>JARGYO010005626.1:211315319-211445319 GCA_029206835.1 Rana muscosa
AAAAAAAAAAAAAAATTAATTTATAATATATATATATATATATATATATATTATATATATATATATATATATATTATATATATATATATATATATATAATATATATATATATATATAAAAAAATATTTTTTTTTTTTTTTTTTTCTTCATTCGTATAGGAGAAAAATAAAAAAACCCCAGTGGTGATTAAAGGAGAAGCATGGGACGGTTCAATAACTAGTACATATCACATTAGGTCACATATCAGCTAATCTTTTTTCCTACCTCTTTTAGTTTTTACAGCATGTGCACATGAACTTTCCTTCAGCTGACAAAAAACCGTCCACTTTTTTTGAAAAGTTCTCAGGGGGTGGGAACATCTTCACCAACACACCCCCTGCCTCTGTCCCCCCTCCCCTAAGAGACGTGTCTGTGCTGATAGATAGGGAGGGGGAGGAGGGAGAAGGGAGGGGGAGCAGCTACTCTCTGTGAAGTCTCAGAAACAAACAGACATCAATCAAGCAAAATGACAGGAAAGGAGGTGGATCCACTCTATATTCACACCATTGTCTGGATGATGCTGTATGAAAGACTGTAGAACCTCCCACAGGTATTTATCTCGATTTTAACAGAATGGGGGGCACTTCTGAGAGGTTTTATAGATATCAGCAGCTCACATAGAATAGATGTAAGCAAAAAAAAAAAGGAAACCCATACTTCTCTTTTAAAGTGAATGTAAACCCTCTCCAATACCAAGTGAAGTAATCAGCCTCAGATGATGCACAGATGAAACAAATGTCCCTACATAAGTATTTCATCTATATCTGCTGTCTTCAGCTTTATATACTGTTTAGAAAGTGATTATCGTATTAAGAATTTTCACTTCCTTATTCTGCACTGTGAGAAAGCTGATTGGTGGAAAGGCACAACCCCCCCCCCCCCCCATGCCACATAGGCAGAGACTTTCAGAGCTGTCCTGTGAATAAAGCAGCTCTATGTTTAGAAAAATTCTACAGGTTGCCTGTTTTGAGTTACAGAGGAGGTCTAGGGCTAGAATTATTGCTCTCACTCTAACGATCGCAGCGATACCTCACATTTGTGGTTTGAACACCGCTTTCATATGCGGGCGCTACTCACGTATGCGTTGGCTTCTGCGCGCGAGCTCGGCGGGACGGGGGGCGTTTAACCACTTCAATACAGGGCATTTTCACCCTCTTCCTTCCCAGACCAATTTTTAGTTTTCAGCACTGTCTCACTTTGAATGACAATTGCGCGGTCATGCTACACTGTACCCAAATTATAATTTTTTCCCCACAAATAGAGCTTTCTTTTGGCGGTATTTGATCCCCTCTGCGTTTTTTTATTTTTTTGCACTATAAACAAAAGAAGAGCGACAATTTAGAAAAAAAAAAAAATATATATATATATTTTTTTAATTTTTCTATAATAAATATCACAATTTTTTTTTTCCTCAGTTTAGGCCAATATGTATTCTACATTTTTTTTTTTAACAAAAATATCGCAATAAGTGTATATTGATAAGTTTGGGCAAAAGTTATAGCATCTACAAAATAGGGGATAGTTTTATGGCATTTTTATTTTTTTTACTAGTAATGGTGGCGATCTGCGATTTTTATTGCGACTGCGACATTACGTCAGACACTTTGACACATTTTTGGGACCATTCGCATTTATACAGCGATTAGTGCTATAAAAATGCATGGATTACTGTATAATGTGACTGGCAGGGAAGGGTTAACACTAGTGGGCGAGGAAGGGGTTAAATGTGTATCCTAGGGAGTGATTCTAACTGTAGGGGGAGGGGACTCACAGGGGGAGGAGACCGATCTGCGTTCCTCTGTACTGGGAACACACATCGGTCTCCTCACCTCTGACAGGACGTGAATCTGTGTGTTTTCACACACACAGATCCACGATCCTGCTGTGTTCACGGGCAATCCCGGGTGCCCGGCGGACATCGCGGGCCGCCGGGCACGCGCACCCCCTAGACGGCCGAGGACGTCATATGACGTCCACCCAGAATGGGAGATCCCTCCTACGGACATCATTTGACTATAGCCAGTATTGAAGTGGTTATAATATTTTTTTTAATGATTTCTTTACTTTTTATTAAAAAATAAAATTGTCACTTTTATTCCTATTACAAGGAATGTAAACATTCCTTTGTAATAGAAAAAAAAGCATGACAGGTCCTCTTAATATGAGATCTGGGGGTCAAAAGACTTCAGATCTCATATTTACACTAAAATGCAATAAAAATTAAATAAAAAAGTAGTTTGAAAAAAAAAAAAAAAGTCCCTTTAAGAGTTATGGGCGGAGGTGACGTTTTGACGTCGCTTCTGCCCTGCAATGATATGGAGACAGGTGGGGGTCATCTTCTCCTCACTCGTCTCCATACCCAACAGGAGAAAGACCCGATCGCCTCCGCTGGCGGCTCCGGTAAGCGGCGGAGGGCACCGGAGCACAGCGAGAGGGGCCCTCTCCTGCCGCCGATAAAAGTGATCTTGCGGTAACTCCGCCGCAGAGACCACTTTTATCTGAAAGCGGACCGCCTGCTGAAGAAGAGGATACCGGGGTTATGGTGGCCAGCTGCCGCCATAACAACGGTATTCCTCTTCAAAGTAGCGACATATTCCTGCGGCGGGCGGTCCGTAAGTGGTTAAGAGCTATGGGCGGAGGTGACGTTTTGACGTTGCTTCCGCCCTGCAATGGTATGGAGACGGGTGGGGCCCCATCTTCCCCTCACTCGTCTTCATACCCAACAGGACCCGATAGCCTCCGCCGGCAGGTCCGGTAAGCGGCGGAGGGCACCGTAGAGCAGCGGGAGGGGGTGGCCCTCTCCAGCCGCCGATTAAAGTGATCTTGCAGCGAATCTGCCGCAGAGACCACTTTTATCTGAAAGCGGATCGCCCGCAGAAGAAGAGGGTACCAGGATTATGGTAGCCAGCTGCTGCCATAACAACGGTATTCCTCTTCAAAGTAGCGACGTATTCCTGCGGCGGGCGGTGTCTCGTCACATTCGGCTCCCATCAGATTGCTCTGGAAGTGACGTTCCGTCTCCGCCATCTTGCTACACCCCACACTCCTGCACAGTAATGATAGAGTGAGAAGGGGGCAAGCGGACATCTTGTTACACCCACCGGAGTTTTAGATTTCACAGTTATTTTCAACACAAAACTGAGCTTGTATGCTTAAATACAGAATTTGCAAATCCAACGGACTGTTTACATGTTAAATGTGAAAATCAGAGGTGTTCTGCACATTAGCAACCATGTGAGGTCAGCAGGTTTGCTGCTGCTTCTAAAACGTAACATCTAACAGTCCGTCAGATTTCCAATTCTGTATTTAAGCAAATAAGCTCAGTTTTGTGTTGAAAATAACTGACATCTAAACTCCAGTGGGTGTAACAAGATGTCCGCTTGTCCCATTCTCACTCCATCATTACTGTGCAGGAGTGTGGGTGTAGCAAGATGGTGGAGACGGAACGTCACTTCCCGGAGCAATCTGTGATGGGGAGCCGAATGTGACGAGACACGGTCCGTAAGTGGTTAAGAGCTATGGGCGGAGGTGACGTTTTGACGGTCGGTTTCCGCCCTGCAATGGTATGGAGATTGGGATCACATGATCGGGAACCCTGCCGATTGGTCCTGATCATTTGAGTCCCGGAGCCGTACGGTCAGGTGTCATGGCTGGGAGTGAGATGTAAAGCAGCCCATATCCCCGTACATGGAGGCATTGTGTAGAGCAGTTTTTTTCAACTGCAGTCCTCAAGGCGCACCAACAGGTCATGTTTTCAGGCTTTCCTTTATTTTGCACAGGTTATCTGATCAGTTTCACTGCCTTAGTAATTACCACGGCTATTTCATGTGAGGGAAATCCTGAAAACATGACCTGTTGGGGGCCTTGAGGACTGGAGTTGAGAAACACTGGTGTAGGGATCAGAGTGACCTGAGATGACAGGTATAGGTGCACCCCCCCATAGGTGTGGCGTTCGGGGTGTAGAGGACACATTTCTAGGATTAGATTCTTATCGTTCTCTCAGACGAACGAACGGTCTCCGGACTGCGCTCTGTACCTGGGATGGGTTTGGCCGGAGCGACTTGCCGCTCTTCAGCGCCTCATCCTGCGGGGTGTAGTTCCTCAGCTTCAGTTCCCTAAAAAAAAAAAAAAAAAAAAGGACCAATAATAAGAGTTTGCTAAATCTTCCACACAGCTCAGGTTATAATCCACTCACACAGAACGATCGATCGCCGCCATCAGCAAGGATTTCCCTTCTACTGCAAATCTACATTTTTTTTTTTAACCTCTTCCAATTCTGACACTTCTCTCAGATATGTATAAATCTGTGAATTTTTTGCTAGAATGTTACTTGGAACATACACACACATATTTAGCAGAGGCCCTAAAGAATAACATTGCATTTAATTGCAATTTTTTTATGTCGCACAGTATTTGCGATTTTTGGGAAAAAATACACTTTAATGGATAAAAAAAAAAAAAGAAGAAGAAGGAGGGGGTGATGCAAAAGGGAGCAATGCTGTGGGGGGGGGGGGGGGATTTGAAGCATGGCAGTGCTATTTTGGAGGGGGAGATGTAATGTACAGGGGGATGATGTAAAGGGGGGGGCTATGCTATGTAAAGGAGGGCAGTGCTGGGGGAAAGGGTGATGTAAAAGGGGATGGGCTGTGCTGGGTGATGTAAAGGAGGGCGGTGCTGGCGGTGATGCAAAAGGGAGCAATGCTGTGGAGGGGGAGGAGGGGGGGTGATTTGAAGCGTGGCCAGTGCTAATTGGGAGGGGGGGGGTGTGATGTAAAGGAGGGCAGTGCTGGGGGGGGGGGAAGGGTGATGTAAAAGGGGATGGGGCTGTGCTGGGTGATGTAAAGGAGGGCAATGCTGGGGGAGGGGTGATGTGAAGGGCAAAATGAGGGGGGACAGTGATGCCAGAAGGGGATCACGATATAAGGGGGGGGGCTTTAATGGGAAGGAGTTGTCGCACAAACACGCCATTTGGACCTCTCTCCACTGGAAGAAAGTAAATGTCACTGATTGGACCTCATGAATTATAATTCATTACCCCTACGCCAAAGTAATGTCGGGGTTGCCTCGTGTCTCATGTGATTCCAGGAAAGGCGGACAGGCCCACTCAGCATGCGCCCGGGAAGGCCTATCTCTGTACCTACAGCACAGCGGCGGGTGAGAACGTGTACGGAGCTCGCCATCGCTCTTCTGATAACACTGACCTGTGTCGCTCCTCCTTCTCCTCCGGGAGATCCTCCCCTCCTCCGCCATCTTCTCTGACCTGGAAGACAAAACCAACACACGGGTCACTCTACATTACTGGGACCGGAGTTCCCCTTCCTCCTCACATCTGTCCATAACAGCCAATCAGATTCCAGCTGACAACCTCCAGTCTAAGTCATGCTCCTCCCACTCACAGCTCTACAGGAGAGGTGTGTGACCCCCCCACCCCTCCTCTCTACAGAGGACCGCCACCCCCTAGCGGTGAATGAGAGGTGTGTGACCCCCCCGTGTATACAGCCCCCATATATGATCTCTGGGTCCCCCCCCCCCTGTGTATACAGCCCCCATATATGATCTCTGGGTCATCGTCCCCCCCTGTGTATACAGCCCCCCTCCCCCATATATGATCTCTGGGCCCCCCCCCCTGTGTATACAGCCCCCATATATGATCTCTGGGTCCCCACCTGTGTATACAGCCCCCCTCCCCCATATATGATCACTGGGTCCCCCCCCTGTGTATACAGCCCCCATATATGATCTCTGGGTCCCCCCCTGTGTATACAGCCCCCCTCCCCCATATATGATCTCTGGGTCCCCCCCCCCGTGTATACAGCCCCCATATATGATCTCTGGGTCGTCGTCCCCCCTGTGTATACAGCCCCCCCTCCCCCATATATGACCTCTGGGTCCCCCCCTCGTGTATACAGCCCCCCTCCCCCCATATATGATCTCTGGGTCCCCCCGTGTATAAAGCCCCCCTCCCCCATATATGAGCTCTGGGTCCACCCCTGTGTATACAGCCCCCCTCCCCCCATATAGGAGCGTCTGGGTCCCCCCCTGTGTATACAGCCCCCCTCCCCCCATATATAATCTCTGGGTCGTCGTCGTCGTCCCTGTGTATACAGCCCCCCCTCCCCCATATAGGACCTCTGGGTCCCCCCTGTGTATACAGCCCCCCTCCCCCCATATATGAGCTCTGGGTCCCCCCCTGTGTATACAGCCCCCCTCCCCCCATATATGATCTCTAGGTCCCCCCGTGTTATACAGCCCCAATATATGATCTCTGGGTCCCCCCCCCTATGTATACAGCCCCCCCTCCCCCCATATATGATCTCTGCCCCCCTTGTGGTATACAGCCCCCCTCCCCCCAAATATGATCTCTGGGGCCCCCCCTGTGTATACAGCCCCCCATATATGATCTCTGGGTCCCCCCCCTGTGTATACAACCCCCTCCCCCAAAATATGATCTCTGGGCCCCCCCTGTGTATACAGCCCCCCATATATGATCTCTGGGTCCCCCCCTGTGTATACAGCCCCCCATATATGATCTCTGCCCCCCCTGTGTATACAGCTCCCCATATATGATCTCTGGGTCCCCCCCTGTGTATACAGCCCCCCTCCCCCCATATATGATCTCTGGGTCCCCCCTGTGTATACAGCCCCCCTCCCCCCAAATATGATCTCTGGGCCCCCCCTGTGTATACAGCCCCCCATATATGATCTCTGGCCCCCCCGTGTATACAGCCCCCCATATATGATCTCTGGGTCCCCCCCTGTGTATACAGCCCCCCTCCCCCATATATGATCTCTGGGTCCCCCCGTGTATAAAGCCCCCTCCCCCATATATGAGCTCTGGGTCCGCCCCTTTGTGTATACAGCCCCCTCCCCCCATATATGATCTCTGGGTCCCCCCCTGTGTATACAGCCCCCCTCCCCCCATATATGACCTCTGGGTCCCCCCCGTGTATACAGCCCCCCTCCCCCCATATATGATCTCTGGGTCCCCCCCCCTGTGTATACAGCCCCCCTCCCCCCATATATGATCTATGGGTCCCCCCTGTGTATACAGCCCCCTCCCCCATATATGATCTCTGGGTCCCCCCCCCCCTGTGTATACAGCCCCATATATAATCTCTGGGTCGTCGTCATCCCTGTGTATACAGCCCCCCTCCCCCATATATGATCTCTGGGTCCCCCCCTGTGTATACAGCCCCCATATATGATCTCTGGGTCCCCCCCTGTGTATACAGCCCCCCTCCCCCCATATATGATCTCTGGGTCCCCCCCTGTGTATACAGCCCCCTCCCCCCATATATGATCTCTAGGTCCCCCCATGTATACAGCCCCAATATATGATCTCTGGGTCCCCCCCTATGTATACAGCCCCCCTCCCCCATATATGATCTCTGCCCCCCCTTGTGTATACAGCCCCCCTCCCCCAAATATGATCTCTGGGCCCCCCCTGTGTATACAGCCCCCCATATATGATCTCTGGGTCCCCCCTGTGTATACAACCCCCCTCCCCAAAATATGATCTCTGGGCCCCCCCTGTGTATACAGCCCCCCATATATGATCTCTGGGTCCCCCCCCCTGTGTATACAGCCCCCCTCCCCCCAAATATGATCTCTGGGCCCCCCCCTGTGTATACAGCCCCCCATATATGATCTCTGCCCCCCCTGTGTATACAGCTCCCATATATGATCTCTGGGTCCCCCCTGTGTATACAGCCCCCCTCCCCCCATATATGATCTCTGGGTCCCCCCCTGTGTATACAGCCCCCCTCCCCCCAAATATGATCTCTGGGCCCCCCCCTGTGTATACAGCCCCCCATATATGATCTCTGGCCCCCCCCGTGTATACAGCCCCCCATATATGATCTCTGGGTCCCCCCCTGTGTATACAGCCCCCCTCCCCCATATATGATCTCTGGTCCCCCCCCGTGTATACAGCCCCCATATATGATCTCTGGGTCGTCGTCCCCCCTGTGTATACAGCCCCCCCTCCCCCATATATGACCTCTGGGTCCCCCCGGTGTATACAGCCCCCCTCCCCCCATATATGATCTCTGGGTCCCCCCCCCGTGTATAAAGCCCCCCTCCCCCATATATGAGCTCTGGGTCCGCCCCTTTGTGTATACAGCCCCCCTCCCCCCATATATGATCTCTGGGTCCCCCCCTGTGTATACAGCCCCCTCCCCCCATATATGATCTCTGGGTCCCCCCCCTGTGTATACAGCCCCCCTCCCCCCATATATGATCTATGGGTCCCCCCCCTGTGTATACAGCCCCCCTCCCCCCATATATGATCTATGGGTCCCCCCTGTGTATACAGCCCCCCTCCCCCATATATGATCTCTGGGTCCCCCCCCCCTGTGTATACAGCCCCCATATATAATCTCTGGGTCGTCGTCATCCCTGTGTATACAGCCCCCCTCCCCCATATATGACCTCTGGGTCCCCCCTGTGTATACAGCCCCCCTCCCCCCATATATGATCTCTGGGTCCCCCCCCTGTGTATACAGCCCCCCTCCCCCCATATATGATCTCTGGGTCCCCCCCCTGTGTATACAGCCCCCCTCCCCCATATATGATCTCTAGGTCCCCCCCGTGTATACAGCCCCAATATATGATCTCTGGGTCCCCCCCTGTGTATACAGCCCCCCTCCCCCCATATATGATCTCTGCCCCCCCTTGTGTATACAGCCCCCCTCCCCCCCAAATATGATCTCTTGGCCCCCCCTGTGTATACAGCCCCCCATATATGATCTCTGGGTCCCCCCCTGTGTATACAACCCCCCTCCCCCAAAATATGATCTCTGGGCCCCCCCGTGTATACAGCCCCCCATATATGATCTCTGGGTCCCCCCCTGTGTACACAGCCCCCCTCCCCCATATATGATCTCTGGGTCCCCCCTGTGTATACAGCCCTCCTCCCCCCAAATATGATCTCTGGGCCCCCCCCTGTGTATACAGCCCCCATACATGATCTCTGGCCCCCCCCTGTGTATACAGCCCCCCATATATGATCTCTGGGTCCCCCCCTGTGTATACAGCCCCCCTCCCCCCATATATGATCTCTGGCCCCCCCGTGTATACAGCCCCCCATATATGATCTCTGGGTCCCCCTGTGTATACAGCCCCCCTCCCCCCATATATGATCTCTGCCCCCCCTGTGTATACAGCCCCCCATATATGATCTCTGGGTCCCCCCCTGTGTATACAGCCCCCCTCCCCCATATATGATCTCTGCCCCCCCCCCTGTGTATACAGCCCCCCATATATGATCTCTGGGTCCCCCCTGTGTATACAGCCCCCCTCCCCCATATATGATCTCTGCCCCCCCCTGTGTATACAGCCCCCCATATATGATCTCTGGGTCCCCCCCCTGTGTATACAGCCCCCCCTCCCCCCATATATGATCTCTGGGTCCCCCCCCTGTGTATACAGCCCCCCTCCCCCCATACATGATCTCTGGGTCCCCCCCCCCCCTTGTGTATACAGCCCCTCACCCTTTTCTTCCTCAGCTGTAACAATCTCTCCTTCCTCTTCAGCGCTTCCTCCTCCAACCTCCCCACACTGCCTCCATCTTCCCACAATCCACCGCGCTCCGCCTCCGCCAATCAGCGCTTGCGACGTCACTACGCACGAAGGCAAAGGTAGGAGAGCGCCGAGCGCATCGATGGGAGGATCAACCAATCAGCGCTCCCGCCGCAAGCGACGTCGTTACGAGCCCCGCTGCACGGGGGCAAGGAGGAGGAGCGCCGAGCGCATCGATCTGAGACCAGCCAATCAGGGATCAGCAGGGTGTCGCCATTCATTGCAGAGGGAGATTCAGACAGAGGGGCTTGGTGGAATGTGTACATTAACACTGACCCTGAGATTTATCTGTTATACCCAGAGACACAAAAACGTGTTTTGTAATCACTCTCATGGTTTTTTCCCCCCTCTCTGTGTCCTCATTGAGGAGATTTCCCTTCACGTCCTGTCCTCATAGCCAAAACAGGAAGTGAGAGGAAATCTCTCCAAAATGAACTGGTGTCCCCATTGGAAAATTTCCCCTCTTATTCATGTTCTGGTGACAACACAAAATTTGGAGTTTTCTTTCACGTTTGACGATGAACGGGACAAATGGAGTGGAATCTCCCTACAAACAGCAATAAAAACCTGACTGGGGTTCTAAACCAGAATCATATCCCCCCTTGTGTATTTATATATGGAGATCATATCCCCCCTTATGTATTTATACATGGAGATCATATCCCCCCTTATGTATTTATATATGGAGATCATATCCCCCTTGTGTATTTATACATGGAGATCATATCCCCCCTTATGTATTTATATATGGAGATCATATCCCCCCTTGTGTATTTATATATGGAGATCATATCCCCCCTTATGTATTTATATATGGAGATCATATCCCCCCTTATGTATTTATATATGGAGATCATATCCCCCTTATGTATTTATATATGGAGATCATATCCCCCCTTGTGTATTTATATATGGAGATCATATCCCCCCTTGTGTATTTATATATGGAGATCATATCCCCCCTTATGTATTTATATATGGAGATCATATCCCCCCTTATGTATTTATATATGGAGATCATATCCCCCCTTATGTATTTATACATGGAGATCATATCCCCCCTTATGTATTTATACATGGAGATCATATCCCCCCCCCCTTATGTATGTAGCACACAGATCCTTCAGCCTTACCTCCACAAGGCAGGACACACCATACTACAATTCCCAGGATCCTTCTGTAATAAAAGGTTGAGCGGTGTTCTATAATTGTCGGGTTCTGCAGCGAGTTACCTCCTTCCGTTGGTTCTCACCCTAGAGTGTAGGGAAGAGTCTGTTTCCGGTGCACCAATAATACCAATGTCCAAACCAGGTTAAACTTTAATAAAAGAAGGTTTATTTTCTGTATGCTGGAAACTGGATAGGAAAGTTGAAGAATGGAGTGATAGGGAGGCAGGTTCAGGCACGCGGCACTTAATGTCACCACTTGATCCCAATGGATCTAGCTCACCCGGATAGTTCCCTGTAAGAGCGGATCCTAGCAGCCGGAGTGATGCTCAGACGTTTTCATAGGTTTCTTTTTGGAGGTGCAATCGGGAGACCCTCTTCCACAGAATCTTTGAGCCCCGAACTCCTCAGCACTTGTAACACACGAACAGGTACCATCAACAGCAAGTTACAAGACCTTGGATGCATGGTGAAATCCCTCCAGAAGGTTACTGGGCCTCTCCTTCACCGTGAACTCTCACCGGTCCATCAGAAAGGTCCTTCCCCGGCCTCCTCTTCTTAGAGCGGGTCCCTCTCAGGGGTACCCTGGGATTCCTCCTTTTAGATATGGGCCCCAGCTAAAGGTGCTGGGCTCAATACCGAAGCTGCAGACCCAGGCTGAAGGTGCCTGGGCCTAGAGCCCACGCGCACCCCCTGGCCTGGAGGGCGGGGCGGCATGGACTTGGACTGGCTTCCCCCAGTCCAGAAGAAGACGAAGCACAAAGCACAAGAACCCCTTCCAGGTGGCGTCTGCCCCTTATGTGTCCTCTCCCAGCATGCACAGCAGGCCCAACACGCCACTGTACCGCTGCCAAGAGAGGACACCCCAAGGCACAGCACTAATACCGTGGTTCAACCCTGACCCGCTATGGCAGCGCCACCCACCAGGCCACAGGGAACTGCACACCAGTATACCACCTAGAAATAAAATAGCACAACCTACAGATTGAATGCGGTCTGAGCTTAACTACCGCTCAGACCAGCCCCTAAATTTGGGTAATGGGACCCCCTAGATTTTGTGACACCCGCTACATGTATTTATACATGGAGATCATATCCCCCTTTATGTATTTATACATGAAGATCATATCCCACCTTGTGTATGTATATATGGTGATCATACCCCCCTTATGTATTTATACATGGAGATCATACCCCCCCTTATGTATTTATACATGGAGATCATACCCCCCTTATGTATTTATACATGGAGATCATATCCCCCCTTATGTATTTATACATGGAGATCATATCCCCCTTTATGTATTTATACATGGAGATCATATCCCGCCTTGTGTATGTATTATATGGTGATCATACCCCCCTTATGTATTTATACATGGAGATCATACCTCCCCTTATGTATTTATACATGGTGATCATATCCCCCCTTATGTATTTATACACGGAGATCATACCCCCCTTATGTATTTATACATGGAGATCATATCCCCCTTTATGTATTTATACATGGAGATCATATCCCGCCTTGTGTATGTATATATGGTGATCATACCCCCCTTATGTATTTATACATGGAGATCATACCTCCCCTTATGTATTATACATGGAGATCATACCCCCCCTTATGTATTTATACATGGAGATCATACCCCCCTTATGTATTTATACATGGAGATTAGTGATGAGCCGAACACCCCCGGGTTCGGTTCGCACCAGAACCCGCGAACGGACCGAAAGTTCGAACGAACATTAGAACCCTATTAAATACAATGGATGCGAACGTTCGAATTCTAAAGTGCTAATTATAACAACTATTATGCATGTTATTGTCCTAAAAAGGGTTTGGGAACCCGGGTTCTGCACCAGGGGACATGTATCAATGCAAAAAGAAGTTTTAAAAACGGTCGTTTTTCGGGAGCAGTCATTTTAATGATGCATAAAGTGAAAAAAAAAAAGTCAAATATTCCTTTAAATATCGTACCTGGGGGGTGTCTAAAGTATGCCTGTGAAGTGCCACGTGTTTCCCGTGTTTAGAACTGTCCCTGCACAAAATGACACTTCTAAAGGAAAAAAAAGCCATTTAAAACTGCTTGCGGCTTTAATGTAATGTCTGGTCCCGGTAATATGGATGAAATTCTTTAAGAAAAATGGCATAGCTACCCCATGACCCCCCCCCCTACCCCAGCCCATTACCAGCCCCTTTGGGTCTTGTATGGATATTAAGGGGAACCCCGCACATAAAATAAAAAAGGCCCTATATACTCTGAACAGCCCTATACAGGCGGTGCATACAAGACAGTAATGTCACCACTTGATCCCAATTGGATCTAGCTTACCCGGATAGTTCCCTGTAAGAGCGGATCCTAGCAGCCGGAGTGATGCTCAGACGTTTTCATAGGTTTCTTTTTGGAGGTGCAATCGGGAGACCCTCTTCCACAGAATCTTTGAGCCCCGAACTCCTCAGCACTTGTAACACACGAACAGGTACCATCAACAGCAAGTTACAAGACCTTGGATGCATGGTGAAATCCCTCCAGAAGGTTACTGGGCCTCTCCTTCACCGTGAACTCTCACCGGTCCATCAGAAAGGTCCTTCCCCGGCCTCCTCTTCTTAGAGCGGGTCCCCTCTCAGGGGTACCCTGGGATTCCTCCTTTTAGATATGGGCCCCAGCTAAAGGTGCTGGGCTCAATACCGAAGCTGCAGACCCAGGCTGAAGGTGCCTGGGCCTAGAGCCCACGCGCACCCCCTGGCCTGGAGGGCGGGGCGGCATGGACTTGGACTGGCTTCCCCCAGTCCAGAAGAAGACGAAGCACAAAGCACAAGAACCCCTTCCAGGTGGCGTCTGCCCCTTATGTGTCCTCTCCCAGCATGCACAGCAGGCCCAACACGCCACTGTACCGCTGCCAAGAGAGGACACCCCAAGGCACAGCACTAATACCGTGGTTCAACCCTGACCCGCTATGGCAGCGCCACCCACAGGCCACAGGGAACTGCACACCAGTATACCACCTAGAAATAAAATAGCACAACCTACAGATTGAATGCGGTCTGAGCTTAACTACCGCTCAGACCAGCCCCTAAATTTGGGTAATGGGACCCCCTAGATTTTGTGACACCCGCTACATGTATTTATACATGGAGATCATATCCCCCTTTATGTATTTATACATGAAGATCATATCCCACCTTGTGTATGTATATATGGTGATCATACCCCCCTTATGTATTTATACATGGAGATCATACCCCCCCTTATGTATTTATACATGGAGATCATACCCCCCTTATGTATTTATACATGGAGATCATATCCCCCCTTATGTATTTATACATGGAGATCATACCCCCCTTATGTATTTATACATGGAGATCATACCCCCCTTATGTATTTATACATGGAGATCATACCCCCCTTATGTATTTATACATGGAGATCATATCCCCCTTTATGTATTTATACATGGAGATCATATCCCGCCTTGTGTATGTATATATGGTGATCATACCCCCCTTATGTATTTATACATGGAGATCATACCCCCCCTTATGTATTTATACATGGAGATCATACCCCCCTTATGTATTTATACATGGAGATCATACCCCCCTTATGTATTTATACATGGAGATCATATCCCCCTTTATGTATTTATACATGGAGATCATATCCCGCCTTGTGTATGTATATATGGTGATCATACCCCCCTTATGTATTTATACATGGAGATCATACCCCCCCTTATGTATTTATACATGGAGATCATACCCCCCCTTATGTATTTATACATGGAGATCATACCCCCCTTATGTATTTATACATGGAGATTAGTGATGAGCCGAACACCCCCGGGTTCGGTTCGCACCAGAACCCGCGAACGGACCGAAAGTTCGAACGAACATTAGAACCCTATTAAATACAATGGATGCGAACGTTCGAATTCTAAAGTGCTAATTATAACAACTATTATGCATGTTATTGTCCTAAAAAGGGTTTGGGAACCCGGGTTCTGCACCAGGGGACATGTATCAATGCAAAAAGAAGTTTTAAAAACGGTCGTTTTTCGGGAGCAGTCATTTTAATGATGCATAAAGTGAAAAAAAAAAAGTCAAATATTCCTTTAAATATCGTACCTGGGGGGTGTCTAAAGTATGCCTGTGAAGTGCCACGTGTTTCCCGTGTTTATAACTGTCCCTGCACAAAATGACACTTCTAAAGGAAAAAAAAGCCATTTAAAACTGCTTGCGGCTTTAATGTAATGTCTGGTCCCGGTAATATGGATGAAATTCTTTAAGAAAAATGGCATAGCTACCCCATGACCCCCCCCCCCTACCCCAGCCCATTACCAGCCCCTTTGGGTCTTGTATGGATATTAAGGGGAACCCCGCACATAAAATAAAAAAGGCCCTATATACTCTGAACAGCCCTATACAGGCGGTGCATACAAGACAGGGACTGTAGGTTTGTTCTTATGTAGAATCTGTTTGTAATTTTGAACAGGTACATTGTTGAAGTGTAGCTCCAGACCAAAAATCTATTTTTAAACTTTTTGGAAAACATAGGTAAGGGTTATCACCCCTGTAACATTTGTTTTGCTGTCTGTGCCCCTGTTCAGAACATTTCACCTCACTTTCCGTCCCAATGACAACTGTTTTTGAAATGTGGTGTTTTTCTTGAAACAAGGATTGCTGATAAAGCATCAGTACAGAGGAGACACCTTTCTCCCATATTTATTCTTACAGGAGAGAATTTTCCTTCCTAGTGGTAGATTTCCTCTCACTTCCTGTTGTCTTCTTGCGTTTGCAAGTAGGAGTCGTTTGTAAGTTGTATGTTTGAAAGTAGGGACCTGCCGTATATACTCTGCAGAAATAGGCCCCTTAGTTGTTGGTGTTGGCACAACACTGTAAGCACTCAGTTACTCTTGGTTGGTGCTGGAACGCCCTGCTGTCAACTATTATATCAGGAATTTTAATTACATATAATTGTTGAACAGTGGTAGTAAAAATTGGGCCTTTGATGGTGGTGCTGGTGCCACAACACTGTAAGCCCTGACAGTTACTCTTGGTGGGTGCAGCAATGGGCCCTGCTGTGAATTATTAGATCAAGAATTGTAATTACATGCCCCTGTTGAACAGGGGCTGAAAAATTGGGCCTTAGGCACTGGTGGCACAACACTGCAACCCCTCACAGATACTGTACTTGGAGCACAGCAATGAGCCCTGTTGCAAAGTATTGCTTCAAAAATTGTAATGACACGCCCCTGTTAAACAGGGGCTGAAAAATTGGGCCTTAGGCACTGGTGGCACAACACTGCAACTCCTCACAGATACTGTACTTGGAGCACAGCAATGAGCCCTGTTGCAAAGTATTGCTTCAAAAATTGTAATTACACGCCCCTGTTAAACAGGGGCTGAAAAATTGGGCGTTAGGCACTGGTGGCGGCACCCATAAACAAAAATGATCTTACAAGCTATCATCATCAATCGTATCATTGAGGACTCGGAGGAGGAGGATAGCCAGTCAACATAACAGCACAGGCACTCAGCATCAGCATCAGTCTTGAAGGGATGTGACATGTTAAAATCAATTAGTCTGTTATATCAGCATCAGGTGTGTGGTAGCTGGTGGTGATCCAAGACTGGTTCATCTTGATGAAAGTCAGTCGATCAACCGAGTCGGTGGACAGGCGCACCCTGTGATCCGTGACAAATCCTCCAGCAGCACTGAATGTGCGTTCCGAAAGAACGCTGGATGCAGGACAGGCCAGTAGCTCAATTGCATACTGTGCAAGCTCTGGCCAGTGATCCATCCTCAAGACCCAGTAAGCCAGAGGATTTTCGGTGGGGAAGGTGTCCAAGTCTGACCTTGCCCCTAGATATTCCTGCACCATGTTTATCAGACGCTGGCGATGGTTGCTGGAACCGATCATACTTTGGGGCTGCGGACTAAAGAATTGTCTGAACGCATCGGTCAGACGGCCACCTTCCCCACCGCTCCTTCTTTGACTGGCCGAAGCCTCAGCAACTCGTTGTCCAGGACCAGGAGTTTGCAACCTCCCAGTCTCTGGGAACGCGTTGCACAGACCTTTCTGCAAGGCCTCCCGGAGTTGTCTCATCCTCTGCTCCCTCTGCGACGGTAACATAAGGTCCGCAACCTTACCCTTGTACCGTGGATCAAGGAGAGTGGCCAGCCAGTAATGGTCCCTCTCCTTGATCCGAAGAATACGAGGATCCTTCCGCAGACTTTGCAGGATCAGGGAGGCCATGCAGCGTAGGTTTGCTGAGGCATTCGCTCCGGAGTCCTCTGGGTCACTAAGGACGACATGATCCGCAGCCACCTCCTCCCAGCCACGTACAAGTCCACTGGTTTCTTGGGACTGTAAATCATCCCTAAAAGACTGCTGCTGATGATGCTGAGTGCCAGCCTCCACCTCCATGCTGACACAATCCTCCTCCTCCTCCTCCTCCTCCTCCTCCTCTTCCTGTGCGATGGGTGGGACAGAAGGAACACTGTCTGGGTAAAGGGGGCCTTGAGAGGCAAGGAAGTCCTCCTCTTCCTGCCTCTGTTCTGCCTCAAGTGCCCTGTCCATTATTCCACGCAGCGTGTGCTCCAACAGGTGGACAAGAGGTACAGTGTCACTGATGCATGCACTGTCACTGCTCACCATCCTCGTGGCCTCCTCAAATGGTGCCAGGACAGTGCATGCATCCCTGATCATGCCCCACTGGCGTGGAGAAAAAAAACCAAGCTCCCCTGACCCTGTCCTGGTGCCGTAGTCGCACAGGTACTCATTGATGGCCCTCTGCTGCGTGTGCAGCCGCTGCAGCATGGCCAACGTTGAGTTCCACCTGGTGGGCATGTCACATATAAGGCGGTTCTTGGGCAGGTTCAACTCCTTTTGCAGCTCAGCCAGGCGAGCACTGGCATTATAAGATCTGCGGAAATGCACACAGACTTTCCTGGCCTGCCTCAGGACATCCTGTAAGCCCGGGTACCTGCCCAAGAAGCGCTGCACCACCAGGTTAAGGACGTGAGCCACACAGGGCACATGGGTCAGTTGTCCCTGTCGGAGGGCGGAGAGGAGGTTGGTGCCATTGTCGCAAACCACCATTCCTGGCTTAAGCTGGCGTGGCGTCAACCACCTCTCGGCCTGGCCCTGCAGAGCAGACAGGACCTCTGCCCCAGTGTGGCTTCTGTCCCCCAAACACACCAGCGCAAGCACGGCATGGCATCTTTTTGCCTGCGTACTTGCGTAGCCCCGTGAACGGCTACGGAGCACCGCTGGTTCATAGGACAAACCACAGGAAGAGGCCATGGAGGAAGAAGAAGAGGAGGGGGTGGAGGAGAGAGGTGTGTCACAACCAGTAGTAGCATTTTGGAGGCGTGGCGGTGGGACAACCTCCAACACTACTGCACCTTGTCCTGAATCCTTCCCAGCTGCCAAAAGAGTGACCCAATGGGCCGTGAAAGAAAGGTAACGTCCCTGTCCATGCCTGCTGGACCATGAGTCAGCGGTAATATGCACCTTACCGCTGACCGCCCTGTCCAGCGAGGCCAAGACATTGCCTTCCACATGCCGGTAGAGAGCCGGAATAGCCTTCCGTGAGAAAAAGTGGCGTTTGGGAACCTGCCACTGAGGAACCGCACATTGCACAAACTCACGGAAGGGGGCCGAGTCTACCAACTGAAAAGGCAGCAGTTGAAGCGCTAGCAATTTAGCCAAGCTAGCATTCAACCGCTGGGCATGTGGATGGCTGGGAGTGAACTTCTTTCGACGGTCCAGCAGCTGGGGCAGGGAAATTTGCCTGCTAGAATCGGACGTCGGTGTACTGCTAGCAGAGTGGCCGCAAGTACTTGGCTGTGACACACCTAATTCTACACCTTCATTCCTCTCAGTGCATGTTTCAGAGAGGACTGAAGTTATAGTGGGGTTGGAGATCCCAGCTGATGCGGTGCAAGGAGAGGTCCGCTTTGTTCTTTGGTGTGGGTCTTTGAGGTAGGCTTGCCAACGAGCTGCATGGCAGGTCAACATATGTCTGGTCAGGCATGTGGTACCCAAGCGGCTGATGTTTTGGCCACGCGATATACGCTTGAGACATATGTTGCAAACAGCAGCTGTGCGATCTGATGCACTAGCCTCAAAAAAGGCCCACACCAAAGAACTTTTTGAATGACGGGCAGAGGCAGCGCCCTGCACAGGCGGAGCTCTGCGGTGTGATTCCGTCGGTGTACTGCCCTTACGCTGGCCACCAAAGGGCATCCTGCCTCGTTGGAGATGTGCCTCCTCCTCATCCTCCTCCTCCTCCTCTCTCCTATTAGGCACCCACGTGGAGTCAGTGACCTCATCATCCCCTCCCTCCTCATCACTGGAGCCAATCTGGCAGTATGCTGCAGCTGCTGGAACATGACTGCCAGATTGGTGTCCTTCTTGAGCATCCCCTCTGTCTGCTCTCACGCTACTGCCTTCCTGTAGCTGGGTTTCATCATCAGACCCTTCAAAACGCTGGGCATCCTCCTGGAGCATGTACCCAACACTGTGCTGAAACAGTTCGGGGGACTCCTCAGGAGGAGGACATGGTGGGTCTAGGGAAGGAGTGACTGATGATTTGTCTGACATTGATACCAGGGAAGACGACGCTTTGGCAGCTGCTTTTCCAGTACCCTGAGCCTGGGTGAGAGAGGATGAGGAGGAGGAGGAGGGCTTGGTCATCCACTCTACCAAGTCTTCGGCATGATGTGGCTCAACATGTCCAGCTGCCGAAAAGAAGGACAAGCGTGTCCCATGGCCATGTGCTGATGACAATGCACCGCGTCCACGACCAGCACTGTTGCCCCCAGACACAGAGCCTGCTTGCCCTCTTTTATTGCCTCCTGACTGTCTGCCTCTCCTTGTTTGCCTTCCAGACATTCTAATAGATGGCCTGCAGGGAGATGGGAAAAAAGCAATAAGGGCTACCTTCAGGTGTCCTTCTCTGTCCCTTGAAACAAGGACTTTCACAGTGAAAGAAACTGACACTCTCCCTACCTACAGTTTTCTGTCCCTAGAAAAAATATTTTTTTTAAGCACAATATAGCACAAGGACAATTCACTCACTGTCCTTACAGGTCCCTGGAAACAAGGACTTGCAGAGTGAAAGAAAAAAAACACTCTCCCTACCTACAGTTTTCTGTCCCTAGAAAAAATGTTTTTTTTAATCACAATATAGCACAAGGACAATTCACTCACTGTCCTTACAGGTCCCTGGAAACAAGGACTTGCAGAGTGAAATAAACTGACACTCTCCCTACCTACAGTTTTCTGTCCCTAGAATAAATGTTTTTTTAAGCACAATATAGCACAAGGACAATTCACTCACTGTCCTTACAGGTCCCTGGAAACAAGGACTTGCAGAGTGAAAGAAAAAAAACACTCTCCCTACCTACAGTTTTCTGTCCCTAGAAAAAATGTTTTTTTTAATCACAATATAGCACAAGGACAATTCACTCACTGTCCTTACAGGTCCCTGGAAACAAGGACTTGCAGAGTGAAATAAACTGACACTCTCCCTACCTACAGTTTTCTGTCCCTAGAATAAATGTTTTTTTAAGCACAATATAGCACAAGGACAATTCACTCACTGTCCTTACAGGTCCCTGGAAACAAGGACTTGCAGAGTGAAAGAAAAAAAACACTCTCCCTACCTACAGTTTTCTGTCCCTAGAAAAAATGTTTTTTTTAATCACAATATAGCACAAGGACAATTCACTCACTGTCCTTACAGGTCCCTGGAAACAAGGACTTGCAGAGTGAAATAAACTGACACTCTCCCTACCTACAGTTTTCTGTCCCTAGAATAAATGTTTTTTTTAAGCACAATATAGCACAAGGACAATTCACTCACTGTCCTTACAGGTCCCTGGAAACAAGGACTTGCAGAGTGAAAGAAAAAAAACACTCTCCCTACCTACAGTTTTCTGTCCCTAGAAAAAATGTTTTTTTTAATCACAATATAGCACAAGAACAATTCACTCACTGTCCTTACAGGTCCCTGGAAACAAGGACTTGCAGAGTGAAAGAAAAAAAACACTCTCCCTACCTACAGTTTTCTGTCCCTAGAAAAAATGTTTTTTTTAATCACAATATAGCACAAGGACAATTCACTCACTGTCCTTACAGGTCCCTGGAAACAAGGACTTGCAGAGTGAAAGAAAAAAAACACTCTCCCTACCTACAGTTTTCTGTCCCTAGAATAAATGTTTTTTTTAATCACAATATAGCACAAGGACAATTCACTCACTGTCCTTACAGGTCCCTGGAAACAAGGACTTGCAGAGTGAAATAAACTGACACTCTCCCTACCTACAGTTTTCTGTCCCTAGAATAAATGTTTTTTTTAAGCACAATATAGCACAAGGACAATTCACTCACTGTCCTTACAGGTCCCTGGAAACAAGGACTTGCAGAGTGAAAGAAAAAAAACACTCTCCCTACCTACAGTTTTCTGTCCCTAGAAAAAATGTTTTTTTTAATCACAATATAGCACAAGGACAATTCACTCACTGTCCTTACAGGTCCCTGGAAACAAGGACTTGCAGAGTGAAATAAACTGACACTCTCCCTACCTACAGTTTTCTGTCCCTAGAATAAATGTTTTTTTAAGCACAATATAGCACAAGGACAATTCACTCACTGTCCTTACAGGTCCCTGGAAACAAGGACTTGCAGAGTGAAAGAAAAAAAACACTCTCCCTACCTACAGTTTTCTGTCCCTAGAAAAAATGTTTTTTTTAATCACAATATAGCACAAGGACAATTCACTCACTGTCCTTACAGGTCCCTGGAAACAAGGACTTGCAGAGTGAAATAAACTGACACTCTCCCTACCTACAGTTTTCTGTCCCTAGAATAAATGTTTCTTTCTCGTACATCACGGGACACAGAGCGACATAGTCATTACTAATGGGTTATATAGTTACCGTCAGGTGCTGGCACTGGCAACTTCCAAAACCGGAAGTACCCTCCCCTATATAAGCCCCTCCCATCCGGGAGCACCTCAGTTTTTTGCCAGTGTCTAAGGTGTTGGCCAAGAAGAAACATGTGTTTTTCACTGAGCTTGCGTACAGGTTCTTTTGGGCCTCAGTAAGCTATTCCGGATCCGACCAAAAAAGCTTCATAGCTAAACGGTCGGTACCCGGGCCTTGCAAAGAGAAGAGCAAGGTTCTGCCTGTAATGCTTCTCTTAGGAGAGCTGGACCCTGGGATCCAGAGCTCTGGTCATACCCACGACCAAGATGTTTTCTGTGCAGGGTGCTATACAGGTCCAGGGGAGTGGAATCCTTGGGAACCCGGTCCCTGAAGGTTTGATTACAATGCCTGCCGTGATAGGTGAAGTTTGGGCTTTTGTGGACCAAACAAAGTCCTGCGGCGAGGAACAGGTAAGTGGGGGCCCCCAGGAACTTGGTTCTATTGGGGGACCCCCAGGCCTAATTTGTCTTTCTGTCTGTTACCTAATGGTATTCCCGCAAGATTCTGTGCATGCCTGTAACTACTAAAAAAATTTAATAATTTTTAATGGTGGTCAAGAAAAAAAAAAAAAAAAAAAAATGTTTTTTTATATATATTTAGTATATTAGACTGCGGTACCTGTGTTTGTCCACTAGAGGCCGCTGTGGAATGTTTTCTTGTCATGTGGACTAGTTTCTTCTCAGAGAGCAAAGTCCAGGCAGTTGGTGAGTTCTCCTATAGGAAACTGCTTCCTCTGCCATGTTGCAGTGCTCGTCCATCCCCCGGCCTGCGGCAAAGAGGGGCCCTGGCTCCTGTCCCTGGTTTCCATGTTTGAAATTAGCGCCGAGGGCGCACGTGGCCGCGCGCGTGCGCGTGCACGCGCCTCTATATATAGAGGTGAGCCGGGAAAGGGGGCGGAGCCTGGGGGATGACGCTCTGTGCGCGCCGCAGCGCTTCTGCGCATGTGCGGGCGTCCCAGCAGGTTTTAAAAAGCCACAATATTGTAGTAAGCTGGCTATGAAGTACAGAGACAGAGCTGGCAACATTTAAAGGCATACAGCAAGCGGTTGATACAGGCATCCCCTAGAAAGGCACATTAGTAGACACCAACTGTTTATTATAGCAGCATTTATGCTAGACTATTATCAGTAACTGGTGTATTTCGGCTGGAATACCTCAGCTTTGTGGCTTAGGAATATGCCGTCTAAAAACTCCGGGACTAGAAATTCCAGGAGGAATAGGGGGTCTCCATCGGGCTCTGAGGATCTTGGGCATGCTTTGGCTGCACCAGTCTCCCCTGAAGAATCAGAGGTTAGTGACCGTAGAGCACCCTCAGGAGTACCTGGTGCTGTGGCTGTCCTCAGTTCACCTGCTCCTGTGTATGTAACAGAGGAGGTTTTTTCCTCAGCTCTGGGAGGACTGGAAGAGAGATTGTCAGCATTAATCGCTGCTTCCCTGTCACAGGAGAAAAGCGCTCGATCTCCGTCTCCTCCCTCAGAGTGCCTGTTAACAGAGCAACAGTCCCATACAGAGGTCGACCTACCTGAGGGGGATCAGGATGAGGTTGATTCGGTTGTAGAGGAATCAACAGTGGAAGAGCCGTTCTCAGCATCACATGCTGAGAGGTTATGGGTTCAGTCCCTGACTAATATGGTCCGATCAGCATTTAAAATGCCACTTGCGGAGCCATCCTCCACTTCTGTCTCCTCGTTGGGGTCGCTAAAAGCTCCCCAGACTGTTTGTTCCTTTCCGATCCATCCTTTACTGGAGGGGCTCATTTACCAGGATTGGGAGCATCCTGACAAAATATTTACTCCCCCCAAGAGATTTCCGGTGGTCTATCCTATGGAGGATAAGTTCGTCAGAAAATGGAAGGTCCCTACAGTGGACGCAGCCATCTCTTGTGTGAATAAATCACTGACATGTCCGGTGGAAAATGTCCAAATGTTCAAGGACCCAATAGATAAAAAATTGGAGTCATTATTGAAATCTGCTTTTTCTACAGCAGGATTGGTGACACAACCAGCAGTGGCAGCTATAGGGGTCTGCCAAGCAGTGAAGGATCAGTTGAAACAGGTCTTAAGGGACTTGCCAGATCAGCAGGCTCTTGCCCTAGCTGATCTACCTAGAGCCTTATGCTTTGCGGTGGACGCCATAAAGGATTCAATCCATCAGGCCTCCCGCCTTACGCTGTCTGTAGTACATATGCGCAGGCTTCTATGGCTCAAAAACTGGTCTGCTGAAGCTCCCTGTAAAAAATTGCTGGTCAGCTTCCCATTTCATGGGGAGCGCTTATTCGGGGAAGACCTGGACAAGTATATCCAGAGAATTTCCAGCGGTAAAAGTACACTTTTGCCGGTTAAAAATAGAGTTAGAGGTCCCTCCTTTAAGAGGCCGGCTTCTCCAGTCCCTAGGACATCGGCTGTGAAACAGTTCCGACGGCCTCCCCGGTCAAATCCCGGAGGTAAAAATCAGGGACAGTTGCAGGGTAACAAGAAGCCCTGGAGCAGGAGAGGTACAAAACCTCCCCCAAAGTCAAATGCATGAAGGGTTGCCCCCACCCAATCGGGTGGGGGGAAGACTTCAGTTGTTCACAGAAACCTGGCGGGACACGATCCGAGACAGATGGGTGCTCTCCGCAGTAAATCTGGGATACAAATTGGAGTTAAAAAACTCCCCTCCTTCCCGCTTTATAAGGTCAAACGTGCCAAGGGATCCCCAGAAGAGAGGATCCCTCCTGTTGGCACTGGAACAATTATTGCTTCAAGCAGTAATTATAGAGGTTCCCCTGGAAGAATGGGGGTTCGGGTTTTACTCAAACTTCTTTACAGTTCCGAAGCCAAACGGGGACGTGAGGCCCATATTAAATCTAAAAGGGCTAAACAAATTCCTGTATATCAGGACTTTCCGATGGAGTCGATCCGATCGGTAGCCACTGCCCTACAAGGGGAGGAATGGTTAGCCTCGATCGACATCAAAGATGCTTATTTGCACATCCCCATCTTTCCAGCCCACCAAAAATTTCTACGCTTTGCGGTAGAAGGGCGCCATTTTCAGTTCAGAGCCTTACCCTTCGGTCTGGCCACAGCACCAAGAGTGTTCACAAAAATTCTGGCCCCATTATTGGCCAATCTAAGAACACGAGGTGTAACGATAATGGCATATCTAGACGACTTGTTGCTGATAGACCACTCAGTGGAAAAACTAGAAGTGGTTGTTCACGAGACAATCAAGTATCTGGAATATCACGGTTGGATTATCAACCGAGACAAGTCAGCCCTAAAACCAGTCAAAAGTCTGGAATACTTGGGGCTAAGGCTGGATTCAGACCAGAGAAAGATTTTCTTGCCTCAAGAAAAGGGGTCGTCTTTGAGAGATTTGATCCACTTAGTGGGTTCAAAAAGACAGCCATCCATACGCCTGTGCATGAGGCTGCTGGGAAAAATGGTGGCATCATTCGAAGCAGTACCCTACGGTCAATTCCATTCAAGGAAGTTGCAAAGGGCCATACTGTCAGCCTGGAACAAAAAAGTTCAGGCTCTGGACTTACCAATGTCCTTGTCCCCTTCCGTTCGCAGGAGCCTCCGCTGGTGGTTGGTTCCCCAGAATCTGGAAAGAGGGAAATCCTTCAGTCCGATTTCCTGGAAGGTGGTCACTACAGATGCCAGCCTTATAGGCTGGGGAGCAGTACTGGAGCAATGGTCTCTCCAGGGCAGATGGTCAGATGCGGAAAAGGCCCTGCCCATCAATCTCTTAGAGATACGAGCAGCCCGGTATGCCCTAGTAGCATGGACATCCAAACTCCAAGGGTCCCCTGTCAGAGTTCAGTCAGACAATGCCACAGCAGTGGCATATATCAATCGTCAGGGGGGCACCAGGAGTCGTGCAGCCCAAAGGGAAGTAAATTACATCCTGAGATGGGCAGAAAGATATGTCCCAGCCATATCTGCGGTATTCATTCCAGGAGTGGAGAATTGGAAGGCGGACTTTCTAAGTCGCCAACAATTATGCCCAGGGGAATGGTCCCTTCATCCCGAGGTTTTCCGGACAATATGTCAGCGGTGGGGAACACCGGATGTAGATCTGCTAGCATCCAGATTCAACACAAAAGTGGACAGGTTTGTCTCTTGGGCAAGGGATCCCCTAGCGTGCGGCTCGGATGCCCTAGTGTTCCCTTGGGATCAGTTCAAGCTGATATATGCATTCCCACCGCCACAATTGTTACCTCGATTACTCCGCAGAATCAGGGTAGAAAAGAAACCAGTGATTCTGGTGGCTCCAGCGTGGCCCCGAAGAGCATGGTACGCGGAGATTGTAAAAATGTCTGTGGGGAGTCCTTGGACCCTCCCACATCGTCCGGACCTGCTTTCGCAGGGACCGATATACCACCCTTCCTTACCAGCCCTAGGTTTGACGGCCTGGCTATTGAAGCCCACATTCTAAAAAAGAGAGGGCTCTCTAATGCTGTGGTATCTACCATGATCAATGCCAGGAAGCCGGTATCCAGGCAGATCTACTATAGAATCTGGAAGGCGTACATCGCCTGGTGTGAAGCCAAGAAATGGCATCCACGTAAATACGTAATAGGTAGGATTCTGGACTTCCTACAATGGGCTGTAGATAGGAAGCTTGCCTTGAGTACTATCAAGGGTCAGATTTCGGCCTTGTCAATATTTTTTCAAAGGCCCTTGGCTTCGCATTCACTAGTCAAAGCCTTTATACAAGGAGTGATGCGTATTAGTCCTCCGGTTAATATTCCCATATGTCCATGGGATCTAAACTTGGTTCTGTCGGTTCTACAGAAACAACCATTTGAACCATTACAGCATATTTCCTTAGTGCTTCTCACCAGGAAATTGATTTTTCTAGTAGCCATTTGTTCGGCTAAAAGAGTGCCGGAATTAGCAGCTATGTCCTGTAAGGAGCCATATCTGGTTATCCATAAGGACAGAGTAGTGTTACGTCCTCATCCAGCCTTTCTTCCTAAGGTGGTATCGAGTTTTCATTTGAACCAAGATGTGGTTCTTCCTTCTTTTTTCCCCAAGCCTACTTCGGTAGAGGAAAAGTTATTGCATTCTTTGGATGTAGTAAGAGCAGTTAAAGCTTATCTAAAAGCCACTGCTCAGATTCGCAGAACGGATACTTTGTTTATTCTGCCGGAAGGCCCCAGAAAGGGTCAGGCAGCGTCAAAATCTACTTTAGCCAAGTGGATTCGACAGGTCATAATACAAGCCTATAGCTTGAGAAGTAGACCGCCTCCGTTCAAAGTTAGGGCGCACTCCACGAGAGCAGTTGGAACTTCATGGGCAGTGCATCACCAGGCCTCCCTGGCTCAAATCTGTAAGGCCGCAACATGGTCTTCGGTACACACGTTTACTAGGTTCTACCAGGTGGACGTTAGAAGTCAGGAGGATGTCGCCTTTGGGCGCAGTGTGTTGCAGGCCGCAAAAGATCCTCATGTCTGATAGCGCTCAGCTTATATATGGTGTATCCCCCCCCTCATTTGGCATTGCTTTAGGACATCCCATTAGTAATGACTATGTCGCTCTGTGTCCCGTGATGTACGAGAAAGAAAATAGGATTTTTATAACAGCTTACCTGTAAAATCCTTTTCTTGGAGTACATCACGGGACACAGAGCTCCCGCCCCTCTTTGGGGACACTTATTGCTTTGCTACAAAACTGAGGTGCTCCCGGATGGGAGGGGCTTATATAGGGGAGGGTACTTCCGGTTTTGGAAGTTGCCAGTGCCAGCACCTGACGGTAACTATATAACCCATTAGTAATGACTATGTCGCTCTGTGTCCCGTGATGTACTCCAAGAAAAGGATTTTACAGGTAAGCTGTTATAAAAATCCTATTTTTTTTAAGCACAATATAGTACAAGGACAATTCACTCACTGTCCTTACAGGTCCCTGGAAACAAGGACTTGCAGAGTGAAATAAACTGACACTCTCCCTACCTACAGTTTTCTGTCCCTAGAATAAATGTTTTTTTTAAGCACAATATAGCACAAGGACAATTCACTCACTGTCCTTACAGGTCCCTGGAAACAAGGACTTGCAGAGTGAAATAAACTGACACTCTCCCTACCTACAGTTTTCTGTCCCTAGAATAAATGTTTTTTTAAGCACAATATAGCACAAGGACAATTCACTCACTGTCCTTCCAGGTCCCTGGAAACAAGGACTTGCAGAGTGAAAGAAAAAAAACACTCTCCCTACCTACAGTTTTCTGTCCCTAGAAAAAATGTTTTTTTTAATCACAATATAGCACAAGGACAATTCACTCACTGTCCTTACAGGTCCCTGGAAACAAGGACTTGCAGAGTGAAATAAACTGACACTCTCCCTACCTACAGTTTTCTGTCCCTAGAATAAATGTTTTTTTTAAGCACAATATAGCACAAGGACAATTCACTCACTGTCCTTACAGGTCCCTGGAAACAAGGACTTGCAGAGTGAAATAAACTGACACTCTCCCTACCTACAGTTTTCTGTCCCTAGAATAAATGTTTTTTTAAGCACAATATAGCACAAGGACAATTCACTCACTGTCCTTCCAGGTCCCTGGAAACAAGGACTTGCAGAGTGAAAGAAACTGACACTGTCCCTACCTACAGTTTTCTGTCCCTAGAATAAATGTTTTTTTTAAGCACACTATAGCACAAGGACAATTCACTCACTGTCCTTACAGGTCCCTGGAAACAAGGACTTGCAGAGTGAAATAAACTGACACTCTCCCTACCTACAGTTTTCTGTCCCTAGAATAAATGTTTTTTTTAAGCACAATATAGCACAAGGACAATTCACTCACTGTCCTTACAGGTCCCTGGAAACAAGGACTTGCAGAGTGAAATAAACTGACACTCTCCCTACCTACAGTTTTCTGTCCCTAGAATAAATGTTTTTTTAAGCACAATATAGCACAAGGACAATTCACTCACTGTCCTTCCAGGTCCCTGGAAACAAGGACTTGCAGAGTGAAAGAAACTGACACTGTCCCTACCTACAGTTTTCTGTCCCTAGAATAAATGTTTTTTTTAAGCACACTATAGCACAAGCACAAAACACACTGACACTCTCCCTACCTATCCTTCTCTTTCCCTAAACTAAAGGAATCCAGGTTAAGCAAGAAAGAAATAACAGTCACTGTCCCTGCCTATGCTGCTCTATCCCTGCTCCGGAACACACTACACTAGGCCGCCGTGCTGGCGGCCTTTTATAGTGTGGGGCGTGTACTAAACACCCTCAGCAATAATTGGCCACAGGCATCCTGCCTGTGGCCAATCATTGCTCTCCTCGCTGCCGGCGCTGTGATTGGCCAAGCATGCGGGGTCACAGTGCATGCTTGGCCAATCACAGCGCCTGGATGACACTGCGATGGCGTAGTGCATTGTGGGCCGTTCGCGTCACTCGAATTTGGCGCGAACGGCCCAAATCGTTCGATCTTCGTCAAACGATCGAACAGCCGATGTTCGAGTCGAACGTATGTTCGACTCGAACACGAAGCTCATCCCTAATGGAGATCATACCCCCCCTTATGTATTTATACATGGAGATTATATCCCCCCTTATGTATTTATACATGGAGATCATATCCCCCCTTAATCTCCTCTTCTCCAGAGAGAATAAATTCAGTTCCTCTAATCTTTCCTCATAGCTGAGCTCCTCCATGCCTCTTATCAGTTTGGTTGCCCTTCTCTGCACTTTCTCCAGTTCCCCAATATCCTTTTTGAGAACTGGGACCCAAAACTGAACTGCATATTCCAGATGAGGTCTTACTAATGGTTTGTACAGATGATATCTCTCTCTCTCTGGAGTCCATACCTCTCTTATACAAGAAAGGACTTTGCTCGCTTTGGAAACTGCAGCTTGGATTGCATGTTATTATTGAGCTTATGATCTACCAAAACCCCCAGATCCTTCTCCACTACAGATCCCCCCAGGTCCTTCTCCACTACGGATCCCCCCAGATCCTTCCCCACTACGGATCCCCCCAGATCCTTCTCCACTACGGATCCCCCCAGATCCTTCTCCACTACGGATCCCCCCAGATCCTTCTCCACTACGGATCCCCCCAGATCCTTCTCCACTACGGATACCCCCAGATCCTTCTCCACTACGGATCCCCCCAGTTGTACTCCCCCTAGTATGTATGATGCATTCATATTCTTAGCCCCCAAGTGCAGAACTTTACATTTATCAACATTAAACCTCATCTGCCACACAGTCGCCCAATTAGACAGAGCATTGAGGTCGGCTTGTAAATTGGAGACATCCTGTAAGGACGTTATTCCACTGCATAGCTTAGTGTCATCTGCAAAGACTGAAATCTCAGACCCAATATCATTTATAAAGATATTAAAAAGTAAGGGTCCCAACACTGAACCTTGGGGTACACCACTGATAACCTTAGACCAGGGTTCTCAAAGTACCGGCCCGCCCCGGGGAGGTGGGGGGGCCGCATCGCGCTGAAGAGCTTTATCTCTCCGTCTCCTGTGTCCTCTCCGCCGCATGCTGCTGCAGCCCAGCTGGATACAGACACCGCGCAGGAGAGCAGAAAGAGAACAGAGCAGAGGGAGGATCCAACCATTGCCCCGCCCACCTAGGTACTGATAATCGACCAGAGCCCTGAATGAAAACTTGTCTTGTGGCCCTCAGGTAATTTGAGTTTGAGACCCCAGCCTTAGACCATTCAGAGTAAGAATCATTAACCACGACTCTCTGAATTCTGTCTTTTAGCCAGTTTTCTATCCATTTACAAACTGATATTTCCAATCCTGTAGACTTTACCTTACACATGAGCCGTGTGTGCGGAAACTGTGTCAAATGGTTTTGCAAAATCCAAGTATACCACGTCCACAGCCACGCCTCTGTCCAAGTATACCACATCCACTGCCACCCCTCTGTCCAAGTATACCACATCCACTGCCACCCCTCTGTCAAAGTATACCACATCCACTGTCACCCCTCTGTCCAAGTATACCATGTCCACAGCCACCCCACTGTCCAAGTATACCACGTCCACCGCCACCCCTCTGTCCAAGTATACCACGTCCACCGCCACCCCTCTGTCCAAGTATACCACGTCTACAGCCACCCCTCTGTCCAAGTATTCCACAGCCACCCCTCTGTCCAAGTATACCATGCCTAGAGCCACCCCTCTGCCCAAGGATATTACGTCCAAAACCACTCCTCTGTCCAAGTATACCACGGCCACAGCCACCCCTCTGTCCAAGAATATCACTTCTACAGCTACCCCTCTGTCCAAGTATAACAGGTCCACAGCCACCCTCTGTCCAAGTATACCACGTCCACCGCCACCCCTCTGTTCAAGTATACCACGTCCACAGCCACCCCTCTGTCCAAGTATACCACTTCCACAGCCACCCCTCTGTCCAAGTATACCACGTCCACAGCCACCCGTCTGTCCAAGTATACCACATCCACAGCCACCCCTCTGTCCAAGTATACCAAGTCCACAGCCACCCCTCTGTCCAAGTATACCACATCCACAGCCACCCCTCTGTTCAAGTATACCAAGTCCACAGCCACCCCTCTGTCCAAGTATACCACGTCCACAACCACCCCTCTGTCCAAGTATACCACGTCCACAGTCACCCCTCTGTCCAAGTATACCACATCCACAGCCACCCCTCTGTCCAAGTATACCACGTCCACCGCCACCCCTCTGTCCAAGTATACCACGTCCACCGCCACCCCTCTGTCCAAGTATATCACGTCCACAGTCACCCCTCTGTCCAAGTATACCACATCCACAGCCACCCCTCTGTCCAAGTATACCACGTCCACCGCCACCCCTCTGTCCAAGTATACCACGTCCACCGCCACCCCTCTGTCCAAGTATACCACGTCCACCGCCACCCCACTGTCCAAGTATACCACGTCCACCGCCACCCCTCTGTCCAAGGTTTTACTTGCCTCTTCGTAAAAAGAAATCAGGTTTGTCTGACAACTTCTGTCTTTCATCTATGTGATCTTTTTTTAAACTTTCCAGTATCTTCCCGACTATAGAAGTTACACTAACAGGTCTATAGTTACTTAGTAAAGACTTTGGTCCCATTTTAAATATAGGCACCACATTGGCCCTATGCCAATCCAGTGGTACTATTCTTGTCATTAATGAGTCCCTAAAAATTTGAAACAATGGCTTTGACAGCATGACAGGTCTTCTTTATAGAGAAATCTCTCCTTTACCCTTAAAAGCAAAGATTGAAAAAAAACATTGCTTATCTCTATGGAAAGAGATAAGGCACACTGCCAGTGCCAGAAGGTTCTGGATCTCACTGATCGGTAATGTAAGTCCGGGAACCACAGAGAAGCTGCGGGGGGTGGCACCTCTCCCACCACTTATAAAAGTGACCCCCAAGCGAATCCACCGCAGGGATCACTTTTATATGAAAGAGAATCACATGAGAGAAAAGGAAATACTGGGGTTATGGCATCTAGCTAGATCCCAGTTAGGTGGTCGGCAAGTGGTTGCATCTGATCCCACCAATATCAATTGGATTAAATGCTTTCAAGATTTTAAAATTGCGCTGTTTACTGCTGGGGAAACCAGAAGTGACGACAGTACTCGTTGCTTCCGGTGTCCTATACCATACAGCTGATCGGCGACCTTCCGGTCCTCTATGGGCTCTGTGGTAAGCCGACAGAACCGCCAGCTTAAGTTCTGGGTTCTCTGGTGGGACAGAAATCCCAGAGAGGCACCGGCAGGGGGGAAGGGGGGGGCGGGATTTATCTCTACGGTCCAAATAAGAAACTGGGACTGTTGTGAAGGGCCCATCTTAATTCTGCTCAGTATTTATTGTGGACCTGGGAATTTCTATAAGTAGGTGGACATATAGAAAACAAACAGCTGGCACTAGGAATAATAGGTACAGCTACTCAAGAAATTGGTCCCTGCTTAGATCCAGGAGGGCCCATTAGAGTTCTTCCTTAGACCCAAGAGAGCCCATCAGCATCCACGCTTAGATCCAGGAGGGCCCATCAGAGTCCCCACTTAGATCCAGGGAGGGCCCATCAGAGTCCCCGCTTAGATCCAGGAGGGCCCATCAAAGTCCCTGCTTAGATCCAGGAGGGCCCATTAGAGTTCTTCCTTAGACCCAAGAGGGCCCATCAGCATCCACGCTTAGATCCAGGAGGGCCCATCAGAGTCCCCACTTAGATCCAGGGAGGGCCCATCAGAGTCCCCGCTTAGATCCAGGGAGGGCCCATCAGAGTCCCCGCTTAGATCCAGGAGGGCCTATCAAAGTCCCTGCTTAGATCCAGGAGGGCCCATCAGAGTCCCCGCTTAGATCCAGGAGGGCCCATCAAAGTCCCTGCTTAGATCCAGAAGTGCCCATCAGAGTCCCCGCTTAGATCCGGAAGTGCCCATCAGAGTCCCCGCTTAGATCCAGAAGTGCCCATCAGAGTCCCCGCTTAGATCCAGAAGTGCCCATCAGAGTCCCCACTTAGATCCAGAAGTGCCCATCAGAGTCCCCGCTTAGATCCAGGAGTGCCCATCAGAGTCCCCGCTTAGATCCAGAAGTGCCCATCAGAGTACCCACTTAGATCCAGAAGTGCCCATCAGAGTCCCCGCTTAGATCCAGGAGTGCCCATCAGAGTCCCCGCTTAGATCCAGGAGTGCCCATCAGAGTCCCCGCTTAGATCCAGAAGTGCCCATCAGAGTCCCCGCTTAGATCCAGAAGTGCCCATCAGAGTCCCCGCTTAGATCCAGAAGTGCCCATCAGAGTCCCCGCTTAGATCCAGGAGTGCCCATTAGAGTCCCCGCTTAGATCCAGGAGGGCCCATCAAAGACCCTGCTTAGATCCAGAAGTGCCTATCAGAGTCCCCGCTTAGATCCAGAAGTGCCCATCAGAGTCCCCACTTAGATCCAGAAGTGCCCATCAGAGTCCCCGCTTAGATCCAGAAGTGCCCATCAGAGTCCCCACTTAGATCCAGAAGTGCCCATCAGAGTCCCCACTTAGATCCAGAAGTGCCCATCAGAGTCCCCACTTAGATCCAGGAGTGCCCATCAGAGTCCCCGCTTAGATCCAGAAGTGCCCATCAGAGTCCCCGCTTAGATCCAGAAGTGCCCATCAGAGTCCCCGCTTAGATCCAGAAGTGCCCATCAGAGTCCCCGCTTAGATCCAGAAGTGCCCATCAGAGTCCCACGCTTAGATCCAGGAGGGCCAATGGATGGATTGGGGAGATTTACGGCTGGCAGTGGATTCGCTAGTCTCCATATTATGTTATATAAAATGTTATAGAGGGGCAGAGGTGACCCGCGGGCCATAGTCTGGAGAGCCTGGCTCTACAGTGTCTGTTTTCAGAAAACGTATCTTGTTTGGGGGTTTTACATAATATTCAGACCGAAAAATGATTTTTAAAACATGTGCAAAAAACTGGCAGTGAAAGGGTTAATGGCCAGGCAGTGGTTTCTGGTTTAAAAATAATTCTCACGGGTAAAAAAAATTTTTTCTTTTTTTAGATCAGAATTTTTTTTTATTGAGAACCAACAAACATTACAAGGTCAATTCACATTCTGGAGAGTTATAAAGTACAAGAGCGCTCATGTAAACATCCAAAACACGTATAGATAGTACCGATGAAAACACAATAAACGTACCAATAATGTGCCAACAACCTACTATAGGTCAAAAGAGAAAGGGGCGCCCTTGGGACTTAAAGTGAGGAGATCACTATGGAGCCAATAAAAATAGCAGAAATAAATACAGTATATATTTAATTCAAGTAAAAATAGTACATACATTGATGTCATAAACATCAACCAATTCATACAAAATACAGAAAATTAGTAAAAATTATTATTTTTCAAGTATCAAGTAGCACACAAGCATGGAGTATACCCGACGCGTTTCACGAGGCTTAGCTCGCTCTTCAGGGGTGGATGCTTGTAGTGTACCAATGGACATGGCCGGAAACCAGCGCATGTGAAGCCCTCAAACGGCGGCTGTGAATGTCTTGCCAGGGAGCAGAGGAGGCGGGGCCAAACGAAATCCCAACCCGGGTCAAACGATTTATTTTTATTTAATTTTATTTTTATATTTATTTTTATCAACAACCCACTATAGGTATACTTATGAAAACACCATATAGTGATGCACCCCATCCCCCGGACACCTATCTAGGTACCATCTTATAACCATATAGTAGACATGCGCAGAACGAAAAAATTTGTTTCGTTTCGATTCGTTATTTACATAAATTCGTATAGTTAAATTAGGTTTAATTCGTTTTTCAGATTTTTTTTTTTTTTCGTTTTCGAATCGATTCAACTTTTCTGAATACAAATAGTTTTCAAATCAATTTTGAATAGTTTTCGAATCCAAAAAACTTTTCGAATTCGAAAAGTTTCTAATTCAAATAGTTTTCAAATTGTTTTCCAATGCAGTATCCAAAGAGAATAAAATAGAATATAATTATTTTTTTTTTCGGATTTTTTTTTTTTTTTTCGTTTTCGAATCGATTCAACTTTTCTGAATTCAAATAGTTTTCAAATCAATTTCGAATAGTTTTCGAATTCAAAAAACGTTTCGAATTCGAAAAGTTTCGAATTCGATTAGTTTTCAATTTGTTCTCCAATACAGTATCCACAGAGAATAAAATAGAATAGAAAATAATATTTTTCGGATTTTTTTTTTTTTCGTTTTCGAATCGATTCAACTTTTCTGAATACAAATAGTTTTCAAATCAATTTAGAACAGTTTTCGAATTCAAAAACTTTTCAAATTCGAAAAGTTTCGAATTCGAATAGTTTTCAATTAGTTTTCCAATCCAGTATCCACAGAGAATAAAATAGAATAGAAAATATTTTTTTTAGTTTTTTTTATTTAATTACTTTTTATTGCCGTTTCAAACACAAATACAAGAAAAAAGAATATATATATATATATTATATATATATATATATATTGTGACAGCAGGAAGGTAAAGTCACCTGGTTGCATCCAGGGGGGTAGATATATTTCGCCCAGATTCAGGCTTTACGCCGACTTATACAACTAGGTGGAGAGTTGTATAAGGCTAGTGGGCTCATGGATGACTCATACCTCTAGGGAGAGTGTGGGGCGTCGTGCAGACAGAGATGAGGAGACCAGCTGAACCTTGTCAGCTCATTTAGGCCTCTATAAGAACTCCCAGCTTCATTAGATGTGAGCTCATGCCTGGAACCAGACCTGTGTGGACTGTCTAGGGAGAGTGAACCCCTGTGCGGTGAGACAAAGCCTGTGTGGCTATTTGCTTGGACATTTAAAACCAGGGACTTAGGGCTTAGGACAGCACTAGGCTGATCCCAGTTGTTAGTTAGGAAACCTGTATGTTTAGTCAGAGGTCAACTTGACCAGGATTTATTTTGGTTATGTTTCTTTTGCTTTGCTGTGTTTTGTCACTGTAAATAGAAAATAAACCGCACCTTTTTTGATTTTGAAAACCACAACCTCCGTTTGCTGGGCCTGTTTTGTGTGGGGAGCCCATCCCGGGGGTCACACACACCCGCTGCCGAGCTAACCCCCTCACAGTTGGTGGAGAATGCGGGCAGTTTTTTTTTAAGCCAGCATGGAGGAGATACTGAAGCAGCTGGCTCTAGCAAATGCCAATCAACAGCAGACAAATGCAGGTTTGCAAAGGAGCCTTGCAGCCCAGCAGCAGACAAACGCAACTTTGCAACAGAGTCTGGAGGCTCAGCAACGAGCCCAGCAGCAATCTGAGGCCCGCTTCATAGACCTGTTGCAGAAGCAAGAGCAGAGACTACAACAACAGATGGAAGCAGTAATGCAGCAACGTCCGCAGACCAGTGAGGAAAGCCGTCCCACTAATACCGCGTCCTTTGGGGTGAGTCGTTTATTGACAAAAATGACTGGAGAGGATGATCCAGAGGTATTTTTGACCACATTTGAAAGGACCGCTGAAAGAGAAAAGTGGCCTGAGGAGCAGTGGGCTGGACTGGTGGCTCCTCTGTTAACTGGTGAATCGCAGAAAGCTTACTATGACCTAGAGCCTAACCAAGCAAAAGACTATGTGATGCTAAAAGCTGAAATATTGGCAAGGCTGGGTGTCACCCAGGCTGTCCGGGCTCAGCGTGTGCATAACTGGACTTTCCAGCTTGGAAAACCCCCCAGGTCTCAAATGTATGATCTCATTCACCTGAGCAGAAAGTGGCTACAGCCAGAGACTTTGTCCGCACCAAAGATTGTGGAACGTGTTGTAATGGATCGGTTTTTGAGAGCTCTTCCTACTGCCATCCAAAAGTGGGTAAGCCATGGAGACCCAGAGACGGCCGATGGTCTTGTGGATCGTGTGGAGAAATACTTGGCTACAGAGAACCTGACGGCCTCTTCCAGAGACACTCGGACTTTCCACCCTAAGACCAGACCATCCCCAGGGGCGGATAAGAGGATTCCAAGGGGTGAGGGTGGAGAGAGTGAGAGGGTGGGAGCTCTACCCCAAGTTTGGCGAGAACAGCCTGGGAAATCAGCGGCTCAAGAGGCGGCAAGAAGGATCGTTTGCTACCGCTGCCGGCAAGCGGGACATATTGCAGCCAATTGCCCGGTTGTGGAGGAACCCATGCAGTGTGACTTTCTGACGGGCAGACGTCAGTCGCTGTGTGCGACAGTCGCATGCACTGCCATTCGAGGAACTGAGAAACATTTATGCAAAATGTGTGTTAATGGTAGAAATGTTGTGGTATTGCTGGATTCAGGTAGCCTTGTGACCCTGATAAAGGCTGAGTTAGTTAAAACAGAGGTCTCTGGGAATAGCAAGGTAGCTGTTATTTGTGTGCATGGGGACACCCGAGAGTATCCAGTGACTACAGTGTGTTTCGAGACCCCCAAAGGTACCCTCTCTCATCCAGTGGGCTTAGTATCTCAGTTACCGCATGACGCCATTGTGGGAAGGGATTTTCCGAAGTTCTGGGAACTGTGGGATGATCCTGAGCCCCTCACTGGTGCCCCTATGTACCAGGAATGTGATAGCCAGAACTCCCCTGAGAGTGGTGAGGACTCTCCGGAATTTCCCTTATCAGTATTGGCAGGGGAGACTCAAGAAACTGGAGAGGAGCCCACCTCCTCAGACAAAAACCTACCGTCTGTGGAGTTTTCTGATCTTGAGGTTCACAGGGAAAACTTTGCCACAGAACAGTTGAAAGACCCCGCCCTAATAAAGGCACGGGAAAACGTAGTGAAAATAGATGGCGAGTTAGTGAACCCAGATAATACCTGCACTTACCCATACTTCAGCGTAGAGAAGGACCTACTGTATCGGGTGGCAAAAAGGGCAGAAGAAACCGTTGAGCAGCTTGTGGTGCCCAAACCTTACAGGAAGTTGGTGTTGGAGTTGGCCCATGGGCACATTCTTGGAGGTCATCTGGGGACAGAGAAAACCCGAGAGAGGGTATTACAGAGATTCTATTGGCCGGGGGTGATGAAGGACGTAGAAAATTATTGTTCCTCCTGCCCTGTGTGTCAGAGGTTGGCCCCGATGCCACATTTCCGTAGCCCGCTGGTCCCTCTACCCATTATTGAGGTCCCGTTTGAGAGGATCGCCATGGATTTGGTAGATCCTATAATCAAGTCCGCTAGGGGGCACCAGTACATATTAGTTATAATGGACTATGCCACCCGTTATCCAGAAGCGATCCCTCTCCGAAATACCTCGGCCAAAACCATAGCCAAAGAGCTATCTCTTGTTTTTAGCCGGGTGGGTATTTGTAAAGAACTGCTTACGGACCAAGGTACACCCTTTATGTCCCGGGTTATGAAAGAGCTGTGTAAATTGTTCAAAGTGACGCAATTGCGTACGTCTGTGTATCACCCCCAAACCGATGGGCTGGTTGAAAGATTCAACAAAACCCTAAAACAAATGTTGAAGAAAGTGGTGGATAGAGATGGAAAGGATTGGGACTGTTTACTTCCTTATTTGATGTTTGCTATTAGGGAGGTGCCCCAATCCTCTACGGGATTCTCCCCCTTTGAGTTACTGTATGGGAGACACCCAAGAGGGCTGTTGGATATTGCCAAGGAAACTTGGGAAAGTGAGAGTTCTCCCCACAGGAGTGTGATTGAGCATGTCGCCCTGATGCAAGATCGAATTGCACAGGTAATGCCCATCGTGAATGAACATTTGGCCCAAGCGCAGTTGGCACAGCAGAGAGTGTACAACCGTGGAGCCAAGACCCGTACCTTTTCCCCGGGGGATAGGATATTGGTACTTGTCCCTACGGTTGAAAGTAAATTCCTTGCCAAATGGCAAGGCCCCTACGAGATAATGGAAAAAGTGAGCGAAGTGAATTACAAGGTCAGACAACCAGGAAGGCGAAAGCCCGAACAGATCTATCACGTTAATCTGTTGAAAGCCTGGAGGGATAGAGAGTCCCTAGTCGCAGACACTTGGTCACCAGCTCAAACTGGTTGCGTGATTCCTGAGGTTGGAATAGCAGCCACCTTGTCACAACCCCAACAACAGGAGGTTAAGGAGTTTGTGCTTCGCAACAAGGAGGTATTCTCTGAGCTGCCGGGACAAACATCTGGGGTAGAGCATGACATCATTACCCCGCCCGGTGAAAGGGTGAAGTTAAAACCCTATCGGATCCCAGAGGCTCGACGGGAGGCAATACGGGAGGAAGTACAGAAAATGCTGAACTTAGGGGTGATAGAGGAGTCCCAAAGTGATTGGTCTAGTCCCATCGTGTTGGTGCCTAAACCGGATGGGAGCTGGCGATTTTGTAACGATTTTTGTCAGTTGAAGAAAGTTACAAAATTTGACACCTACCCCATGCCACGTATAGATGAGTTGATCGACCGGCTGGGAACAGCCCGATACATGACGACTCTTGACCTCACAAAAGGGTATTGGCAAATCCCCCTGGCCAAGTCGGCCAAAGAGAAAACCGCATTTGTAACCCCAGACGGGGCGTTCCAATATAAAAGAATGCCGTTCGGGTTACAGAATGCGCCGGCCACATTCCAGCGGAAAATGGACCAGATGCTGAGGCCCCATCGGAAGTATGCTGCGGCTTACCTGGATGACGTAATTGTCCATAGCACAGATTGGGCCTCACATCTGCCAAAAGTGCAAGCAGTCCTGGACTCTGTTCGGGAAGCGGGGTTTACGGCTAACCCCAAGAAGTGTACCATTGGGCAGGAGGAAGCCAAATATCTTGGGTACACCATTGGGAGGGGAGTAATAAAACCCCAACTCAACAAAGTCGAGGCCATCCAGAGTTGGCCACGTCCCAACAGCAAGAAGCAGGTACGAGCCTTTCTGGGAATCGCTGGGTATTATCGGCGATTCATTCCCCACTTTGCTTCTAAGGCTGTGCCCCTAACCAACCTGACGAAGGGGAAAGGGTCGGTCATGATTAAATGGACCCCCGAGGCTGAGGCAGCATTCCAATTCTTGAAACAAGCCTTATGTAGCCAGCCAGTGTTGTACTCACCCGACTTCTCTAAAGACTTTGTCGTACAAAGTGATGCGTCAGATGTGGGGTTAGGAGCAGTATTGTCCCAGGTCTGGAACGGGGAAGAGCACCCAGTCATTTACCTCAGCAGGAAGTTGAAGTCCCATGAGGTAAATTACGCCACCGTTGAAAAGGAGTGTTTAGCGGTGAAGTGGGCTCTAGATTCCCTTCGGTACTACCTGCTAGGTAGGCACTTTGACATGGTTACGGATCACGCTCCGTTAAAGTGGATGGCTCAAAACAAGGAAACAAATAGAAGAGTGAATAGGTGGTTCCTGGCCCTACAGGAATTCAACTTCACAGTAAAGCATCGCCCTGGCATTCAAATGGGGAATGTGGATGCTTTGTCTCGAGTACATGAATGCCTGATTGCTGGTGTTCCAACCCCGAGGTTAAAACAAGAGGGGGGGGTATGTGACAGCAGGAAGGTAAAGTCACCTGGTTGCATCCAGGGGGGTAGATATATTTCGCCCAGATTCAGGCTTTACGCCGACTTATACAACTAGGTGGAGAGTTGTATAAGGCTAGTGGGCTCATGGATGACTCATACCTCTAGGGAGAGTGTGGGGCGTCGTGCAGACAGAGATGAGGAGACCAGCTGAACCTTGTCAGCTCATTTAGGCCTCTATAAGAACTCCCAGCTTCATTAGATGTTAGCTCATGCCTGGACCCAGACCTGTGTGGACTGTCTAGGGAGAGTGAACCCCTGTGCGGTGAGACAAAGCCTGTGTGGCTATTTGCTTGGACATTTAAAACCAGGGACTTAGGGACTAGGACAGCACTAGGCTGATCCCAGTTGTTAGTTAGGAAACCTGTATGTTTAGTCAGAGGTCAACTTGACCAGGATTTATTTTGTTTATGTTTCTTTTGCTTTGCTGTGTTTTGTCACTGTAAATAGAAAATAAACCGCACCTTTTTTGATTTTGAAAACCACAACCTCCGTTTGCTGGGCCTGTTTTTGTGTGGGGAGCCCATCCCGGGGGTCACACACACCCGCTGCCGAGCTAACCCCCTCACAATATATATATATATATACACATACACATACACACATAATCAGGCATTTTAGCTCTTACAGAAAGAAAAAGAAACAACTCAAACAATCAGCAAATATATTATTCAAATATTAATATCTCTGCTTATAGAGCAATTTTTTTATAGAATCATTTAATTACGATAGAAAAAAAAAATAAAAGAATAGAAAAAATATATAATAGAATAGAAAGGAATATAACAGAAAATAAAAATAGAGAATATAATAGAGTAAAACAGAACAAAATAGAATAGAAAATAAAAGAACAGAATATAATAGAATAGAAACAAATAGAATAGAATAAAAAAAAGAATAGCGTAAAATAGAAAGAATATAACCATCTGCTGAAATTCTGATTTCAAATTGAATAAATTTGAATTTGAATACATAAGAAAAGAATAGAATATATAAAAAAAGAATAGAATAGACTATAATAGCATAGAAAATAATAGAATAAAAAAAAGAATAGAATCAAAAGAATATAACCATTTCCCAAAATTCAAACAGAATCAATTCCAATTTGAATAGAATAGAAAATAATTTATTAGAATAGAATAGAAAAAAACAGAATAGTATAGAAAAAAATAGAATAGAATAGTAATAGTAAACTTTTCAAATTCGAATTTGAAAACTCTTCGAATTCAATTCAAATCGATTCAAATGTGAATTTCATCCAAATGCTTATTTTTTATTTTTTTATTTCAGATTCATTTAAATTCGGTACAACTGTAATTTGAATACATCTGAATTTCCAAAAACGTAAAATTTGTCCGAATTTCAATTCGGATCGAAGTGAACTGCACGCGTCTACCATATAGTGATATATATATGTAGCGGGTGGTCATATTTAGGGGAGGCATCTGAGTGGTATCAGGCAATTTATGCCAGTGGAGGATATCAATGGTGTCCAGTTCCCTGCGGCCTGTAGGTGGCGCTGTTGCCATAGGCCGGGGTTGAACCACCATTGGAGGGCTGCGCCCTTTGTGTCCTCTCGCGGCAGTAGTACAGCGGGGTGGGGAACCTGCTGTGCCTGCTGGGAGAGGGTATGAACGGGGCAGACATCTTCCGCTCGGGGTCCACGTCCAGGCACCTTCAGCCTGGGGGTGAGTGATGGTGGTCTCCGGGTGCCCTAGGCCCGGGGACGGAGTTGTGGTTCCACCCCAGACACCTTCGGTCTGGGGTGAGGTACTCTCTGGAGGCCTGGGGCCCAGTACCTTCGACTGGGTCCCGCAAGGGATCGAGGGCTCCTAGGGTGTCCTCCGGTGATGGACACCCAAATCTGGGACGAGAAGGCCAGGGAGGTGACCCTTTCCGAAGACCCAGTGCAGCATTTGATGGTGACGGCGGGGCCTCTGGTAACTGTCCGGATGGATGTCCTCTCTCTGACAGGGGCCATTGCTCATAGAAGGTAATCCACGTTCTCATGGTCTGTGGCAGAGACCCCCTCACGGTCGGTGGCAGCGACTGTGCGCCAAGCCTGTTTGCGCTATAACGGAACAGGAGAAAACCAAGTTCAAGTTTGTGCCTGGACCTTCTCCCCACCTCGTCTGAACTGTTCTTGTCTCAACCTGTCTGCTATCACAGAGACTATTTATTGCTCTCATGAATAAACAAGTGTTGGACTTTCATTGGTGTGGACAGTAACTTACTGGGAGCTAAGCAGGGCTGCCATCAGGAATTTTGGGGCCCCTTACACAGCTTCAGACACATGGGGCACCCCCCTGGAGCAGAGGAGAACCGGGGGGGGGGGGGGCTGCCGCCGCAAATTGAGAAGCAGGGGGGGGGTGCCACGAATTGAGAAGCAGGGGGCTGTGAGTTGGTGGTGCGCCACACTCCCTGGTCCCCTAGACGAGAGCCAAAGACCAGAAGAGAAAAGGGAGTAAAGGGTGAAGTCGCTACAAATATATACACATTTAAATTTTATAATAGTCTATCCACCTCCATACCGGGGAATTCCTCTCCTACATGTAAAAATCATCATTTCTTTTGCTAGAAAATTACTCATTATTGCGTTTAAAAAATGAATGTGCAAATACCGCGTGACATAAAATAATTACAACGCCCGCCATTTTATTCTCTAGGATCTCTGCTTAAAATTTATATATATATATATGTAGTGGAAACCTTACCCCACTCTCTCTTTATCGGTTATTTGGCTGTTGTCTAGCGGTATCTGGGAGAGAGAGATAAAACACACCACGGCCCATGTCCTCCGTAACTGAGAGATGAAGGCCAGAAGATTGGGTTTTGTGTAGGTGTCCTAGAGTCAGGTCCAGTCCTTCGTCCCTGACTCCTTTGCTTAGTAACCCGAGTTCCACACAGTGAATAGGTACAACTCTGTTTTATTCTTCTTGCCAAGCAATAAAACAATCTTTCTCCTTTGGAAAATGGGGGACAGATCGAGGCACAATCTTTTCCCTTCTTGCTGCTGCCCACTGTGCTGTCACCAGTGGTGAATAGTCACTGCCACTGACTAGGTAATATAGAATGTGAATTATCTTCGCTCACTTTGCCCCTGTCAGGGGAAGAAATCCGTCCAAGGGAGAAATGGAGGCCTCTCCGTCACCAGCGATGCCGCGCCCGACTCTTCAGAGAAGTTACCGCACACCAATCCTCACGAACTCAGACACGGGCACCCAAGGAGTTAGGGCCCCCCTCAGATTCCTCCACCCTCGCGGAACTCAGTCGAAGGTTCTGAGCCCCAGGCATCCGCCATAGTACCTCACCCCAAGCTAAAGGTGCCTGAGATGGACTCCATCTCCGCTCCAGCTAGGCCAAGGGTGCCTAGGCCTAGAACACCGGAACACCAGCACCCAAGCTGAAGGTGCCTGGGTGCTGCCGCGTCCTCCGACTCTGACCCGAGGTCAGGGCGTCTGCCCCTTTTATGACCTCTCCCTTTGCGTCACAGCGGGTTCCCCACCCCTCTATACCAGCTCCAGGGGAGGACAAAAAGGCACAGTCTTGCGGTGCGAGTTCAGCCCCGGCCCAAGGCAACAACGCCACCTGTAGGCCGGCGGGAACTTCACACCACCAGAGTCCTCCAAGACTCACAAATAGTGATAAGCCGAACACCCCCGGGTTCGGTTCGCAACAGAACCCGCGAACGGACCGAAAGTTCGCACGAACATTAGAACCCTATTAAATACAATGGATGCGAACGTTCGGATTCTAAAGTGCTAATTATAATGACTATTATCCATGTTATTGTCCTAAACAGAGTTTGGGAACCCGGGTTCTGCACCAGGGGACATGTATCAATGCAAAAAGAAGTTTTAAAAACGGACGTTTTCCGGGAGCAGTCATTTTAATGATGCATAAAGTGAAAAAAAAAGTCAAATATTCCTTTAAATAACGTACCTGGGGGGTGTCTAAAGTATTCCTGTGAAGTGCCACGTGTTTCCCGTGTTTAGAACTGTCCCTGCACAAAATGACATTTCTAAAGGAAAAAAAGGGATTTTTATAACAGCTTACCTGTAAAATCCTTTTCTTGGAGTACATCACGGGACACAGAGCGGCATAGTCATTACTAATGGGTTATATAGTTTACCTTCAGGTGCTGGCACTGGCAACTTCCAAACCGGAAGTACCCTCCCCTATATAAGCCCCTCCCATCCGGGAGCACCTCAGTTTTGTAGCAAAGCAATAAGTGTCCCAAAAAGAGGGGTGGGAGCTCTGTGTCCCGTGATGTACTCCAAGAAAAGGATTTTACAGGTAAGCTGTTATAAAAATCCCTTTTTCTTTTTCGTACATCACGGGACACAGAGCGACTTAGTCATTACTAATGGGACGTCCCAAAGCAATGCCCAACGAGGGGGGGGGATACACCATACATAAGCTGGGCGCCATCAGGCATGAGGATCTTTTGCGGCCTGCAACACACTGCGCCCAAAGGCGACATCCTCCTGACTTCTAACGTCTACCTGGTAGAATCTAGTAAACGTGTGTACTGAAGACCATGTTGCGGCCTTACAGACTTGAGCCAAGGAGGCCTGGTGATGCACTGCCCATGAAGTTCCAACTGCTCTTGTGGAGTGCGCCCTAACTTTGAACGGAGGCGGTCTCTTTCTCAAGCCATAGGCTTGTATTATGACCTGTCGAATCCACTTGGCTAAAGTAGATTTTGATGCTGCCTGACCCTTTCTGGGGCCTTCCGGCAGAACAAACAAAGTATCCGTTCTGCGAATCTGAGCAGTGGCTTTTAGATAAGCTTTAACTGCTCTTACTACATCCAAAGAATGCAATAACTTTTCCTCTACCGAGCTAGGTTTGGGGAAAAAAGAAGGAAGAACCACATCTTGGTTCAAATGAAACCTCGATACCACCTTAGGAAGAAAAGCTGGATGAGGACGTAATACTACTCTGTCCTTATGGATAACCAGATATGGCTCCTTACAGGACAAGGCGGCTAATTCCGATACTCTTTTAGCCGAACAAATGGCTACTAAGAAAATCAATTTCCCGGTGAGAAGAACCAAGGAAATGTGTTGCAATGGTTCAAACGGTTGTTTCTGTAGAACCGACAGAACCAGGTTTAAGTCCCATGGACATATGGGAATATTAACCGGAGGACTAATACGCATCACTCCTTGTATGAAAGCTTTGACTAGTGAATGCGAAGCCAAGGGCCTTTGAAAAAATATTGACAAGGCCGAAATCTGACCCTTGATAATACTCAAGGCCAGCTTCCTATTAGGGATGAGCTTCGTGTTCGAGTCGAACATACGTTCGACTCGAACATTGGCTGTTCGATCGTTCGACGAAGATCGAACGATTTGGGCCGTTCGCGCCAAATTCGAGTGACGCGAACGGCCCACAATGCACTACGCCATCGCAGTGTCATCCAGGCGCTGTGATTGGCCAAGCATGCACTGTGACCCCGCATGCTTGGCCAATCACAGCGCCGGCAGCGAGGAGAGCAATGATTGGCCACAGGCAGGATGCCTGTGGCCAATTATTGCTGAGGGTGTTTAGTACACGCCCCACACTATAAAAGGCCGCCAGCACGGCGGCCTAGTGTAGTGTGTTCCGGAGCAGGGATAGAGTAGCATAGGCAGGGACAGTGACTGTTATTTCTTTCTTGCTTAACCTGGATTCCTTTAGTTTAGGGAAAGAGAAGGATAGGTAGGGAGAGTGTCAGTGTGTTTTGTGCTTCTGCTATAGTGTGCTTAAAAAAAACATTTATTCTAGGGACAGAAAACTCTAGGTAGGGACAGTGTCAGTTTCTTTCACTCTGCAAGTCCTTGTTTCCAGGGACCTGTAAGGACAGTGAGTTAATTGTCCTTGTGCTATATTGTGCTTAAAAAAAACATTTATTCTAGGGACAGAAAACTCTAGGTAGGGACAGTGTCAGTTTCTTTCACTCTGCAAGTCCTTGTTTCCAGGGACCTGTAAGGACAGTGAGTTAATTGTCCTTGTGCTATATTGTGATTAAAAAAAACATTTATTCTAGGGACAGAAAACTCTAGGTAGGGACAGTGTCAGTTTCTTTCACTCTGCAAGTCCTTGTTTCCAGGGACCTGTAAGGACAGTGAGTTAATTTTCCTTGTGCTATATTGTGATTAAAAAAAACATTTTTTCTAGGGACAGAAAACTGTAGGTAGGGAGAGTGTTTTTTTTCTTTCACTCTGCAAGTCCTTGTTTCCAGGGACCTGTAAGGACAGTGAGTTAATTGTCCTTGTGCTATATTGTGCTTAAAAAAAACATTTATTCTAGGGACAGAAAACTCTAGGTAGGGACAGTGTCAGTTTCTTTCACTCTGCAAGTCCTTGTTTCCAGGGACCTGTAAGGACAGTGAGTTAATTGTCCTTGTGCTATATTGTGATTAAAAAAAACATTTATTCTAGGGACAGAAAACTCTAGGTAGGGACAGTGTCAGTTTCTTTCACTCTGCAAGTCCTTGTTTCCAGGGACCTGTAAGGACAGTGAGTTAATTGTCCTTGTGCTATATTGTGATTAAAAAAAACATTTTTTCTAGGGACAGAAAACTGTAGGTAGGGAGAGTGTTTTTTTTCTTTCACTCTGCAAGTCCTTGTTTCCAGGGACCTGTAAGGACAGTGAGTTAATTGTCCTTGTGCTATATTGTGCTTAAAAAAAACATTTATTCTAGGGACAGAAAACTCTAGGTAGGGACAGTGTCAGTTTCTTTCACTCTGCAAGTCCTTGTTTCCAGGGACCTGTAAGGACAGTGAGTTAATTGTCCTTGTGCTATATTGTGATTAAAAAAAACATTTATTCTAGGGACAGAAAACTCTAGGTAGGGACAGTGTCAGTTTCTTTCACTCTGCAAGTCCTTGTTTCCAGGGACCTGTAAGGACAGTGAGTTAATTTTCCTTGTGCTATATTGTGATTAAAAAAAACATTTTTTCTAGGGACAGAAAACTGTAGGTAGGGAGAGTGTTTTTTTTCTTTCACTCTGCAAGTCCTTGTTTCCAGGGACCTGTAAGGACAGTGAGTTAATTGTCCTTGTGCTATATTGTGCTTAAAAAAAACATTTATTCTAGGGACAGAAAACTCTAGGTAGGGACAGTGTCAGTTTCTTTCACTCTGCAAGTCCTTGTTTCCAGGGACCTGTAAGGACAGTGAGTTAATTGTCCTTGTGCTATATTGTGATTAAAAAAAACATTTATTCTAGGGACAGAAAACTCTAGGTAGGGACAGTGTCAGTTTCTTTCACTCTGCAAGTCCTTGTTTCCAGGGACCTGTAAGGACAGTGAGTTAATTTTCCTTGTGCTATATTGTGATTAAAAAAAACATTTTTTCTAGGGACAGAAAACTGTAGGTAGGGAGAGTGTTTTTTTTCTTTCACTCTGCAAGTCCTTGTTTCCAGGGACCTGTAAGGACAGTGAGTTAATTGTCCTTGTGCTATATTGTGCTTAAAAAAAACATTTATTCTAGGGACAGAAAACTCTAGGTAGGGACAGTGTCAGTTTCTTTCACTCTGCAAGTCCTTGTTTCCAGGGACCTGTAAGGACAGTGAGTTAATTGTCCTTGTGCTATATTGTGATTAAAAAAAACATTTATTCTAGGGACAGAAAACTCTAGGTAGGGACAGTGTCAGTTTCTTTCACTCTGCAAGTCCTTGTTTCCAGGGACCTGTAAGGACAGTGAGTTAATTTTCCTTGTGCTATATTGTGATTAAAAAAAACATTTTTTCTAGGGACAGAAAACTGTAGGTAGGGAGAGTGTTTTTTTTCTTTCACTCTGCAAGTCCTTGTTTCCAGGGACCTGTAAGGACAGTGAGTTAATTGTCCTTGTGCTATATTGTGCTTAAAAAAAACATTTATTCTAGGGACAGAAAACTCTAGGTAGGGACAGTGTCAGTTTCTTTCACTCTGCAAGTCCTTGTTTCCAGGGACCTGTAAGGACAGTGAGTTAATTTTCCTTGTGCTATATTGTGATTAAAAAAAACATTTATTCTAGGGACAGAAAACTCTAGGTAGGGACAGTGTCAGTTTCTTTCACTCTGCAAGTCCTTGTTTCCAGGGACCTGTAAGGACAGTGAGTTCATTTTCCTTGTGCTATATTGTGATTAAAAAAAACATTTATTCTAGGGACAGAAAACTCTAGGTAGGGACAGTGTCAGTTTCTTTCACTCTGCAAGTCCTTGTTTCCAGGGACCTGTAAGGACAGTGAGTTAATTGTCCATGTGCTATATTGTGCTTAAAAAAAACATTTATTCTAGGGACAGAAAACTCTAGGTAGGGACAGTGTCAGTTTCTTTCACTCTGCAAGTCCTTGTTTCCAGGGACCTGTAAGGACAGTGAGTTAATTGTCCTTGTGCTATATTGTGATTAAAAAAAACATTTATTCTAGGGACAGAAAACTCTAGGTAGGGACAGTGTCAGTTTCTTTCACTCTGCAAGTCCTTGTTTCCAGGGACCTGTAAGGACAGTGAGTTAATTTTCCTTGTGCTATATTGTGATTAAAAAAAACATTTTTTCTAGGGACAGAAAACTGTAGGTAGGGAGAGTGTTTTTTTTCTTTCACTCTGCAAGTCCTTGTTTCCAGGGACCTGTAAGGACAGTGAGTTAATTGTCCTTGTGCTATATTGTGCTTAAAAAAAACATTTATTCTAGGGACAGAAAACTCTAGGTAGGGACAGTGTCAGTTTCTTTCACTCTGCAAGTCCTTGTTTCCAGGGACCTGTAAGGACAGTGAGTTAATTGTCCTTGTGCTATATTGTGATTAAAAAAAACATTTATTCTAGGGACAGAAAACTCTAGGTAGGGACAGTGTCAGTTTCTTTCACTCTGCAAGTCCTTGTTTCCAGGGACCTGTAAGGACAGTGAGTTAATTTTCCTTGTGCTATATTGTGATTAAAAAAAACATTTTTTCTAGGGACAGAAAACTGTAGGTAGGGAGAGTGTTTTTTTTCTTTCACTCTGCAAGTCCTTGTTTCCAGGGACCTGTAAGGACAGTGAGTTAATTGTCCTTGTGCTATATTGTGCTTAAAAAAAAACATTTATTCTAGGGACAGAAAACTCTAGGTAGGGACAGTGTCAGTTTCTTTCACTCTGCAAGTCCTTGTTTCCAGGGACCTGTAAGGACAGTGAGTTAATTTTCCTTGTGCTATATTGTGATTAAAAAAAACATTTATTCTAGGGACAGAAAACTCTAGGTAGGGACAGTGTCAGTTTCTTTCACTCTGCAAGTCCTTGTTTCCAGGGACCTGTAAGGACAGTGAGTTAATTTTCCTTGTGCTATATTGTGATTAAAAAAAACATTTATTCTAGGGACAGAAAACTCTAGGTAGGGACAGTGTCAGTTTCTTTCACTCTGCAAGTCCTTGTTTCCAGGGACCTGTAAGGACAGTGAGTTAATTGTCCTTGTGCTATATTGTGCTTAAAAAAAACATTTATTCTAGGGACAGAAAACTCTAGGTAGGGACAGTGTCAGTTTCTTTCACTCTGCAAGTCCTTGTTTCCAGGGACCTGTAAGGACAGTGAGTTAATTGTCCTTGTGCTATATTGTGATTAAAAAAAACATTTATTCTAGGGACAGAAAACTCTAGGTAGGGACAGTGTCAGTTTCTTTCACTCTGCAAGTCCTTGTTTCCAGGGACCTGTAAGGACAGTGAGTTAATTTTCCTTGTGCTATATTGTGATTAAAAAAAACATTTTTTCTAGGGACAGAAAACTGTAGGTAGGGAGAGTGTTTTTTTTCTTTCACTCTGCAAGTCCTTGTTTCCAGGGACCTGTAAGGACAGTGAGTTAATTGTCCTTGTGCTATATTGTGCTTAAAAAAAACATTTATTCTAGGGACAGAAAACTCTAGGTAGGGACAGTGTCAGTTTCTTTCACTCTGCAAGTCCTTGTTTCCAGGGACCTGTAAGGACAGTGAGTTAATTGTCCTTGTGCTATATTGTGATTAAAAAAAACATTTATTCTAGGGACAGAAAACTCTAGGTAGGGACAGTGTCAGTTTCTTTCACTCTGCAAGTCCTTGTTTCCAGGGACCTGTAAGGACAGTGAGTTAATTTTCCTTGTGCTATATTGTGATTAAAAAAAACATTTTTTCTAGGGACAGAAAACTGTAGGTAGGGAGAGTGTTTTTTTTCTTTCACTCTGCAAGTCCTTGTTTCCAGGGACCTGTAAGGACAGTGAGTTAATTTTCCTTGTGCTATATTGTGATTAAAAAAAACATTTTTTTCTAGGGACAGAAAACTGTAGGTAGGGAGAGTGTTTTTTTTCTTTCACTCTGCAAGTCCTTGTTTCCAGGGACCTGTAAGGACAGTGAGTTAATTGTCCTTGTGCTATATTGTGCTTAAAAAAAACATTTTTTCTAGGGACAGAAAACTGTAGGTAGGGAGAGTGTTTTTTTTTTTTCACTCTGCAAGTCCTTGTTTCCAGGGACCTGTAAGGACAGTGAGTTAATTGTCCTTGTGCTATATTGTGCTTAAAAAAAACATTTATTCTAGGGACAGAAAACTCTAGGTAGGGACAGTGTCAGTTTCTTTCACTCTGCAAGTCCTTGTTTCCAGGGACCTGGAGAGACATTGAGTGAATTGTCCTTGTGCTATATTGTGATTAAAAAAAACATTTATTCTAGGGACAGAAAACTCTAGGTAGGGACAGTGTCAGTTTCTTTCACTGTGAAAGTCCTTGTTTCAAGGGACAGAGAAGGACACCTGAAGGTAGCCCTTATTGCTTTTTTCCCATCTCCCTGCAGGCCATCTATTAGAATGTCTGGAAGGCAAACAAGGAGAGGCAGACAGTCAGGAGGCAATAAAAGAGGGCAAGCAGGCTCTGTGTCTGGGGGCAACAGTGCTGGTCGTGGACGCGGTGCATTGTCATCAGCACATGGCCATGGGACACGCTTGTCCTTCTTTTCGGCAGCTGGACATGTTGAGCCACATCATGCCGAAGACTTGGTAGAGTGGATGACCAAGCCCTCCTCCTCCTCCTCATCCTCTCTCACCCAGGCTCAGGGTACTGGAAAAGCAGCTGCCAAAGCGTCGTCTTCCCTGGTATCAATGTCAGACAAATCATCAGTCACTCCTTCCCTAGACCCACCATGTCCTCCTCCTGAGGAGTCCCCCGAACTGTTTCAGCACAGTGTTGGGTACATGCTCCAGGAGGATGCCCAGCGTTTCGAAGGGTCTGATGATGAAACCCAGCTAGAGGAAGGCAGTAGCGTGAGAGCAGACAGAGGGGATGCTCAAGAAGGACACCAATCTGGCAGTCATGTTCCAGCAGCTGCAGCATACTGCCAGATTGGCTCCAGTGATGAGGAGGGAGGGGATGATGAGGTCAATGACTCCACGTGGGTGCCTAATAGGAGAGAGGAGGAGGAGGAGGATGAGGAGGAGGCACATCTCCAACGAGGCAGGATGCCCTTTGGTGGCCAGCGTAAGGGCAGTACACCGACGGAATCACACCGCAGAGCTCCGCCTGTGCAGGGCGCTGCCTCTGCCCGTCATTCAAAAAGTTCTTTGGTGTGGGCCTTTTTTGAGGCTAGTGCATCAGATCGCACAGCTGCTGTTTGCAACATATGTCTCAAGCGTATATCGCGTGGCCAAAACATCAGCCGCTTGGGTACCACATGCCTGACCAGACATATGTTGACCTGCCATGCAGCTCGTTGGCAAGCCTACCTCAAAGACCCACACCAAAGAACCAAGCGGACCTCTCCTTGCACCGCATCAGCTGGGATCTCCAACCCCACTATAACTTCAGTCCTCTCTGAAACATGCACTGAGAGGAATGAAGGTGTAGAATTAGGTGTGTCACAGCCAAGTACTTGCGCCCACTCTGCTAGCAGTACACCGACGTCCGATTCTAGCAGGCAAATTTCCCTGCCCCAGCTGCTGGACCGTCGAAAGAAGTTCACTCCCAGCCATCCACATGCCCAGCGGTTGAATGCTAGCTTGGCTAAATTGCTAGCGCTTCAACTGCTGCCTTTTCAGTTGGTAGACTCGGCCCCCTTCCGTGAGTTTGTGCAATGTGCGGTTCCTCAGTGGCAGGTTCCCAAACGCCACTTTTTCTCACGGAAGGCTATTCCGGCTCTCTACCGGCATGTGGAAGGCAATGTCTTGGCCTCGCTGGACAGGGCGGTCAGCGGTAAGGTGCATATTACCGCTGACTCATGGTCCAGCAGGCATGGACAGGGACGTTACCTTTCTTTCACGGCCCATTGGGTCACTCTTTTGGCAGCTGGGAAGGATTCAGGACAAGGTGCAGTAGTGTTGGAGGTTGTCCCACCGCCACGCCTCCAAAATGCTACTACTGGTTGTGACACACCTCTCTCCTCCACCCCCTCCTCTTCTTCTTCCTCCATGGCCTCTTCCTGTGGTTTGTCCTATGAACCAGCGGTGCTCCGTAGCCGTTCACGGGGCTACGCAAGTACGCAGGCAAAAAGATGCCATGCCGTGCTTGCGCTGGTGTGTTTGGGGGACAGAAGCCACACTGGGGCAGAGGTCCTGTCTGCTCTGCAGGGCCAGGCCGAGAGGTGGTTGACGCCACGCCAGCTTAAGCCAGGAATGGTGGTTTGCGACAATGGCACCAACCTCCTCTCCGCCCTCCGACAGGGACAACTGACCCATGTGCCCTGTGTGGCTCACGTCCTTAACCTGGTGGTGCAGCGCTTCTTGGGCAGGTACCCGGGCTTACAGGATGTCCTGAGGCAGGCCAGGAAAGTCTGTGTGCATTTCCGCAGATCTTATAATGCCAGTGCTCGCCTGGCTGAGCTGCAAAAGGAGTTGAACCTGCCCAAGAACCGCCTTATATGTGACATGCCCACCAGGTGGAACTCAACGTTGGCCATGCTGCAGCGGCTGCACACGCAGCAGAGGGCCATCAATGAGTACCTGTGCGACTACGGCACCAGGACAGGGTCAGGGGAGCTTGGTTTTTTTTCTCCACGCCAGTGGGGCATGATCAGGGATGCATGCACTGTCCTGGCACCATTTGAGGAGGCCACGAGGATGGTGAGCAGTGACAGTGCATGCATCAGTGACACTGTACCTCTTGTCCACCTGTTGGAGCACACGCTGCGTGGAATAATGGACAGGGCACTTGAGGCAGAACAGAGGCAGGAAGAGGAGGACTTCCTTGCCTCTCAAGGCCCCCTTTACCCAGACAGTGTTCCTTCTGTCCCACCCATCGCACAGGAAGAGGAGGAGGAGGAGGAGGAGGAGGAGGAGGATTGTGTCAGCATGGAGGTGGAGGCTGGCACTCAGCATCATCAGCAGCAGTCTTTTAGGGATGATTTACAGTCCCAAGAAACCAGTGGACTTGTACGTGGCTGGGAGGAGGTGGCTGCGGATCATGTCGTCCTTAGTGACCCAGAGGACTCCGGAGCGAATGCCTCAGCAAACCTACGCTGCATGGCCTCCCTGATCCTGCAAAGTCTGCGGAAGGATCCTCGTATTCTTCGGATCAAGGAGAGGGACCATTACTGGCTGGCCACTCTCCTTGATCCACGGTACAAGGGTAAGGTTGCGGACCTTATGTTACCGTCGCAGAGGGAGCAGAGGATGAGACAACTCCGGGAGGCCTTGCAGAAAGGTCTGTGCAACGCGTTCCCAGAGACTGGGAGGTTGCAAACTCCTGGTCCTGGACAACGAGTTGCTGAGGCTTCGGCCAGTCAAAGAAGGAGCGGTGGGGAAGGTGGCCGTCTGACCGATGCGTTCAGACAATTCTTTAGTCCGCAGCCCCAAAGTATGATCGGTTCCAGCAACCATCGCCAGCGTCTGATAAACATGGTGCAGGAATATCTAGGGGCAAGGTCAGACTTGGACACCTTCCCCACCGAAAATCCTCTGGCTTACTGGGTCTTGAGGATGGATCACTGGCCAGAGCTTGCACAGTATGCAATTGAGCTACTGGCCTGTCCTGCATCCAGCGTTCTTTCGGAACGCACATTCAGTGCTGCTGGAGGATTTGTCACGGATCACAGGGTGCGCCTGTCCACCGACTCGGTTGATCGACTGACTTTCATCAAGATGAACCAGTCTTGGATCAGCACCAGCTACCACACACCTGATGCTGATATAACAGACTAATTGATTTTAAAATGTCACATCCCTTCAAGACTGATGCTGATGCTGAGTGCCTGTGCTGTTATGTTGACTGGCTATCCTCCTCCTCCGAGTCCTCAATGATACGATTGATGATGATAGCTTGGAAGATCATTTTTGTTTATGGGTGCCGCCACCAGTGCCTAACGCCCAATTTTTCAGCCCCTGTTTAACAGGGGCGTGTAATTACAATTTTTGAAGCAATACTTTGCAACAGGGCTCATTGCTGTGCTCCAAGTACAGTATCTGTGAGGAGTTGCAGTGTTGTGCCACCAGTGCCTAAGGCCCAATTTTTCAGCCCCTGTTTAACAGGGGCGTGTCATTACAATTTTTGAAGCAATACTTTGCAACAGGGCTCATTGCTGTGCTCCAAGTACAGTATCTGTGAAGGGTTGCAGTGTTGTGCCACCAGTGCCTAAGGCCCAATTTTTCAGCCCCTGTTCAACAGGGGCATGTAATTACAATTCTTGATCTAATAATTCACAGCAGGGCCCATTGCTGCACCCACCAAGAGTAACTGTCAGGGCTTACAGTGTTGTGGCACCAGCACCACCATCAAAGGCCCAATTTTTACTACCACTGTTCAACAATTATATGTAATTAAAATTCCTGATATAATAGTTGACAGCAGGGCGTTCCAGCACCAACCAAGAGTAACTGTGAGTGCTTACAGTGTTGTGCCAACACCAACAACTAAGGGGCCTATTTCTGCAGAGTATATACGGCAGGTCCCTACTTTCAAACATCCAACTTACAAACGACTCCTACTTGCAAACGCAAGAAGACAACAGGAAGTGAGAGGAAATCTACCACTAGGAAGGAAAATTCTCTCCTGTAAGAATAAATATGGGAGAAAGGTGTCTCCTCTGTACTGATGCTTTATCAGCAATCCTTGTTTCAAGAAAAACACCACATTTCAAAAACAGTTGTCATTAGGACGGAAAGTGAGGTGAAATGTTCTGAACAGGGGCACAGACAGCAAAACAAATGTTACAGGGGTGATAACCCTTACCTATGTTTTCCAAAAAGTTTAAAAATAGATTTTTGGTCTGGAGCTACACTTCAACAATGTACCTGTTCAAAATTACAAACAGATTCTACATAAGAACAAACCTACAGTCCCTGTCTTGTATGCACCGCCTGTATACGGCTGTTCTGAGTATATAGGGCCTTTTTTATTTTATGTGCGGGGTTCCCCTTAATATCCATACAAGACCCAAAGGGGCTGGTAATGGGCTGGGGTAGGGGGGGGGTCATGGGGTAGCTATGCCATTTTTCTTAAAGATTTTCATCCATATTACCGGGACCAGACATTACATTAAAGCCGCAAGCAGTTTTAAATGGCTTTTTTTTCCTTTAGAAGTGTCATTTTGTGCAGGGACAGTTCTAAACACGGGAAACACGTGGCACTTCACAGGCATACTTTAGACACCCCCCAGGTACGATATTTAAAGGAATATTTGACTTTTTTTTTTTCACTTTATGCATCATTAAAATGACTGCTCCCGGAAAACGACCGTTTTTAAAACTTATTTTTGCATTGATACATGTCCCCTGGTGCAGAACCCGGGTTCCCAAACCCTTTTTAGGACAATAACATGCATAATAGTTTTTATAATTAGCACTTTAGAATTCGAACGTTCGCATCCATTGTATTTAATAGGGTTCTAATGTTCGTTCGAACTTTCGGTCCGTTCGCGGGTTCTGGTGCGAACCGAACCCGGGGGTGTTCGGCTCATCACTACTTCCTATCTACCGCCCACTGTAGGAAGTCCAAAATCCTACCTATTACGTACTTACGTGGATGCCATTTCTTGGCCTCACACCATGTAATGTACGCCTTCCAGATCCTATAATAGATCTGCCTGGATACCGGCTTCCTGGCATTGATCATGGTAGATACCACAGGATTAGAGAGCCCTCTTTTTTTCAGAATGTGGGCTTCAATAGCCAGGCCGTCAAACCTAGGGCTGGTAAGGAAGGGTGGTATATCGGTCCTTGCGACAGCAGGTCCGGACGATGTGGGAGGGTCCAAGGACTCCTCACTGACATTTTTACAATCTCCGCGTACCATGCCCTTCGGGGCCACGCTGGAGCCACCAGAATCACTGGTTTCTTTTCTACCCTGATTCTGCGGATTAATCGCGGTAACAATTGTGGCGGTGGGAATGCATATATCAGCTTGAACTGATCCCAAGGGAACACTAGGGCATCCGAGCCGCAAGCTAGGGGATCCCTTGTGCGAGACACAAATCTGTCCACCTTTGCGTTGAATCTGGATGCTAGCAGATCTACATCCGGTGTTCCCCACCGCTGGCATATTGCCTGGAAAACCTCGGGGTGAAGAGACCATTCCCCCGGGCATAATTGCTGGCGACTTAAAAAGTCCGCTTTCCAATTTTCCACTCCTGGGATGAAAACCGCGGATATGGCTGGGACATATCTTTCTGCCCATTCCAGGATGCAATTCGCTTCCCTCTGGGCTGCACGACTCCTGGTGCCACCCTGGTGATTGATATATGCCACTGCTGTGGCATTGTCTGATTGAATTCTGACAGGGGACCCTTAGAGTTTGGATGTCCATGCTACTAGGGCATACCGGGCTGCTCGTATCTCTAAGAGATTGATGGGCAGGGCCTTCTCTGCTTCTGACCACTTGCCCTGGAGAGACCATTGCTCCAGTACTGCCCCCCAGCCTATGAGGCTGGCATCTGTAGTGACCACCTTCCAAGAAACCGGACTGAAGGGTTTCCCTTTTTCCAGATTCTGGGGCACCAACCACCAATGGAGGCTCTTGCGAACGGAAGGGGACAGGGACATTGGTAAGTCTAAAGCCTGAACTTTTTTGTTCCAGGCTGACAGTATGGCCCTTTGCAAATTCCTTGAATGGAATTGACCGTAGGGTACCGCTTCGAATGAAGCCACCATTTTTCCCCAGCAGCCTCATGCACAGGCGTATGGATGGTTTTCTTTTTGTACCCACTAAGTGGGTCAAATCTTTTAAAGACGACATCTTCTCTGGAGGTAAGAAAATCTTTCTCTGATTTGAATCCAGCCTTAGCCCTAAGTATTCCAGACTTTTGACTGGTCTTAGAGCTGACTTGTCCCGGTTGATAATCCAACCGTGATATTCCAGATACTTGATTGTCTTGTGAATAGCTACTTCCAGCTTTTCCACTGAGTGGTCTATTAGTAGCAGGTCGTCTAGATATGCCATTATCTTTACACCCCGTGTTCTTAGATTGGCCAATAGTGGGGCCAGAATTTTTGTGAACACTCGTGGTGCTGTGGCCAGACCGAAAGGTAAGGCTCTGAACTGAAAATGGCGCCCTTCTACTGCAAAGCGTAGAAATTTCTGGTGGGCCGGAAAGATGGGAATATGCAGATAAGCATCCCTTATGTCGATCGAGGCTAACCATTCCTGCCCTTGTAGGGCGGTGGCCACCGATCGGATCGACTCCATCCGAAAAGTCCTGATATTTAGGAACTTGTTTAGCCCTTTTAGATTTAATATGGGCCTCACGTCCCCATTTGGTTTGGGGACTGTGAAAAGGTTCGAGTAAAACCCGAATCCGCTTTCTTCCAGGGGAACCTTCATGATTACACCTTGGAGCAATAGTTGTTCTAGTGCCAGAAGGAGGGATCCTCTCTTCTGGGGATCTCTTGACACGTTTGACCTCATAAAATGGGCAGGAGGAGTGTCTTTTAACTCCAATCTGTATCCCAGACTTACTGCGGAGAGCACCCATCTGTCTCTGATGGTGTCCCGCCAGGTCTCTGTGAACAACTGAAGCCTTCCCCCCACCCGATTGAGTGGGGGCAACGCTTCATGCCTTGGGGGGAGGTTTTGTACCTCTCTTGATCCAGGGCTTCTTGTTACCCTGTGATTGTCCCTGATTTCTGCCCCCTGAATTTGACCGCGGAGGCCGTCGGAACTGTTTCACAGCCAATGTGCCAGGGACTGGAGAAGTAGGCCTCTTAAAAGAAGGACTTCTACTTTTGTTCTTAACCGGTAAGAGTGTACTTTTACCGGCAGAAATTTTCTGGATATATTTGTCCAGATCTTCTCCAAATAAGCGTTCTCCATGAAATGGGAAGCTAACCAGCAATTTCTTACAGGGAGCTTCAGCAGACCAGTTTTTGAGCCACAGAAGCCTACGCATATGTACTATAGACAGCGTAAAGCGGGAGGCCTGTTGGATTGTATCCTTTATGGCGTCCACCGCAAAACACAGGGCTCTAGGCAGGTCAGCTAGGGCAAGAGCCTGCTGATCTGGTAAGTCCCTTAAGACTTGTTTCAACTGATCTTTCATTGCTTGGCAGACTCCAATCGCTGCTACCGCAGGTTGTGTCACCATGCTTGCTGTAGAGAAAGCAGATTTTAGTAAAGACTCCAATTTTTTATCTATTGGGTCTTTGAACATTGGAACATTATCTACTGGACATGTCAGTGATTTGTTCACAGAAGAGATGGCTGCGTCCACTGTAGGGACCCTCCATTTTTTTATGAACTTATCCTCCATGGGATAGATCACCGGAAATCTCTTGGGGGGAGCAAATATTTTATCAGGATGCTCCCAATCCTGGTAAATAAGCCCTTCTAATAAAGGGCGGATTGGGAAGGAACAGACAGCCTGGGGAGCTTTCAGCGACCCCAGCGAGGAAACAGTAGTGGATGGTGGTTCCGCCAGAGGCATTTTAAATGCTGATCGGACCATGTTAGTCAGAGACTGAACCCATAATCTTTCAGCCTGAGATGCTGAGAAAGGTTCTTCCACTGTTGATTCCTCCATAACTGAATCAACCTCATCCTGATCCCCTTCAGGTAGGTCGATCTCTGTGTGGGGCTGTTCCTCCACTAACAGGCACTCTGAAGGAGGAGACGGAGATCGGACGCGCTTTTCCTGAGACAGGGAAGCAGCGATCAATGCTGTTAATCTCTCTTCCAATCCTCCCAGAGTTGAGGATAAAACCTCCTCTGTTATATATACAGGAGCAGGTGGACTGGGGACAGCCGCAGCACCAGGCACTCCTGCGGGTTTCCTACGGCTACTGACCTCTGAATTTTCAGGGGAGATTGGTGCAGTACAAGCATGCCCAATATCCTCAGAGCCCGATGGAGACCCCTTTGGCTTCCTGGAAGACTTATTTCCGGAGCGTCTGGACGACATATCCTTTAAGCACAAAGCTGAGGTATTCCCGTCGTCATACACCAATTTTGCTGGTAATAGTCTAACACAGTTGCTGCTATATACCAGCTGGTGTCCACTAAAGTGCCTTTCTATGGGGATGCCTGCATCAACCGCCTCTGTGTGCCACTGTTTGTTGCTAGCTCTGTTTGCATCCAGCTGACACTTGTACTGTGTCTTTTATACAAGCTGGAACGCCTGCACATGCGCAGAAGCGCCGCGGCGCGCATCGAGTGTCATCCACCCGCCCCGCCCCTTTTTTTTCATAGGAGGCGCGTGAAGGCGCCCGCGCGCGCCCGTGCGCCATTGGCGCCCTTTTCGAAAACCAAACAGGGACTAGGAGCCAGGGCCCTTTTTGCCTGAGGGCCTGTGCGGTGGATGAGCGCAGCAACAGGGCAGAGGAAGTGGATTCCCACAGAGAACTTACCAACTGCCTGGATCTTTTGACCTGAGAAAACCAAAGATCCACATGACAAGAAAAAATGGACCACAGCGGCCTCTAGTGGTTTAACACAGGTACCGCGGTCCTCTTTTTTTTTTCTTGACTACTATTAAAATTTTACATTTTTCAGTAGTTACAGGCATACACAGATATTAGAATACCGTTAGGTAACAGACAGAAAGACAAATTAGGCTTGGGGGTCCCCCAATAGAACCAAGTTCCTGGGGGCCCCCACTTACCTGTTCCCCGCCGCAGGACTCTGTTTGGTCCACAGAAGCCCAAACTTCACCTATCACGGCAGGCATTGTAATTAAACCTTCAGGGACCGGGTTCCCAAGGATTCCACTCCCCTGGACCTGTATAGCACCCTGCACAGAAAACATCTTGGTCGTGGGTATGACCAGAGCTCTGGATCCCAGGGTCCAGCCCTCCTAAGAGAGGCATTACAGGTAAAACCTTGCTCTTCTGTTGCAAGGCCCGGGTACCGACCGTTTAGCTATGAAGCTTTTTTGGTGGGATCCGGAACAGCTTACTAAGGCCCGTAAAAGAACCTGTACGCAAGCCCAGTGAAAACACATGTTACTCTTTGGCCAACACCTTAGACACTGGCAAAAAACTGAGGTGCTCCCGGATGGGAGGGGCTTATATAGGGGAGGGTACTTCCGGTTTGGAAGTTGCCAGTGCCAGCACCTGAAGGTAAACTATATAACCCATTAGTAATGACTATGTCGCTCTGTGTCCCGTGATGTACGAAAAAGAAAAAAGCCATTTAAAACTGCTTGCGGCTTTAATGTAATGTCTGGTCCCGGTAATATGGATGAAAATCTTTAAGAAAAATGGCATAGCTACCCCATCACCCCCCCCCCTACCCCAGCCCATTACCAGCCCCTTTGGGTCTTGTATGGATATTAAGGGGAACCCCGCACACAAAATAAAAAAGGCCCTATATACTCTGAACAGCCGTATACAGGCGGTGCATACAAGACAGGGACTGTAGGTTTGTTCTTATGTTGAATCTGTTTGTAATTTTGAACAGCTACATTGTTTAAGTGTAGCTCCAGCCCAAATACCTATTTTTAAGCTTTTTGGAAAACATAGGGAAGGGTTATCACCCCTGTAACAATTGTTTTGCTGTCTGTGCCCCTGTTCAGAACATTTCACCTCACTTTGCGTCCCAATGACAACTGATTTTGAAATGTGGTGTTTTTATTGAAACAAGGATTGGTGATAAAGCATCAGTAGAGAGGAGACACCTTTCTCCCATATTAATTCTTACAGGAGAGAATTTTCCTTCCAAGGGGTAGATTTCCTCTCACTTCCTGTTGTCTTCTTCCGTTTGCAAGTAGTAGTCGTTTGTAAGTTGGATGTTTGAAAGTAGGGACCTGCCGTATATACTCTGCAGAAATAGGCCCCTTAGGTGTTGGTGTTGGCACAACACTGTAAACACTCACAGTTACTCTTGGTGGGTGCTGGAACGCCCTGCTGTCAACTATTATATCAGGAATTGTAATAACATATAATTGTTGAACAGTGGTAGTAAAAATTGGGCCTTTGATGGTGGTGCTGGTGCCACAACACTGTAAGGCCTGACAGTTACTCTTGGTGGGTGCAGCAATGGGCCCTGCTGTGAATTATTAGATCAATAATTATAATTGCATGCCCCTGTTGAACAGGGGCTGAAAAATTGGGCCTTAGGCACTGGTGGCACAACACTGCAACCCCTCACAGATACTGTACTTGGAGCACAGCAATGAGCCCTGTTGCAAAGTATTGCATCAAAAATTGTAATTACACGCCCCTGTTAAACAGGGGCTGAAAAATTGGGCCTTAGCCACTGGTGGCGGCACCCATAAACCAAAATGATCTTCCAAGCTATCATCATTAATCAGATCATTGAGGAGGAGGAGGAGGATAGCCAGTCAACATAACAGCACAGGCACTCAGCATCAGCATCAGTCTTGAAGGGATGTGACATTTTAAAATCAATTAGTCTGTTATATCAGCATCAGGTGTGTGGTAGCTGGTGGTGATCCAAGACTGGTCCATCTTGATGAAAGTCAGTCGATCAACCGAATTGGGAGGACAGGCGCACCCTGTGATCCGTGACAAATCCTCCAGCAGCACTGAATGTGCGTTCTGAAAGAACGCTGGATGCAGGACAGGCCAGTAGCTCAATTGCATACTGTGCAAGCTCTGGCCAGTGATCCATCCTCAAGACCCAGTAAGCCAGAGGATTTTCGGTGGGGAAGGTGTCCAAGTCTGACCTTGCTCCTAGGTATTCCTGCACCATGTATATCAGACGCTGGCGATGGTTGCTGGAAACGATCATACTTTGGGGCTGCGGACTAAAGAATTGTCTGAACGCATCGGTCAGACGGCCACCTTCCCCACCGCTCCTTCTTTGACTGCCCGAAGCCTCAGCAACTCGTTGTCCAGGACCAGGAGTTTGTAACCTCCCAGTCTCTGGGAACGCGTTGCACAGACCTTTCTGCAAGGCCTCCCGGAGTTGTCTCATCCTCTGCTCCCTCTGCGATGGTAACATAAGGTCCGCAACCTTACCCTTGTACCGTGGATCAAGGAGAGTGGCCAGCCAGTAATGGTCCCTCTCCTTGATCCGAAGAATACGAGGATCCTTCCGCAGACTTTGCAGGATCAGGGAGGCCATGCAGCGTAGGTTAGCTGAGGCATTCAGTCCGGAGTCCTCTGGGTCACTAAGGACGACATGATCCGCAGCCACCTTCTCCCAGCCACGTACAAGTCCACTGGTTTCTTGGGACTGTAAATCATCCCTAAAAGACTGCTGCTGATGATGCTGAGTGCCAGCCTCCACCTCCATGCTTACACAATCCTCCTCCTCCTCCTCCTCCTCTTCCTGTGCGATGGGTGGGACAGAAGGAACACTGTCTGGGTAAAGGGGGCCTTGAGAGGCAAGGAAGTCCTCCTCTTCCTGCCTCTGTTCTGCCTCAAGTGCCCTGTCCATTATTCCACGCAGCGTGTGCTCCAACAGTTGGACAAGAGGTACAGTGTCACTGATGCATGCACTGTCACTGCTCACCATCCTCGTGGCCTCCTCAAATGGTGCCAGGACAGTGCATGCATCCCTGATCATGCCCCACTGGCGTGGTGAAAAAAACCCGAGCTCCCCTGACCCTGTCCTGGTGCCGTAGTCGCACAGGTACTCATTGATGGCCCTCTGCTGCATGTGCAGCCGCTGCAGCATGGCCAACGTTGAGTTCCACCTGGTGGGCATGTCACATATAAGGCGGTTCTTGGGCAGGTTCAACTCCTTTTGCAGCTCAGCCAGGCGAGCACTAGCATTATAAGATCTGCGGAAATGCACACAGACTTTCCTGGCCTGCCTCAGGACATCCTGTAAGCCCGGGTACCTGCCCAAGAACCGCTGCACCACCAGGTTAAGGACGTGAGCCATACAGGGCACATGGGTCAGTTGTCCCTGTCGGAGGGCGGAGAGGAGGTTGGTGCCATTGTCGCAAACCACCATTCCTGGCTTAAGCTGGCGTGGCGTCAACCACCTCTCGGCCTGCCCCTGCAGAGCAGACAGGACCTCTGCCCCAGTGTGGCTCCTGTCCCCCAAACACACCAGCGCAAGCACGGCATGGAATCTTTTTGCCTGCGTACTTGCGTAGCCCCTTGAACGCCTACGGAGCACCGCTGGTTCCGAGGACAAACCACAGGAAGAGGCCATGGAGGAAGAAGAAGAGGAGGGGGTGGAGGAGAGAGGTGTGTCACAACCAGTAGTAGCATTTTGGAGGCGTGGCGGTGGAACAACCTCCAACACTACTGCTCCTTGTCCTGCATCCTTCCCAGCTGCCAAAAGAGTGACCCAATGGGCAGTGAAAGAAAGGTAACGTCCCTGTCCATGCCTGCTGGACCATGAGTCAGCGGTAATATGCACCTTACCGCTGACCGCCCTGTCCAGCGAAGCCAAGACATTGCCTTCCACATGCCTGTAGAGAGCCGGAATCGCCTTCCGTGAGAAAAAGTGGCGTTTGGGAACCTGCCACTGAGGAACCGCACATTGCACAAACTCACGGAAGGGGGCCAAGTCTACCAACTGAAAAGGCAGCAGTTGAAGCGCTAGCAATTTAGCCAAGCTAGCATTCAACCGCTGGGCATGTGGATGGCTGGGAGTGAACTTCTTTCGACGGTCCAGCAGCTGGGGCAGGGAAATTTGCCTGATAGAATCGGACGTCGGTGTACTGCTAGCAGAGTGCCCGCAAGTACTTGGCTGTGACACACCTAATTCTACACCTTCATTCCTCTCAGTGCAGGTTTCAGAGAGGACTGAAGGTATAGTGGGGTTGGAGATCCCAGCTGATGCGGTGCAAGAAGAGGTCAGCTTTGTTCTTTGGTGTGGGTCTTTAAGGTAGGCTTGCCAACGAGCTGCATGGCAGGTCAACATATGTCTGATCAAGCATGTGGTGCCCAAGCGGCTGATGTTTTGGCCACGCGATATACGCTTGAGACATATGTTGCAAACAGCAGCTGTGCGATCTGATGCACTCGCCTCAAAAAAGGCCCACACCAAAGAACTTTTTGAATGACGGGCAGAGGCAGCGCCCTGCACAGGCGGAGCTCTGCGGTGTGATTCCGTCGGTGTGCTGCCCATACGCTGGCCACCCAAGGGCATCCTGCCTCGTTGGAGATGTGCCTCCTCCTCATCCTCCTCCTCCTCCTCTCTCCTATTAGGCACCCACGTGGAGTCAGTGACCTCATCATCCCCTCCCTCCTCATCACTGGAGCCAATCTGGCAGTATGCTGCAGCTGCTGGAGCATGACTGCCAGATTGGTGTCCTTCTTGAGCATGCCCTCTGTCTGCTCTCACGCTACTGCCTTCCTCTAGCTGGGTATCATCATCAGATCCTTCGAAACGCTGGGCATCCTCCTGGAGCATGTACCCAACACTGTGCTCAAACAGTTCGGGGGACTCCTCAGGAGAAGGACATGGTGGGTCTAGGGAAGGAGTGACTGATGATGAGTCTGACATTGATACCAGGGAAGAGGACGCTTTGGCAGCTGCTTTGCCAGTACCCTGAGCCTGGGTGAGAGAGGATGAGGAGGATGAGGTGGGCTTGGTCATCCACTCTACCAAGTCTTCGGCATGATGTGGCTCAACATGTCCAGCTGCCGAAAAGAAGGACAAGCGTGTCCCATGGCCATGTGCTGATGACAATGCACCGCGTCCACGACTAGCACTGTTGCCCCCAGACACAGAGCCTGCTTGCCCTCTTTTTTTGCCTCCTGACTGTCTGCCTCTCCTTGTTTGCCTTCCAGACATTTTAATGGATGGCCTGCAGGGAGATGGGAAAAACAGCAATAAGGGCTACCTTCAGGTGTATACTGTGCAGGAGGCTTAGCAACAATGACACTGACACTGTCCCCTGCCTATCCTTCTCTGTCCCTAAACACAAGGATTTGCAATATGCTTCAGCAAGATTGGTTTAGCACAGAATAGCACACTGTCAGTTTCACTCACTGTCCTACTCTGTCCCTACAAACAAGATTTAGCACAGAATAGCACACTGATAGTTTCCACGAGTGTCCTTCTCTGTCCCTAAACTCAAGGATTTCAAATATGGTTCAGCAAGATTGGTTTAGAACAGAATAGCACACTGTCAGTTTCACTCACTGTCCTACTCTGTCCCTACAAACAAGATTTAGCACAGAATAGCACACTGATAGTTTCCACGAGTGTCCTTCTCTGTCCCTAAACTCAAGGATTTCAAATATGGTTCAGCAAGATTGGTTTAGAACAGAATAGCACACTGTCAGTTTCACTCACTGTACCTCTCTGTCCCTACTAGGGATGAGCTTCGTGTTCGAGACGAACATACGTTCGACTCGAACATCGGCTGTTCGATCGTTCGACGAAGATCGAACGATTTGCGCAGTTCGCGCCAAATTCGAGTGACGCGAACGGCCCACAATGCACTACGCCATCGCAGTGTCATCCAGGCGCTGTGATTGGCCAAGCATGCACTGTGACCCCGCATGCTTGGCCAATCACAGCGCCGGCAGCGAGGAGAGCAATGATTGGCCACAGGCAGGATGCCTGTGGCCAATTATTCTTGAGGGGGTTTAGTACACGCCCCACACTATAAAAGGCCGCCAGCGCGGCGGCCTTGTGTAGTGTGTTCCGGAGCAGGGAAAGAGAAGCATAGGCAGGGACAGTGTCATTTTTTTTCCTTTACTAATCCTGGATTCCTTGTGTTTAGGGACAAATAAGGATAGGTAGGGAGAGTGTCAGTGTGTTATTCTGTGCTAAACCTTGTTTGTAGGGACAGAGAGGTACAGTGAGGGAAAGTGTCAGTGTGCTATTCTGTTCTAAACCAATCTTGCTGAACCATATTTGAAATCCTTGAGTTTAGGGACAGAGAGGTACAGTGAGGGAAAGTGTCAGTGTGCTATTCTGTTCTAAACCAATCTTGCTGAACCATATTTGAAATCCTTGAGTTTAGGGACAGAGAAGGACACTCGTGGAAACTATCAGTGTGCTATTCTGTGCTAAATCTTTTTTGTAGGGACAGAGAGGTACAGTGAGTGAAACTGACAGTGTGCTATTCTGTTCTAAACCAATCTTGCTGAACCATATTTGAAATCCTTGAGTTTAGGGACAGAGAGGTACAGTGAGGGAAAGTGTCAGTGTGCTATTCTGTTCTAAACCAATCTTGCTGAACCATATTTGAAATCCTTGAGTTTAGGGACAGAGAGGTACAGTGAGGGAAAGTGTCAGTGTGCTATTCTGTTCTAAACCAATCTTGCTGAACCATATTTGAAATCCTTGAGTTTAGGGACAGAAAGGTACAGTGAGGGAAAGTGTCAGTGTGCTATTCTGTTCTAAACCAATCTTGCTGAACCATATTTGAAATCCTTGAGTTTAGGGACAGAGAAGGACACTCGTGGAAACTATCAGTGTGCTATTCTGTGCTAAATCTTTTTTGTAGGGACAGAGAGGTACAGTGAGTGAAACTGACAGTGTGCTATTCTGTTCTAAACCAATCTTGCTGAACCATATTTGAAATCCTTGAGTTTAGGGACAGAGAGGTACAGTGAGGGAAAGTGTCAGTGTGCTATTCTGTGCTAAATCTTGTTTGTAGGGACAGAGTAGGACAGTGAGTGAAACTGACAGTGTGCTATTCTGTTCTAAACCAATCTTGCTGAACCATATTTGAAATCCTTGAGTTTAGGGACAGAGAGGTACAGTGAGGGAAAGTGTCAGTGTGCTATTCTGTTCTAAACCAATCTTGCTGAACCATATTTGAAATCCTTGAGTTTAGGGACAGAGAAGGACACTCGTGGAAACTATCAGTGTGCTATTCTGTGCTAAATCTTGTTTGTAGGGACAGAGAAGGACAGTGAGGGAAACTGTCAGTGTGCTATTCTGTGCTAAACCAATCTTGCTGAAGCATATTGCAAATCCTTGTGTTTAGGGACAGAGAAGGATAGGCAGGGGACAGTGTCAGTGTCATTGTTGCTAAGCCTCCTGCACAGTATACACCTGAAGGTAGCCCTTATTGCTGTTTTTCCCATCTCCCTGCAGGCCATCCATTAAAATGTCTGGAAGGCAAACAAGGAGAGGCAGACAGTCAGAGGCAAAAAAAGAGGGCAAGCAGGCTCTGTGTCTGGGGGCAACAGTGCTGGTCGTGGACGCGGTGCATTGTCATCAGCACATGGCCATGGGACACGCTTGTCCTTCTTTTCGGCAGCTGGACATGTTGAGCCACATCATGCCGAAGACTTGGTAGAGTGGATGACCAAGCCCACCTCATCCTCCTCATCCTCTCTCACCCAGGCTCAGGGTACTGGCAAAGCAGCTGCCAAAGCGTCCTCTTCTCTGGTATCATTATCTTCATTAGTCAATCCTTCCCTAGACCCACCATGTCCTCCTCCTGAGGAGTCCCCCGAACTGTTTGAGCACAGTGTTGGGTACATGCTCCAGGAGGATGCCCACCGTTTCGAAGGATCTGATGATGATACCCAGCTAGAGGAAGGCAGTAGCGTGAGAGCAGAGAGAGGGGATGCTCAAGAAGGACACCAATCTGGCAGTCATGCTCCAGCAGCTGCAGCATACTGCCAGATTGACTCCAGTGATGAGGAGGGAGGGGATGATGAGGTCACTGACTCCACGTGGGTGCCTAATAGGAGAGAGGAGGAGGATGAGGAGGAGGCACATCTCCAATGAGGCAGGATGCCCTTGAGTGGCCAGCGTATGGGCAGCACACCGACGGAATCACACCGCAGAGCTCCGCCTGTGCAGGGCGCTGCCTCTGCCCGTCATTCAAAAAGTTCTTTGGTGTGGGCCTTTTTTGAGGCGAGTGCATCAGATCGCACAGCTGCTGTTTGCAACATATGTCTCAAGCGTATATCGCGTGGCCAAAACATCAGCCGCTTGGGTACCACATGCCTGACCAGACATATGTTGACCTGCCATGCAGCTCGTTGGCAAGCCTACCTTAAAGACCCACACCAAAGAACAAAGTGGACCTCTCCTTGCACCGCATCAGCTGGGATCTCCAACCCCACTATAACTTCAGTCCTCTCTGAAACATGCACTGAGAGGAATGAAGGTGTAGAATTAGGTGTGTCACAGCCCAGTACTTGCGGCCACTCTGCTAGCAGTACACCGACGTCCAATTCTAGCAGGCAAATTTCCCTGCCCCAGCTGCTGGACCTTTGAAAGAAGTTCACTCCCAGCCATCCACATGCCCAGCGGTTGAATGCTAGCTTGGCTAAATTGCTAGCGCTTCAACTGCTGCCTTTTCAGTTGGTAGACTCGGCCCCCTTCCGTGAGTTTGTGCAATGTGCGGTTCCTCAGTGGCAGGTTCCCAAACGCCACTTTTTCTCACGGAAGACGATTCCGGCTCTCTACAGGCATGTGGAAGGCAATGTCTTGGCCTCGCTGGACAGGGCGGTCAGCGGTAAGGTGCATATTACCGCTGACTCATGGTCCAGCAGGCATGGACAGGGACGTTACCTTTCTTTCACGGCCCTTTGGGTCACTCTTTTGGCAGCTGGGAAAGATGCAGGACAAGGTGCAGTAGTGTTGGAGGTTGTTCCACCGCCACACCTCCAAAATGCTACTACTGGTTGTGACACACCTCTCTCCTCCACCCCCTCCTCTTCTTCTTCCTCCATGGCCTCTTCCTGTGGTTTGTCCTCGGAACCAGCGGTGCTCCGTAGGCGTTCAAGGGGCTACGCAAGTACGCAGGCAAAAAGATGCCATGCCGTGCTTGCGCTGGTGTGTTTGGGGGACAGGAGCCACACTGGGGCAGAGGTTCTGTCTGCTCTGCAGGGGCAGGCCGAGAGGTGGTTGACGCCACGCCAGCTTAAGCCAGGAATGGTGGTTTGCGACAATGGCACCAACCTCCTCTCCGCCCTCCGACAGGGACAACTGACCCATGTGCCCTGTATGGCTCACATCCTTAACCTGGTGGTGCAGCGGTTCTTGGGCAGGTACCCGGGCTTACAGGATGTCCTGAGGCAGGCCAGGAAAGTCTGTGTGCATTTCCGCAGATCTTATAATGCCAGTGCTCGCCTGGCTGAGCTGCAAAAGGAGTTGAACCTGCCCAAGAACCGCCTTATATGTGACATGCCCACCAGGTGGAACTCAACGTTGGCCATGCTGCAGCGGCTGCACACGCAGCAGAGGGCCATCAATGAGTACCTGTGCGACTACGGCACCAGGACAGGGTCAGGGGAGCTCGGGTTTTTTTCACCACGCCAGTGGGGCATGATCAGGGATGCATGCACTGTCCTGGCACCATTTGAGGAGGCCACGAGGATGGTGAGCAGTGACAGTGCATGCATCAGTGACACTGTACCTCTTGTCCACCTGTTGGAGCACACGCTGCGTGGAATAATGGACCGGGCACTTGAGGCAGAACAGAGGCAGGAAGAGGAGGACTTCCTTGCCTCTCAAGGCCCCCTTTACCCTGACAGTGTTCCTTCTGTCCCACCCATCGCACAGGAAGAGGAGGAGGAGGAGGAGGAGAAGGAGGAGGATTGTGTCAGCATGGAGGTGGAGGCTGGCACTCAGCATCATCAGCAGCAGTCTTTTAGGGATGATTTACAGTCCCAAGAAACCAGTGGACTTGTACGTGGCTGGGAGGAGGTGGCTGCGGATCATGTCGTCCTTAGTGACCCAGAGGACTCCGGACTGAATGCCTCAGCTAACCTACGCTGCATGGCCTCCCTGATCCTGCAAAGTCTGTGGAAGGATCCTCGTATTCTTCGGATCCAGGAGAGGGACCATTACTGGCTGGCCACTCTCCTTGATCCACGGTACAAGGGTAAGGTTGCGGACCTTATGTTACCGTCGCAGAGGGAGCAGAGGATGAGACAACTCCGGGAGGCCTTGCAGAAAGGTCTGTGCAACGCGTTCCCAGAGACTGGGAGGTTAGAAACTCCTGGTCCTGGACAACGAGTTGCTGAGGCTTCGGGCAGTCAAAGAAGGAGCGGTGGGGAAAGTGGCCGTCTGACCGATGCGTTCAGACAATTCTTTAGTCCGCAGCCCCAAAGTATGATCGCTTCCAGCAACCATCGCCAGCGTCTGATATACATGGTGCAGGAATACCTAGGGGCAAGGTCAGACTTGGACACCTTCCCCACCGAAAATCCTCTGGCTTACTGGGTCTTGAGGATGGATCACTGGCCAGAGCTTGCACAGTATGCAATTGAGCTACTGGCCTGTCCTGCATCCAGCGTTCTTTCAGAACGCACATTCAGTGCTGCTGGAGGATTTGTCACGGATCACAGGGTGCGCCTGTCCACCGACTCGGTTGATCAACTGACTTTCATCAAGATGAACCAGTCTTGGATCACCACCAGCTACCACACACCTGATGCTGATATAACAGACTAATTGATTTTAAAATGTCACATCCCTTCAAGACTGATGCTGATGCTGAGTTCCTGTGCTGTTATGTTGACTAGCTATCCTCCTCCTCCTCCTCAATGATCCGATTAATGATGATAGCTTGGAAGATCATTTTGGTTTATGGGTGCCGCCACCAGTGGCTAATAGTGGTGCAACGGATCTGTGACGATCCGTGATCCGAACGGGTCACCCCGTTCGGATCGGCACACACCGCGATCCGCGGCCTCGGCCTTAGGAAAGGCCGCGGCTTCGGCCTAGCTCCGGAGCCGCGGCCATCTTGGTACACCCGGGGGTGGCGGCCGCCTTGTGATGTCATCACCCCTCGCTGCTCGTGGATTTGAACTGGCCGGCGGGAGAGACTGGTAAGTGGGGGAGATGCCCATTACTGGGGGAGATTGTGGATATTACATACAGGGGGAGATTGTGGATATTACATACAGGGGGAGAGTGTGGATATTACATACAGGGGGAAGATTGTGGATATTACATACAGGGGGAAGATTGTGGATATTACATACAGGGGGAAGATTGTGGATATTACATACAGGGGGAAGATTGTGGATATTACATACAGGGGGACGATTGTGGATATTACACACAGGGGGAAGATTGTGGATATTACATACTGGGGGAGATTGTGGATATTACATACACATAACTCCCAACAGGCTCTGATCCGAGGATCGATCCGATCCGTGAGTTTTTTGATCCGTTGCACCCCTAGTGGCTAAGGCCCAATTTTTCAGCCCCTGTTTAACAGGGGCGTGTAATTACAATTTTTGATGCAATACTTTGCAACAGGCCTCATTGCTGTGCTCCAAGTACAGTATCTGTGAGGGGTTGCAGTGTTGTACCACCAGTGCCTAAGGCCCAATTTTTCAGCCCCTGTTCAACAGGGGCATGCAATTATAATTATTGATCTAATAATTCACAGCAGGGCCCATTGCTGCGCCCACCAAGAGTAACTGTCAGGCCTTACAGTGTTGTGTCAACACCACCACCACCACCACCAACACCACCAAAGGCCAAATTTTTCAGCCCCTGTTCAACAGGGGCATGCAATTATAATTATTGATCTAATAATTCACAGCAGGGCCCATTGCTGCGACCACCAAGAGTAACTGCCAGGCCTTACAGTGTTGTGTCAACACCACCACCACCACCACCACCACCACCAAAGGCCAAATTTTTCAGCCCCTGTTCAACAGGGGCATGCAATTATAATTATTGATCTAATAATTCACAGCAGGGCCCACCAAGAGTAACTGTCAGGCCTTACAGTGTTGTGGCACCAGCACCACCATCACCACCACCACCACCACCAAAGGCCCAATTTTTACTACCACTGTTCAACAATTATATGTTATTAAAATTCCTGATATAATAGTTGACAGCAGGGCGTTCCAGCACCCACCAAGAGTAACTGTGAGTGCTTTCAGTGTTGTGCCAACACCAACACCTAAGGGGCCAATTTCTGCAGAGTATATACGGCAGGTCCCTACTTTCAAACATCCAACTTACAAACGACTACTACTTGCAAACGGAAGAAGACAACAGGAAGTGAGAGGAAATCTACCCCTTGGAAGGAAAATTCTCTCCTGTAAGAATTAATATGGGAGAAAGGTGTCTCCTCTCTACTGATGCTTTATCAGCAATCCTTGTTTCAATAAAAACACCACATTTCAAAAACAGTTGTCATTGGGACGCAAAGTGAGGTGAAATGTTCTGAACAGGGGCACAGACAGCAAAACAAATGTTACAGGGGTGATAACCCTTACCTATGTTTTCCAAAAAGCTTAAAAATAGGTATTTGGGCTGGAGCTACACTTAAACAATGTAGCTGTTCAAAATTACAAACAGATTCTACATAAGAACAAACCTACAGTCCCTGTCTTGTATGCACCGCCTGTATACGGCTGTTCAGAGTATATAGGGCCTTTTTTATTTTGTGTGCGGGGTTCCCCTTAATATCCATACAAGACCCAAAGGGGCTGGTAATGGGCTGGGGTAGGGGGGGGGGGTGATGGGGTAGCCATGCCATTTTTCTTAAAGATTTTCATCCATATTACCGGGACCAGACATTACATTAAAGCCGCAAGCAGTTTTAAATGGCTTTTTTTTCCTTTAGAAGTGTCATTTTGTGCAGGGACAGTTCTAAACACGGGAAACACGTGGCACTTCACAGGCATACTTTAGACACCCCCCAGGTACAATATTTAAAGGAATATTTGACTTTTTTTTTTTCACTTTATGCATCATTAAAATGACTGCTCCCGGAAAACGTCCGTTTTTAAAACTTCTTTTTGCATTGATACATGTCCCCTGGTGCACAACCCGGGTTCCCAAACTCTGTTTAGGACAATAACATGGATAATAGTCGTTATAATTAGCACTTTAGAATCCGAACGTTCGCATCCATTGTATTTAATAGGGTTCTAATGTTCGTGCGAACTTTCGGTCCGTTCGCGGGTTCTGGTGCGAAGCGAACCCGGGGGTGTTCGGATCATCACTAGTCCCTACAAACAAGATTTAGCACAGAATAGCACACTGACACTTTCCCTCACTGTACCTCTCTGTCCCTACAAACAAGGATTAGCACAGAATAGCACACTGTCACTGACACTCTCCCTACCTATCCTTATTTGTCCCTAAACACAAGGAATCCAGGATTAGTAAAGGAAAAAAAATGACACTGTCCCTGCCTATGCTTCTCTTTCCCTGCTCCGGAACACACTACACAAGGCCGCCGCGCTGGCGGCCTTTTATAGTGTGGGGAGTGTACTAAACCCCCTCAAGAATAATTGGCCACAGGCATCCTGCCTGTGGCCAATCATTGTTCTCCTCGCTGCCAGCGCTGTGATTGGCCAAGCATGCGGGGTCACAGTGCATGCTTGGCCAATCACAGCGCATGGATGACACTGCGATGGCGTAGTGCATTGTGGGCCGTTCGCGTCACTCGAATTCGGCGCGAACGGCCCAAATCGTTCGATCTTCATCGAACGATCGAACAGCCAATGTTCGAGTCGAACGTATGTTCGACTCGAACACGAAGCTCATCCCTACTTACAAAGGGAACCTTGAATTTCCTAACAATCAGGGCATCTGGGTTACACTACCACCCAGATGCTCCCCCTAAATTCAAGTACCCGCTACATATATATATATTTTTTTGTTCTATCACTTTTATTCCTATTACAAGGAAGGTAAACATCCCTTGTAATAGGAATGGGGCATGACAGGTCCTCTTTATGGAGAGATCTGGGGTCTCCTCTATGCTGGAAAGCCTGTGATGTTAAAAAATAAAAAACGATCTCAGGCTTCCCAGCAGAAAAAAAATGGCAGTATTTACATCTGCTGTTGTCGGAAGTAACATCAGGACGTCGCTTCTGGCCTCTGAGGGTCATAGAGATGGCCGGGGACCATCTAGTCCACAGCCAGCTCTATGGTAAACCGCGGCCGCTGGCAGATTCATTCTCCGACTCCACGATCCCACGGGCGAGCCGGGAGAAGCACCAAAGGGAGGGGGGGGGTCTAAACTAAGGTGACCAGATTTTTAAAATGAAATCCGGGGACATATTTATTTTTTTACTAATAATGGCGACAATCAGCGACTCTCTGCTTGTCGCCGCCCGCCTTACAGCCTGTCAAAGTCTCACTCTCCGGCGCCACGGCTACTACTGGGTGGGGTGCGGAGGAAGCCAGCAGGCGGCTGGCCGGGACTTGAGCCAAGGCAGAAGAACATGCGAGTGGAACTGAATGGGCATTCGAAACTGAAGAAATATTCCCTCCGCTCCGACCAGCACATGATCATCAGAAAGGGGCACAGATAATGGAAAGAAATACACCCCCCTAAGCTAGTAGGAGCGGCGAAGCGGGGGGGGGGGTGTAATTCTGAATTTTTATTTTTAATTCTGCACTGACTGTCTTTGAAATTGCCCCAACCCCTGTTCAAATCCAATCCGGGGACAAAACCGGGGATCAGACTTGGTCCGGGGACAGTGTCCCCAATCCGGGGACTGTCCCCCTAAAACCGGGGATGTCTGGTCACTCTAGTCTAAATGGACGCTATGAGGGAATCGCTGGCTGAAAAAAAAAAAGAAGATATCTGGATGATGCCTGTAGCTGCACCCATCATCCAGACGTCTCCACTCAAAGTCCACCACGTCATCTGGTTTTTTTCAGGGGTTGGGCTTGTCCTCTTAGTTCCAGTGAAGGGAATTCTTAAGGCATCGGCATACCAAGAGATTTTGGACAATTTCATGCTCCCAACTTTGTGGGAACAGTTTGGGGACGGCCCCTTCCTGTTCCAACATGACCGCCCACCAGTGCACAAAGCAAGGTCCATAAAGACATGGGTGAGCGAGTTTGGGGTGGATGAACTTGACTGGCCTGCACAGAGTCCTGACCTCAACCTGTTAGAACACCCTTGGGATGAATTACAGCGGAGACTGCGAGCCAGGCCTTCTCGTCCAACATCAGTGCCTGACCTCACAAATGCGCTTCTGGAAGAATGGGCAAACATTCCCATAGACACCCTCCTAAACCTTGTGGACATCCTTCCCAGAAGAGTTGAGGCTGTTATAGCTGCAAAGAGCGGGGCCAACTCAATATTGAACCCTACGGACTAAGACTTGGATGCCATTAACCACTTCTCTACTGTGCACGAAAACCCCCTTCCTGCCCAAGCCATTTTTCAGCTTTCAGCGCTGTCACACTTTGAATGACAATTGCGCGGTCGTACGACGTGGCTCCCAAACGAAATCTGCGTCCTTTTTTTCCCACAAATAGAGCTTTCTTTTGGTGGTATTTGATCACCTCTGCAGTTTTTATTTTTTGCGCTATAAACAAAAGAAGAGCGTCCAGTTTGGAAAAAAAACACTATTTTTTACTTTTTGCTATAATAAATACCCATTTTTTTTTTTAAATAAAATTTTCCTCAGTTTAGGCCGATACGTATTCTTCTACATATTTTTGGTAAAAAAAAAAATCGCAATAAGCGCGTATTGATTGGTTTGCGCAAAAGTTATAGCGTGTACAAAATAGGGGATAGATTTATAGCATTTTTATTTTTTTATTTTTTTATTAGTAATGGCGGCGATCTGCAATTTTTTATTGTGACTGCGATATTGCGCGGACACATCGGACACTTTTGACACATTTTTGGGACCATTCACGTTTATACAGCGATCCCTGCTATAAAAATGCATTGATTACTGTATAAATGTGATTGGCAGGGAAGGGGTTAACCACTAGGGGGCGGGAAGGGGTTAAATATGTTCCCTCAATGTGTTCTTACTGTGGGGGGAGGTGACTGACTGGGGGAGGTGACCGATGGTTGTCCCTATGTACAAGGGACACACCATCGGTCCCCTCTCCCTCACAGGACGTGGATCTCTGTGTTTACACACAGAGATCCACTTTCCTGCTCGTTTCCCGGGCAATCGCGGGTGCCCGGCGGCAATCGCGGCCGCCGGGCACGCGCACCAGGGCCTTGTGAACGCGGCGGGCGCGCGCCGCTGGCGGCAAGCGCGCGCCTCCTAGCTCGTTTTAAAGGGAGGACGTCATATGACGTCCTCCCAGAACGAGAGTATCCTCCGCCCGCCGTCAATTGACAGTGGGCGGGGGACAAGTGGTTAAAGTTGATGTGCGTGTAATGGCAGGCGTCCCAAAACTTTAGGTAATATTGTGTATAGGAGAGGCCAAGGAGGGCTGAGCTTTAATAGTATGCTACATTTGGAGATAAAAGAAATGTATGGTAGATGGCGAGCCATACTGGGATTGCAGCTGGTCAAATGTGAGCAGCCCACCATTTACAAAAATGTGGCGAAGATGAGTTATGCCCAGCGTTCACCACCTGGCGGCACAATGCAATGTAACTAATCCTGGATAGGCATTAATATTCCAGATTGGGCTGTAAATTGTAAAAACCTGTCACTTGTTGTCAGGGCCACCATCAGGGGGGTACAGCTGTAAGGGGCCCGGAGGTCCCCAGGGGCCCGGATGGCAACCTCCCCTTTTTTTATATATATATATATATATATATATATATATATATATATATATATAAAAAGTTTTATTTTTTATTTTTATTTTTTATAATATATATGTAAGGGGCCCAGAGGTCCCCAGAGGCCAGGAGGTCCCTACAGGGCCCCAGATGGCAACCCCCCTTTTTTTTTTTTTTTTTTTTAATAAAAAAAAATATATATTTTTTTTTTATTTTTTTATAAAAAAAATATATATTTTTTTACATTTTTTTTTGTAAGGGGCCCGGATGGCAACCCCCCTTTTTTTATATAAATTGTATTTTTTATATTTTTTATAAAAAAAATTAAAATTATTTTTTTTATTTTTTTGTAAGGGGCCCAGAGGTCCCCAGAGGCCAGGAGGTCCCCAGGGCCCCAGATGGCAACCCCCCTTTTTTTTATAATCTTTTTTTTTTTTTGTAAGGGGCCCAGAGGCCAGGAGGTCCCCAGGGTCCCAGATGGCAACCCCCCTTTTTTTTAATACATTTTTTTAATTATTATTTTTTATAAAAAAATATATATATATATATATATATATTTTTGTAAGGGGCCCAGAGGTCCCCAGGGCCCCAGATGGCAACCCCCCTTTTTTTCTTTTGTTCTTTTTTTTTTTTTCCTTCATCAGCACCCAAAGCCCCCCCGACCTCAACAATTATTCGCTCCAGGGGGCCCATGCCTGAAGCTGTGTAAGGAGCCCCAAAATTCCTGGTGGCGGCCCTGCTTCTTGTAACTGTTTCACCATGGTCCGGATCTTATGCATTAACCTAGACGTGGGATATGATTTATTTGATTTCTGATTCAAAGATGGGCCTCCAGACCCTCCGGGAGAAACTGGCATCCCCCCCCCCCCGCCCGGTAAATTTGCACAATTATTCCCCAGGACCGTGAAACTTAAACCGCAAACCTGAACCTGAACCTCACCACTCGGATCCCATAATAACTTTCCATTTAATAATAACAATCATAAGTATTGATACATTGTCTCCACTGATAACTACCAACAATGTGTGACCGGAGATTGTATTTTCTGCGGGGTGGGAAACCGGAATTTCTGGTTAGTTAAGGAGCAAGTGAGTCCAGACAACACGTGAACCGTGCCGGTAAAATCTACAATTGCATTAAAGTCACAAAGTCCATCTCCACCACACCCTACAGGGGACCCCTCCACCCACAACTGAAGGTCCAGCATTTGGTGGGTGCTGGGGGGGGGGGGGGGATTAATCGCCCCATGCCCACGTCTTATTTGCTCTCTTCCTAATTGAATCCTCTGCATTAACATTCCCAGGGACAATGCCCTTTGCTGAGAGAATCGTTCCATTGTAGAACTTGGAGTGCGCACCTGTGTGCGCTCCTAATCCTGAGACCTCACTGTCACTGCTGCCAGTACTGTACAGTAATAATAGCGAGTGACTGTGGGGGGGGGGGGAATTAGAGTGTAAGCTCCTCTGGTGCAAAGACTGATGTGATTGGCTCAGTGTCCTCTGTACAGCACTGCGGTATATGTCAGAGCTATAGAAATGTATACTAATAGTGTGTGTCCAGTGGCGGTGCGTCCATAAGGGGCGCACGGGCGCCGCCCCCTCTCTCCAGCCACCCACTCTATGGCCAATGGATAGATTCATGAATTGCATGAATCTATCCATGGCCGCCGCTGCCACCCCCTATTCAGGCGCTCAGCCCCTTTTTTGGCGCCGGGCGCCTGAATTACAGCGGCGGGGGGTGTTTTTGAAGCACCTGATTAGAGCCATAGGCTCTAATAGGCTTCAAAATAGGTGAACTGCAGTCCACCCAGGTGTGTTAGAAAAGCAAATGAATATTCGGTTTCCTAACACTGAACCGCTTCTCTGCCAATCAGGTGCTCGGGTCTGTTACCCATCACCTGATTGGCTGAAATGACAGGTGCCACTACTGGACGCCTATCGGGAGGAGATGCATGGAGGACACCTCTCGTCGCCGTCATCCACCGATGCCCCACCGGGACAGGGTAAGTGCTGGGCAGACGCCGAGCGGGGGGGGGGTCTCAGCGGCGGCATTCGATAGCACACTGGCAGCATTTGATGGACACACTGGCAGCAATTGATGGCACAGCAGTGGTGGCATTTGATGGGCACAGTGGCTGCGTTTGATAGCACAGTGGCTGCGTTTGATGGGCGCAGTCGCTGCGTTTGATGGCACAGTGGCTACGCTTGATGGCACAGTGGCTGCGTTTGATGGGTACAGTGGCTACGCTTGATGGCACAGTGGCAGCGTTTGATGGGTACAGTGGCTGCATTTGATGGGCACAGTGGCTGCATTTGATGAGCACAGTGGCTGCATTTGATGGGCCCAGTGGCTGCGTTTGATGGCACAGTGGCTACGCTTGATGGCACAGTGGCAGCGTTTGATGGGTACAGTGGCTGCATTTGATGGGCACAGTGGCAGCATTTGATGCGCCCAGTGGCAGCGTTTGATGGGCACAGTGGCATTGTTTGATTGGCACAGTGGCTGCGTTTGATGGGCACAGTGGCTGCGTTTGATGGGAACAGTGGCTGTGTTTGATGGGCACAGTGGCTACGTTTGATGGGCACAGTGGCTGCGTTTGATGAGCACAGTGGCAGCGTTTGATGCCACAGTGGCTGCGTTTGATAGGCACAGTGGCAGCGTTTGATGGGCACAGTGGCTGTGTTTGATAGGCACAGTGGCATTGTTTGATGGGCACAGTGGCAGCGCTTGATGGCACAGTGGCAGTGTTTGATGGACACAGTGGCTGCATTTGATGGGCACAGTGGCAGTGTTTGATGGGCACAGTGGCTGCATTTGATGTCACAGTGGCAGTGTTTGAAGGGCACAGTGGCTGCGTTTGATGGGCACAGTGAGGCTACAATTGATGTTTTTCCAGAATTTTTCAGTTTGTTTAACCCCCCCAAAAAAAATTTGAGCACCAGCCGCCACTGTGTGACTGTGGGGAGGACATTAGAGTGTAAGCTCCTCTGGTACAGAGACTGTTGTGACTGGCTCAGTGTTCTCTGTACAGCGCTGCAGTATATGTCAGAGCTATATAAATGTAAAAGAATAATTATGATTGGTGAGAGATTAGAGTGTAAGCTCCTCTGGTGCAGAGACTGATAACATTACTGTGAGTGGCGGTGGTGGGAGTGTTGCTGTTCTTCGTATTTTGTTACCTCTCTATATAAATGTAATAAATGTATCATAACAGAAGTCATTCCTGGGATGATAAATGCCGTCACATGTCACTCATATCTGGTTGACATTTACATGCCGTGTGACCTTTATATTCCTCCCCGGGGAGCGGTCGTCCTGTCTATAGCGACGTTTATACCTCTCAGGTGTCTGTTGGCGGCGGTGAGTCATCTCACCTGATGGGATTTACACATTTTCTGCACTTTTCGCAGCGCTGAGGGTCGGTCTCACTATGAACATAGAAATCTGATCTCTGTAGAGGTACGGCTGCTGCGGGCAGGGGTGGATCCTCGCGGCACCGTCTGATCTCAGGAGGCAGGAGTACATGTAGGAGAACATTTTAGCATTCCGTAAATTTGCACCCCAGGGTGGCCTAAAGACTACAATGGGTTCAGAGCAAAGGTCACCCTACAAGGGGACATACTGTACATTGTATTCTCAGTCACTACATATTATTTTCTGATTATTGTGAATTTTATTATTAGTGATATAAAGATCTATATAGAGGAATCAGGACCTCCTTCCTCCTGCTGGTGATCCCTCTAGTGATATAAAGATCTATATAGAGGAATCAGGACCCCCTTCCTCCTGCTGGTGACCCCTCTACTGATATAAAGATCTATATAGAGGAATTAGGACCTCCTTCCTCCTGCTGGTGACCCCTCTAGTGAATCGTGATATAAAGATCTATATAGAGGAATTAGGACCTCCTTCCTCCTGCTGGTGACCCCTCTAGTGAATCGTGATATAAAGATCTATATAGAGGAATCAGGACCCCCTTCCTCCTGCTGGTGACCCCTCTAGTGATATAAAGATCTATATAGAGGGATCAGGACCTCCTTCCTCCTGCTGGTGACCCCTCTAGTGATATAAAGATCTATATAGAGGGATCAGGACCTCCTTCCTCCTGCTGGTGACCCCTCTAGTGATATAAAGATCTATATAGAGGAATCAGGACCTCCTTCCTCCTACTGGGGACCCCTCTAGTGATATAAAGATCTATATAGAGGAATCAGGACCTCCTTCCTCCTGCTGGTGACCCCTCTAGTGATATAAAGATCTATATAGAGGAATCAGGACCTCCTTCCTCCTGCTGGTGACCCCTCTAGTGATATAAAGATCTATATAGAGGAATCAGGACCTCCTTCCTCCTGCTGGTGATCCCTCTAGTGATATAAAGATCTATATAGAGGAATCAGGACCTCCTTCCTCCTGCTGGTGACCCCTCTGGTGATATAAAGATCTATATAGAGGAATCAGGACCTCCTTCCTCCCGCTGGTGACCCCTCTACTGATATAAAGATCTATATAGAGGAATCAGGACCTCCTTCCTCCTACTGGGGACCCCACTAGTGATATAAATATCTATATAGAGGAATCAGGACCTCCTTCCTCCTGCTGGTGACCCCTCTAGTGATATAAAGATCTATATAGAGGAATCAGGACCTCCTTCCTCCTGCTGGTGACCCCTCTAGTGATATAAAGATCTATATAGAGGAATCAGGACCTCCTTCCTCCTGCTGGTGACCCCTCTGGTGATATAAAGATCTATATAGAGGAATCAGGACCTCCTTCCTCCTGCTGGTGACCCCTCTAGTGATATAAAGATCTATATAGAGGAATCAGGACCTCCTTCCTCCTGCTGGTGACCCCTTTAGTGATATAAAGATATATATAGAGGAATCAGGACCTCCTTCCTCCTGCTGGTGACCCCTCTAGTGATTAGTGATGAGCCGAACACCCCCGGGTTCGGTTCGCACCAGAACCCGCGAACGGACCGAAAGTTTGTACGAACATTAGAACCCTATTAAATACAATGGATGCGAACGTTCGAATTCTAAAGTGCTAATTATAACAACTATTATGCATGTTATTGTCCTAAAAAGGGTTTGGGAACCCGGGTTCTGCACCAGGGGACATGTATCAATGCAAAAAGAAGTTTTAAAAACGGTCGTTTTTCGGGAGCAGTCATTTTAATGATGCATAAAGTGAAAAAAAAAAAGTCAAATATTCCTTTAAATATCGTACCTGGGGGGTGTCTAAAGTATGCCTGTGAAGTGCCACGTGTTTCCCGTGTTTAGAACTGTCCCTGCACAAAATTACATTTCTAAAGGAAAAAAAAGCCATTTAAAACTGCTTGCGGCTTTAATGTAATGTCTGGTCCCGGTAATATGGATGAAAATCTTTAAGAAAAATGGCATAGCTACCCCATGACCCCCCCCCCCCCTACCCCAGCCCATTACCAGCCCCTTTGGGTCTTGTATGGATATTAAGGGGAACCCCGCACATAAAATAAAAAAGGCCCTATATACTCTGAACAGCCGTATACAGGCGGTGCATACAAGACAGGGACTGTATGTTTGTTCTTATGTAGAATGTGTTTGTAATTTTGAACAGGTACATTGTTTAAGTGTAGCTCCAGCCCAAAAATCTATTTTTAAACTTTTTGGAAAACATAGGTAAGGGTTATCACCCCTGTAACATTTGTTTTGCTGTCTGTGCCCCTGTTCAGAACATTTCACCTCACTTTCCGTCCCAATGACAACTGTTTTTGAAATGTGGTGTTTTTCTTGAAACAAGGATTGCTGATAAAGCATCAGTACAGAGGAGACACCTTTCTCCCATATTAATTCTTACAGGAGAGAATTTTCCTTCCTAGGGGTAGATTTCCTCTCACTTCCTGTTGTCTTCTTGCATTTGCAAGTAGGAGTCGTTTGTAAGTTGGATGTTTGAAAGTAGGGACCTGCCGTATATAATCTGCAGAAATAGGCCCCTTAGTTGGTGTTGGCACAACACTGTAAGCACTCACAGTTACTCTTGGTTGGTGCTGGAACGCCCTGCTGTCAACTATTATATCAGGAATTGTAATTACATATAATTGTTGAACAGTGGTAGTAAAAATTGGGGCTTTGATGGTGGTGCTGGTGCCACAACACTGTAAGCCCTGACAGTTACTCTTGGTGGGTGCAGCAATGGGCCCTGCTGTGAATTATTAGATCAAGAATTGTAATTGCATGCCCCTGTTGAACAGGGGCTGAAAAATTGGGCCTTTCGTGGTGGTGGTGGTGTTGCCACAACACTGTAAGCCCTCAGAGTTACTCTTGCTTGGTGGGTGCAGGAATGGGCCCTGCTGTGAATTATTAGATCAATAATTGTAATTACATGCCCCTGTTGAACAGGGGCTGAAAAATTGGGCCTTAGGCACTGGTGGCACAACACTGCAACCCCTCACAGATACTGTACTTGGAGCACAGCAATGAGCCCTGTTGCAAAGTATTGCTTCAAAAATTGTAATGACACGCCCCTGTTAAACAGGGGCTGAAAAATTGGGCCTTAGGCACTGGTGGCACAACACTCCAACCCCTCACACATACTGTACTTGGAGCACAGCAATGAGCCCTGTTGCAAAGTATTGCTTCAAAAATTTTAATTACACGCCCCTGTTAAACAGGGGCTGAAAAATTGGGCCTTAGCCACTGGTGGCGGCACCCATAAACAAAAATGATCTTCCAAGCTATCATCATCAATCGTATCATTGAGGACTCGGAGGAGGAGGATAGCCAGTCAACATAACAGCACAGGCACTCAGCATCAGCATCAGTCTTGAAGGGATGTGACATGTTAAAATCAATTAGTCTGTTATATCAGCATCAGGTGTGTGGTAGCTGGTGGTGATCCAAGACTGGTTCATCTTGATGAAAGTCAGTCGATCAACCGAGTCGGTGGACAGGCGCACCCTGTGATCCGTGACAAATCCTCCAGCAGCACTGAATGTGCGTTCCGAAAGAACGCTGGATGCAGGACAGGCCAGTAGCTCAATTGCATACTGTGCAAGCTCTGGCCAGTGATCCATCCTCAAGACCCAGTAAGCCAGAGGATTTTCGGTGGGGAAGGTGTCCAAGTCTGACCTTGCCCCTAGATATTCCTGCACCATGTTTATCAGACGCTGGCGATGGTTGCTGGAACCGATCATACTTTGGGGCTGCGGACTAAAGAATTGTCTGAACGCATCGGTCAGACGGCCACCTTCCCCACCGCTCCTTCTTTGACTGGCCGAAGCCTCAGCAACTCGTTGTCCAGGACCAGGAGTTTGTAACCTCCCAGTCTCTGGGAACGCGTTGCACAGACCTTTCTGCAAGGCCTCCCGGAGTTGTCTCATCCTCTGCTCCCTCTGCGAAGGTAACATAAGGTCCGCAACCTTACCCTTGTACCGTGGATCAAGGAGAGTGGCCAGCCAGTAATGGTCCCTCTCCTTGATCCGAAGAATACGAGGATCCTTCCGCAGACTTTGCAGGATCAGGGAGGCCATGCAGCGTAGGTTTGCTGAGGCATTCGCTCCGGAGTCCTCTGGGTCACTAAGGACGACATGATCCGCAGCCACCTCCTCCCAGCCACGTACAAGTCCACTGGTTTCTTGGGACTGTAAATCATCCCTAAAAGACTGCTGCTGATGATGCTGAGTGCCAGCCTCCACCTCCATGCTGACACAATCCTCCTCCTCCTCCTCCTCCTCCTCCTCTTCCTGTGCGATGGGTGGGACAGAAGGAACACTGTCTGGGTAAAGGGGGCCTTGAGAGGCAAGGAAGTCCTCCTCTTCCTGCCTCTGTTCTGCCTCAAGTGCCCTGTCCATTATTCCACGCAGCGTGTGCTCCAACAGGTGGACAAGAGGTACAGTGTCACTGATGCATGCACTGTCACTGCTCACCATCCTCGTGGCCTCCTCAAATGGTGCCAGGACAGTGCATGCATCCCTGATCATGCCCCACTGGCGTGGAGAAAAAAAACCAAGCTCCCCTGACCCTGTCCTGGTGCCGTATTCGCACAGGTACTCATTGATGGCCCTCTGCTGCGTGTGCAGCCGCTGCAGCATGGCCAACGTTGAGTTCCACCTGGTGGGCATGTCACATATAAGGCGGTTCTTGGGCAGGTTCAACTCCTTTTGCAGCTCAGCCAGGCGAGCACTGGCATTATAAGATCTGCGGAAATGCACACAGACTTTCCTGGCCTGCCTCAGGACATCCTGTAAGCCCGGGTACCTGCCCAAGAACCGCTGCACCACCAGGTTAAGGACGTGAGCCACACAGGGCACATGGGTCAGTTGTCCCTGTCGGAGGGCGGAGAGGAGGTTGGTGCCATTGTCGCAAACCACCATTCCTGGCTTAAGCTGGCGTGGCGTCAACCACCTCTCGGCCTGGCCCTGCAGAGCAGACAGGACCTCTGCCCCAGTGTGGCTTCTGTCCCCCAAACACACCAGCGCAAGCACGGCATGGCATCTTTTTGACTGCGTACTTGCGTAGCCCCGTGAACGGCTACGGAGCACCGCTGGTTCATAGGACAAACCACAGGAAGAGGCCATGGAGGAAGAAGAAGAGGAGGGGGTGGAGGAGAGAGGTGTGTCACAACCAGTAGTAGCATTTTGGAGGCGTGGCGGTGGAACAACCTCCAACACTACTGCACCTTGTCCTGCATCCTTCCCAGCTGCCAAAAGAGTGACCCAATGGGCCGTGAAAGAAAGGTAACGTCCCTGTCCATGCCTGCTGGACCATGAGTCAGCGGTAATATGCACCTTACCGCTGACCGCCCTGTCCAGCGAGGCCAAGACATTGCCTTCCACATGCCGGTAGAGAGCCGGAATAGCCTTCCGTGAGAAAAAGTGGCGTTTGGGAACCTGCCACTGAGGAACCGCACATTGCACAAACTCACGGAAGGGGGCCGAGTCTACCAACTGAAAAGGCAGCAGTTGAAGCGCTAGCAATTTAGCCAAGCTAGCATTCAACCGCTGGGCATGTGGATGGCTGGGAGTGAACTTCTTTCGACGGTCCAGCAGCTGGGGCAGGGAAATTTGCCTGCTAGAATCGGACGTCGGTGTACTGCTAGCAGAGTGGCCGCAAGTACTTGGCTGTGACACACCTAATTCTACACCTTCATTCCTCTCAGTGCATGTTTCAGAGAGGACTGAAGTTATAGTGGGGTTGGAGATCCCAGCTGATGCGGTGCAAGGAGAGGTCCGCTTTGTTCTTTGGTGTGGGTCTTTGAGGTAGGCTTGCCAACGAGCTGCATGGCAGGTCAACATATGTCTGGTCAGGCATGTGGTACCCAAGCGGCTGATGTTTTGGCCACGCGATATACGCTTGAGACATATGTTGCAAACAGCAGCTGTGCGATCTGATGCACTAGCCTCAAAAAAGGCCCACACCAAGGAACTTTTTGAATGACGGGCAGAGGCAGCGCCCTGCACAGGCGGAGCTCTGCGGTGTGATTCCGTCGGTGTACTGCCCTTACCCTGGCCACCAAAGGGCATCCTGCCTCGTTGGAGATGTGCCTCCTCCTCATCCTCCTCCTCCTCCTCTCTCCTATTAGGCACCCACGTGGAGTCAGTGACCTCATCATCCCCTCCCTCCTCATCACTGGAGCCAATCTGGCAGTATGCTGCAGCTGCTGGAACATGACTGCCAGATTGGTGTCCTTCTTGAGCATCCCCTCTGTCTGCTCGCACGCTACTGCCTTCCTGTAGCTGGGTTTCATCATCAGACCCTTCGAAACGCTGGGCATCCTCCTGGAGCATGTACCCAACACTGTGCTCAAACAGTTCGGGGGACTCCTCAGGAGGAGGACATGGTGGGTCTAGGGAAGGAGTGACTGATGATGAGTCTGACATTGATACCAGGGAAGAGGACGCTTTGGCAGCTGCTTTGCCAGTACCCTGAGCCTGGGTGAGAGAGGATGAGGAGGAGGAGGAGGGCTTGGTCATCCACTCTACCAAGTCTTCGGCATGATGTGGCTCAACATGTCCAGCTGCCGAAAAGAAGGACAAGCGTGTCCCATGGCCATGTGCTGATGACAATGCACCGCGTCCACGACCAGCACTGTTGCCCCCAGACACAGAGCCTGCTTGCCCTCTTTTATTGCCTCCTGACTGTCTGCCTCTCCTTGTTTGCCTTCCAGACATTCTAATAGATGGTCTGCAGGGAGATGGGAAAAAAGCAATAAGGGCTACCTTCAGGTGTCCTTCTCTGTCCCTTTACTTAAGGATTTCTAAATATGGTTGAGGATTATTGCTTTTGCACAGAATAGCACAACGACAATTTCCCTGACTGTCCAAAAAACAAGGATTTCAAAGATGGTTGATGAGGAATGCTTTAGCACACTATAGCACAAGGAGAATTCCCCTCACTTTCCTTCTTTGTCCCTAGAAACAAGGACTGGCACAGTGAAAGAAACTGACACTCTCCCTACCTAGAGTTTTCTGTCCCTAGAAAAAATGTTTTTTTAAAGCACACTATAGCACAAGGAGAATTCCCCTCACTTTCCTTCTTTGTCCCTAGAAACAAGGACTCGCACAGTGAAAGAAACTGACACTCTCCCTACCTAGAGTTTTCTGTCCCTAGAAAAAATGTTTTTTTAAAGCACACTATAGCACAAGGAGAATTCCCCTCACTTTCCTTCTTTGTCCCTAGAAACAAGGACTCGCACAGTGAAAGAAACTGGCACTCTCCCTACCTAGAGTTTTCTGTCCCTAGAAAAAATGTTTTTTTAAAGCACACTATAGCACAAGGAGAATTCCCCTCACTTTCCTTCTTTGTCCCTAAAAACAAGGACTCGCACAGTGAAAGAAACTGACACTCTCCCTACCTAGAGTTTTCTGTCCCTAGAAAAAATGTTTTTTTAAAGCACACTATAGCACAAGGAGAATTCCCCTCACTTTCCTTCTTTGTCCCTAGAAACAAGGACTCGCACAGTGAAAGAAACTGACACTCTCCCTACCTAGAGTTTTCTGTCCCTAGAAAAAATGTTTTTTTAAAGCACACTATAGCACAAGGAGAATTCCCCTCACTTTCCTTCTTTGTCCCTAGAAACAAGGACTCGCACAGTGAAAGAAACTGGCACTCTCCCTACCTAGAGTTTTCTGTCCCTAGAAAAAATGTTTTTTTAAAGCACACTATAGCACAAGGAGAATTCCCCTCACTTTCCTTCTTTGTCCCTAAAAACAAGGACTCGCACAGTGAAAGAAACTGACACTCTCCCTACCTAGAGTTTTCTGTCCCTAGAAAAAATGTTTTTTTAAAGCACACTATAGCACAAGGAGAATTCCCCTCACTTTCCTTCTTTGTCCCTAGAAACAAGGACTCGCACAGTGAAAGAAACTGACACTCTCCCTACCTAGAGTTTTCTGACCCTAGAAAAAATGTTTTTTTAAAGCACACTATAGCACAAGGAGAATTCCCCTCACTTTCCTTCTTTGTCCCTAGAAACAAGGACTCGCACAGTGAAAGAAACTGACACTCTCCCTACCTAGAGTTTTCTGTCCCTAGAAAAAATGTTTTTTTAAAGCACACTATAGCACAAGGAGAATTCCCCTCACTGTCCTTCTTTGTCCCTAGAAACAAGGACTCGCACAGTGAAAGAAACTGACACTCTCCCTACCTAGAGTTTTCTGTCCCTAGAAAAAATGTTTTTTTAAAGCACACTATAGCACAAGGAGAATTCCCCTCACTTTCTCTCTTTGTCCCTAGAAACAAGGACTCGCACAGTGAAAGAAACTGACACTCTCCCTACCTAGAGTTTTCTGTCCCTAGAAAAAATGTTTTTTTAAAGCACACTATAGCACAAGGAGAATTCCCCTCACTTTCCTTCTTTGTCCCTAGAAACAAGGACTCGCACAGTGAAAGAAACTGACACTCTCCCTACCTAGAGTTTTCTGTCCCTAGAAAAAATGTTTTTTTAAAGCACACTATAGCACAAGGAGAATTCCCCTCACTTTCCTTCTTTGTCCCTAGAAACAAGGACTCGCACAGTGAAAGAAACTGACACTCTCCCTACCTAGAGTTTTCTGTCCCTAGAAAAAATGTTTTTTTAAAGCACACTATAGCACAAGGAGAATTCCCCTCACTTTCCTTCTTTGTCCCTAGAAACAAGGACTCGCACAGTGAAAGAAACTGACACTCTCCCTACCTAGAGTTTTCTGTCCCTAGAAAAAATGTTTTTTTAAAGCACACTATAGCACAAGGAGAATTCCCCTCACTTTCCTTCTTTGTCCCTAGAAACAAGGACTCGCACAGTGAAAGAAACTGACACTCTCCCTACCTAGAGTTTTCTGTCCCTAGAAAAAATGTTTTTTTAAAGCACACTATAGCACAAGGAGAATTCCCCTCACTTTCCTTCTTTGTCCCTAGAAACAAGGACTCGCACAGTGAAAGAAACTGACACTCTCCCTACCTAGAGTTTTCTGTCCCTAGAAAAAATGTTTTTTTAAAGCACACTATAGCACAAGGAGAATTCCCCTCACTTTCCTTCTTTGTCCCTAGAAACAAGGACTGGCACAGTGAAAGAAACTGACACTCTCCCATACCCAGAGTTTTCTGTCCCTAGAAAAAATGTTTTTTTAAAGCACACTATAGCACAAGGAGAATTCCCCTCACTTTCCTTCTTTGTCCCTAGAAACAAGGACTCGCACAGTGAAAGAAACTGACACTCTCCCTACCTAGAGTTTTCTGTCCCTAGAAAAAATGTTTTTTTAAAGCACACTATAGCACAAGGAGAATTCCCCTCACTTTCCTTCTTTGTCCCTAGAAACAAGGACTCGCACAGTGAAAGAAACTGACACTCTCCCTACCTAGAGTTTTCTGTCCCTAGAAAAAATGTTTTTTAAAGCACACTATAGCACAAGGAGAATTCCCCTCACTTTCCTTCTTTGTCCCTAGAAACAAGGACTCGCACAGTGAAAGAAACTGACACTCTCCCTACCTAGAGTTTTCTGTCCCTAGAAAAAATGTTTTTTTAAAGCACACTATAGCACAAGGAGAATTCCCCTCACTTTCCTTCTTTGTCCCTAGAAACAAGGACTCGCACAGTGAAAGAAACTGACACTCTCCCTACCTAGAGTTTTCTGTCCCTAGAAAAATTTTTTTTTAAAGCACACTATAGCACAAGGAGAATTCCCCTCACTTTCCTTCTTTGTCCCTAGAAACAAGGACTCGCACAGTGAAAGAAACTGACACTCTCCCTACCTAGAGTTTTCTGTCCCTAGAAAAAATGTTTTTTTAAAGCACACTATAGCACAAGGAGAATTCCCCTCACTTTCCTTCTTTGTCCCTAGAAACAAGGACTCGCACAGTGAAAGAAACTGACACTCTCCCTACCTAGAGTTTTCTGTCCCTAGAAAAAATGTTTTTTTAAAGCACACTATAGCACAAGGAGAATTCCCCTCACTTTCCTTCTTTGTCCCTAGAAACAAGGACTCGCACAGTGAAAGAAACTGACACTCTCCCTACCTAGAGTTTTCTGTCCCTAGAAAAAATGTTTTTTTAAAGCACACTATAGCACAAGGAGAATTCCCCTCACTTTCCTTCTTTGTCCCTAGAAACAAGGACTCGCCCAGTAAAACACACTGACACTCTCCCTACCTATCCTTCTCTTTCCCTAAACTAAAGGAATCCAGGTTAAGCAAGAAAGAAAGAAATGTCACTGTCCCTGCCTATGCTTCTCTTTCCCTGCTCCGGAACACACTACACTAGGCCGCCGTGCTGGCGGCCTTTTATAGTGTGGGGCGTGTACTAAACACCCTCAGCAATAATTGGCCACAGGCATCCTGCCTGTGGCCAATCATTGCTCTCCTCGCTGCCGGCGCTGTGATTGGCCAAGCATGCGGGGTCACAGTGCATGCTTGGCCAATCACAGCGCCTGGATGACACTGCGATGGCGTAGTGCATTGTGGGCCGTTCGCGTCACTCGAATTTGGCGCGAACGGCCCAAATCGTTCGATCTTCGTCGAACGATCGAACAGCCGATGTTCGAGTCGAACGTATGTTCGACTCGAACACGAAGCTCATCCCTAGTGATTGCTGATTGGGTCATTGGAATAATTGCACTCTTTGTCTGATGATAGAAAATTGCTGGTTAGGGGTCCCAGTTTTATTTGCAGCTTCTATTATCTGGGAAGTTTCCGCAGATGGATGGAGGAGTAATTCCGAAGTCTGTGACACACAAGGCGGCTCCGGCTGGGAAGATTAAGGGTCTGCCGTGAATTTCTCAGGAGGGGACGGTCCAGATTTCTCTGCAACCTTGAGTGAAAAAAAATCCAATGACCTGATCGCTGCATGAAGAACATCCATAATGAGTTCTGTAACAGCGATCCCGTGAACGTCGCAGAGAGCACCGAAATCTGCTATGAGTCTCATCATCTAGGGGGGTCCATCATCTAGGGGGGTCCATCATCTAGGGGGGTCCATCATCTAGGGGTGTCTATCATCTAGGGGGGTCCATCATCTAGGGGTGTCCATCATCTAGGGGGGTCCATCATCTAGGGGTGTCCATCATCTAGGGGGGTCCATCATCTAGTGGGGTCCATCATCTAGGGGGGTCCATCATCTAGGGGTGTCCATCATCTAGGGGGGTCCATCATCTAGGGGGGTCCATCATCTAGGGGGGTCCATCATCTAGGGGTGTCTATCATCTAGGGGGGTCCATCATCTAGGGGTGTCCATCATCTAGGGGGGTCCATCATCTAGGGGTGTCCATCATCTAGGGGTGTCCATCATCTAGGGGTGTCCATCATCTAGGGGGGTCCATCATCTAGGGGGTTCCATCATCTAGGGGTGTCCATCATCTAGGGGGGTCCATCATCTAGGGGTGTCCATCATCTAGGGGGGTCCATCATCTAGGGGGTTCCATCATCTAGGGGTGTCCATCATCTAGGGGGGTCCATCATCTAGGGGTGTCCATCATCTAGGGGTGTCCATCATCTAGGGGGGTCAGCACATATTAGATAATCGATCCAAATCTTTTCCTGACTGAGTGAATCCCACTACAAACATCTATTCGTATTTCAATGTGTGGCGCACTTTTCCAAACACATACAGGGCTCATTCACACTTGCGTCGACTTCAATGTACATTAAAGCACCTACCGCTTCAACATGAAGCTTGGCAAATGTCCTGTGTGGGTTTTTTTCCATTTGTTTTAAGGGGGCCCAGTAGAACCCCAGCTCAGCAGATCCCTAGATCATTAGTACCCCTGTTCAGCAGATCCCCAGCTCATTGGTACTCTCATTCAGAAGATCATCTGCCCAGTAGTACTCCCAGATTTGCAGATACCCGACTCAGTAGTACCCCCAGCTCTGCTGATCCCTTGCACAGTACTAACCCCCAGCTCTACTGATCCCCACTCAGTAGTACCCCCAGCTCTGCTGATCCCTTGCACAGTACTAACCCCCAGCTTTACTGATCCCCCACTCAGTAGTAACCCCAGCTCTGCTGATCCCTTGCACAGGACTAACCCCCAGCTCTACTGATCCCCCACTCAGTAGTACCCCCAGCTCTGCTGATTCCACTGCACAGTACTATCCCCCAGCTCTGGTGATCCCCCACTCAGTAGTAACCTCCAGCTCTGCTGATCCCCCACTCAGTAGTAACCCCCAGCTATGCTGATTCCCCACTCAGTAGTACCCCAGCTCTGCTGATATCTTGCACAGTACTAACCCCCAGCTCTGCTGATCCCCCACTCAGTAGTAACCCCTATCTCTGCTGATCCCCCACTCAGTAGTAGGGAAAAAGGGGGGGATAGACTGCGCTAACCAAAAAGAAAGAAAAAACCAGCAGCAACTGTACTTATGTGATAACAAAATAAATAAAACAAACAAGAAAACAGCTGCGCTAAACTTTTAAAGAGGACCAATCAATCATAAAAAGTCCATGAACCACATATATCAGAAGCCCCTATGTGGGGGCATGTGAACAAAATATGAGAAAATTTTGAAAAAACATATAAAATTCTACTATTAATATGAAAATATAAATGTTTAAATAATAGTCCCAAGATGACTTGAAGATCCAAATAGTAGTAGACCGTGAAGGTGATAAAATAGAAGACTGAAAATTGATGCTCAATATTCATGCACCACCCGTGATCCACCACCGTATAAATGTACCGCTTACCAGAGGTAAGAAATAATTGAGCCCATCAGCAACAAGCTATCTCTGTGAAATAGTTTCCAGGTCCAAGGCGGTCAGCCAGAGGCTATGACCCACGAATGATCCCCAGGAGTAAAAAAGGCTCAATAGTGCATTACCGTTGATAAAAATTTATTTTAAAATAAGGTATAAACACTTACAAGAAAGACGTTTTAAAACAGCACAAAACGACCAGCCGGTCTGCAGTCACCTGTCCCTTAATGATGACGTCAGCGCGTTCACCTCCCGACGCACGTTTTGTGTCAAAACACATCGTCAATGGGGAAAAGTCACTCAGTAGTAACCTCCAGCTCTGCTGATCCCCCACTCAGTAGTAACCCCCAGCTCTGCTAATCCCCCACTCAGTAGTAACCTTCAGCTCTGCTGACCCCCCCCCCCACTTAGTAGTAACCCCCAGCTCTGCTAATCCCCCACTCAGTAGTAACCTTCAGCTTCTGCTGATCCCCCACTTAGTAGTAAACTCCAGCTCTTCTGATCTCCCACTCAGATCCTTCTCTCCGGTCCCCGCTCACCTACTGCCAGTGGCAGCTTATGGGTTCGTCTTTGGAGGGGCAGCAAACAAACAACACCCCCCCCCGGCGGCGTGGCACAGCACCCCCCACCCCCGTGCGGGCGGTCCGGCCTGGAACTTACCCGCTCGTGTGATTGGGCTGTGCTGTCCTCTCCTGGAGTGCGGGCAGCGGCCGCAGCGGCTCCGGTGTCCACTCCTCCAGCTTCCTCCACCATGTGTCTTCCCCCAAAGTGCTAGGCATCCAATAGGATCGCCTGACGCTTTGGCCAATCGAGAAACAGGTCTCACAGACCTACCTCCTGATTAGTGATGAGCCGAACACCCCCGGGTTCGGTTCGCACCAGAACCCGCGAACGGATCGAAAGTTCGAACGAACATTAGAACCCTATTAAATACAATGGATGCGAACGTTCGAATTCTAAAGTGCTAATTATAACAACTATTATGCATGTTATTGTCCTAAAAAGGGTTTGGGAACCCGGGTTGTGCACCAGGGGACATGTATCAATGCAAAAAGAAGTTTTAAAAACGGTCGTTTTTCGGGAGCAGTCATTTTAATGATGCATAAAGTGAAAAAAAAAAAAGTCAAATATTCCTTTAAATATCGTACCTGGGGGGTGTCTAAAGTATGCCTGTGAAGTGCCACGTGTTTCCCGTGTTTAGAACTGTCCCTGCACAAAATGACACTTCTAAAGGAAAAAAAAGCCATTTAAAACTGCTTGCGGCTTTAATGTAATGTCTGGTCCCGGTAATATGGATGAAATTCTTTAAGAAAAATGGCATAGCTACCCCATGACCCCCCCCCCTACCCCAGCCCATTACCAGCCCCTTTGGGTCTTGTATGGATATTAAGGGGAACCCCGCACATAAAATAAAAAAGGCCCTATATACTCTGAACAGCCGTATACAGGCGGTGCATACAAGACAGGGACTGTAGGTTTGTTCTTATGTAGAATCTGTTTGTAATTTTGAACAGGTACATTGTTGAAGTGTAGCTCCAGCCCAAAAATCTATTTTTAAACTTTTTGGGAAACATAGGTAAGGGTTATCACCCCTGTAACATTTGTTTTGCTGTCTGTGCCCCTGTTCAGAACATTTCACCTCACTTTCCGTCCCAATGACAACTGTTTTTGAAATGTGGTGTTTTTCTTGAAACAAGGATTGCTGATAAAGCATCAGTACAGATGAGACCCCTTTCTCCCATATTTATTCTTACAGGAGAGAATTTTCCTTCCTAGGGGTAGATTTCCTCTCACTTCCTGTTGTCTTCTTTCGTTTGCAAGTAGGAGTCGTTTGTAAGTTGGATGTTTGAAAGTAGGGACCTGCAGTATATACTCTGCAGAAATAGGCCCCTTAGTTGTTGGTGTTGGCACAACACTGTAAGCACTCAGTTACTCTTGGTTGGTGCTGGAACGCCCTGCTGTCAACTATTATATCAGGAATTTTAATTACATATAATTGTTGAACAGTGGTAGTAAAAATTGGGGCTTTGATGGTGGTGCTGGTGCCACAACACTGTAAGCCCTGACAGTTACTCTTGGTGGGTGCAGCAATGGGCCCTGCTGTGAATTATTAGATCAAGAATTGTAATTACATGCCCCTTTTGAACAGGGGCTGAAAAATTGGGCCTTTCGTGGTGGTGGTGGTGGTGGCGTTGCCACAAGACTGTAAGCCCTCAGAGTTACTCTTGGTGGGTGCAGCAATGGACCCTGCTGTGAATTATTAGATCAAGAATTGTAATTGCATGCCCCTGTTGAACAGGGGCTGAAAAATTGGGCCTTAGGCACTGGTGGCACAACACTACAACCCCTCACAGATACTGTACTTGGAGCACAGCAATGAGCCCTGTTGCAAAGTATTGCTTCAAAAATTGTAATGACACGCCCCTGTTAAACAGGGGCTGAAAAATTGGGCCTTAGGCACTGGTGCCACAACACTCCAACCCCTCACAGATACTGTACTTGGAGCACAGCAATGAGCCCTATGGCAAATTATTGCTAAAAAAATTGTAATTACACGCCCCTGTAAAACAGGGGCTGAAAAATTGGGCCTTAGCCACTGGTGGCGGCACCCATAAACAAAAATGATCTTCCAAGCTATCATCATCAATCGTATCATTGAGGACTCGGAGGAGGAGGATAGCCAGTCAACATAACAGCACAGGCACTCAGCATCAGCATCAGTCTTGAAGGGATGTGACATGTTAAAATCAATTAGTCTGTTATATCAGCATCAGGTGTGTGGTAGCTGGTGGTGATCCAAGACTGGTTCATCTTGATGAAAGTCAGTCGATCAACCGAGTCGGTGGACAGGCGCACCCTGTGATCCGTGACAAATCCTCCAGCAGCACTGAATGTGCGTTCCGAAAGAACGCTGGATGCAGGACAGGCCAGTAGCTCAATTGCATACTGTGCAAGCTCTGACCAGTGATCCATCCTCAAGACCCAGTAAGCCAGAGGATTTTCGGTGGGGAAGGTGTCCAAGTCTGACCTTGCCCCTAGATATTCCTGCACCATGTTTATCAGACGCTGGCGATGGTTGCTGGAACCGATCATACTTTGGGGCTGCGGACTAAAGAATTGTCTGAACGCATCGGTCAGACGGCCACCTTCCCCACCGCTCCTTCTTTGACTGGCCGAAGCCTCAGCAACTCGTTGTCCAGGACCAGGAGTTTGTAACCTCCCAGTCTCTGGGAACGCGTTGCACAGACCTTTCTGCAAGGCCTCCCGGAGTTGTCTCATCCTCTGCTCCCTCTGCGACGGTAACATAAGGTCCGCAACCTTACCCTTGTACCGTGGATCAAGGAGAGTGGCCAGCCAGTAATGGTCCCTCTCCTTGATCCGAAGAATACGAGGATCCTTCCGCAGACTTTGCAGGATCAGGGAGGCCATGCAGCGTAGGTTTGCTGAGGCATTCGCTCCGGAGTCCTCTGGGTCACTAAGGACGACATGATCCGCAGCCACCTCCTCCCAGCCACGTACAAGTCCACTGGTTTCTTGGGACTGTAAATCATCCCTAAAAGACTGCTGCTGATGATGCTGAGTGCCAGCCTCCACCTCCATGCTGACACAATCCTCCTCCTCCTCCTCCTCCTCCTCCTCCTCCTCTTCCTGTGCGATGGGTGGGACAGAAGGAACACTGTCTGGGTAAAGGGGGCCTTGAGAGGCAAGGAAGTCCTCCTCTTCCTGCCTCTGTTCTGCCTCAAGTGCCCTGTCCATTATTCCACGCAGCGTGTGCTCCAACAGGTGGACAAGAGGTACAGTGTCACTGATGCATGCACTGTCACTGCTCACCATCCTCGTGGCCTCCTCAAATGGTGCCAGGACAGTGCATGCATCCCTGATCATGCCCCACTGGCGTGGAGAAAAAAAACCAAGCTCCCCTGACCCTGTCCTGGTGCCGTAGTCGCACAGGTACTCATTGATGGCCCTCTGCTGCGTGTGCAGCCGCTGCAGCATGGCCAACGTTGAGTTCCACCTGGTGGGCATGTCACATATAAGGCGGTTCTTGGGCAGGTTCAACTCCTTTTGCAGCTCAGCCAGGCGAGCACTGGCATTATAAGATCTGCGGAAATGCACACAGACTTTCCTGGCCTGCCTCAGGACATCCTGTAAGCCCGGGTACCTGCCCAAGAACCGCTGCACCACCAGGTTAAGGACGTGAGCCACACAGGGCACATGGGTCAGTTGTCCCTGTCGGAGGGCGGAGAGGAGGTTGGTGCCATTGTCGCAAACCACCATTCCTGGCTTAAGCTGGCGTGGCGTCAACCACCTCTCGGCCTGGCCCTGCAGAGCAGACAGGACCTCTGCCCCAGTGTGGCTTCTGTCCCCCAAACACACCAGCGCAAGCACGGCATGGCATCTTTTTGCCTGCGTACTTGCGTAGCCCCGTGAACGGCTACGGAGCACCGCTGGTTCATAGGACAAACCACAGGAAGAGGCCATGGAGGAAGAAGAAGAGGAGGGGGTGGAGGAGAGAGGTGTGTCACAACCAGTAGTAGCATTTTGGAGGCGTGGCGGTGGGACAACCTCCAACACTACTGCACCTTGTCCTGCATCCTTCCCAGCTGCCAAAAGAGTGACCCAATGGGCCGTGAAAGAAAGGTAACGTCCCTGTCCATGCCTGCTGGACCATGAGTCAGCGGTAATATGCACCTTACCGCTGACCGCCCTGTCCAGCGAGGCCAAGACATTGCCTTCCACATGCCGGTAGAGAGCCGGAATAGCCTTCCGTGAGAAAAAGTGGCGTTTGGGAACCTGCCACTGAGGAACCGCACATTGCACAAACTCACGGAAGGGGGCCGAGTCTACCAACTGAAAAGGCAGCAGTTGAAGCGCTAGCAATTTAGCCAAGCTAGCATTCAACCGCTGGGCATGTGGATGGCTGGGAGTGAACTTCTTTCGACGGTCCAGCAGCTGGGGCAGGGAAATTTGCCTGCTAGAATCGGACGTCGGTGTACTGCTAGCAGAGTGGCCGCAAGTACTTGGCTGTGACACACCTAATTCTACACCTTCATTCCTCTCAGTGCATGTTTCAGAGAGGACTGAAGTTATAGTGGGGTTGGAGATCCCAGCTGATGCGGTGCAAGGAGAGGTCCGCTTTGTTCTTTGGTGTGGGTCTTTGAGGTAGGCTTGCCAACGAGCTGCATGGCAGGTCAACATATGTCTGGTCAGGCATGTGGTACCCAAGCGGCTGATGTTTTGGCCACGCGATATACGCTTGAGACATATGTTGCAAACAGCAGCTGTGCGATCTGATGCACTAGCCTCAAAAAAGGCCCACACCAAAGAACTTTTTGAATGACGGGCAGAGGCAGCGCCCTGCACAGGCGGAGCTCTGCGGTGTGATTCCGTCGGTGTACTGCCCTTACGCTGGCCACCAAAGGGCATCCTGCCTCGTTGGAGATGTGCCTCCTCCTCATCCTCCTCCTCCTCCTCTCTCCTATTAGGCACCCACGTGGAGTCAGTGACCTCATCATCACCTCCCTCCTCATCACTGGAGCCAATCTGGCAGTATGCTGCAGCTGCTGGAACATGACTGCCAGATTGGTGTCCTTCTTGAGCATCCCCTCTGTCTGCTCTCACGCTACTGCCTTCCTCTAGCTGGGTTTCATCATCAGACCCTTCGAAACGCTGGGCATCCTCCTGGAGCATGTACCCAACACTGTGCTGAAACAGTTCGGGGGACTCCTCAGGAGGAGGACATGGTGGGTCTAGGGAAGGAGTGACTGATGATGAGTCTGACATTGATACCAGGGAAGAGGACGCTTTGGCAGCTGCTTTTCCAGTACCCTGAGCCTGGGTGAGAGAGGATGAGGAGGAGGAGGAGGGCTTGGTCATCCACTCTACCAAGTCTTCGGCATGATGTGGCTCAACATGTCCAGCTGCCGAAAAGAAGGACAAGCGTGTCCCATGGCCATGTGCTGATGACAATGCAACGTGTCCACGACCAGCACTGTTGCCCCCAGACACAGAGCCTGCTTGCCCTCTTTTATTGCCTCCTGACTGTCTGCCTCTCCTTGTTTGCCTTCCAGACATTCTAATAGATGGCCTGCAGGGAGATGGGAAAAAAGCAATAAGGGCTACCTTCAGGTGTCCTTCTCTGTCCCTTGAAACAAGGACTTTGACAGTGAAAGAAACTGACACACTCTCCCTACCTACAGTTTTCTGTCCCTAGAAAAAATGTTTTTTTTAAGCACAATTTAGCACAAGGAGAATTCACTCACTGTCCTTCCAGGTCCCTGGAAACAAGGACTTTGACAGTGAAAGAAACTGACACACTCTCCCTACCTACAGTTTTCTGTCCCTAGAAAAAATGTTTTTTTTAAGCACAATTTAGCACAAGGAGAATTCACTCACTGTCCTTCCAGGTCCCTGGAAACAAGGACTTTGACAGTGAAAGAAACTGACACACTCTCCCTACCTACAGTTTTCTGTCCCTAGAAAAAAAGTTTTTTTTAAGCACAATTTAGCACAAGGAGAATTCACTCACTGTCCTTCCAGGTCCCTGGAAACAAGGACTTTGACAGTGAAAGAAACTGACACACTCTCCCTACCTACAGTTTTCTGTCCCTAGAAAAAATGTTTTTTTTAAGCACAATTTAGCACAAGGAGAATTCACTCACTGTCCTTCCAGGTCCCTGGAAACAAGGACTTTGACAGTGAAAGAAACTGACACACTCTCCCTACCTACAGTTTTCTGTCCCTAGAAAAAATGTTTTTTTTAAGCACAATTTAGCACAAGGAGAATTCACTCACTGTCCTTCCAGGTCCCTGGAAACAAGGACTTTGACAGTGAAAGAAACTGACACACTCTCCCTACCTACAGTTTTCTGTCCCTAGAAAAAATGTTTTTTTTAAGCACAATTTAGCACAAGGAGAATTCACTCACTGTCCTTCCAGGTCCCTGGAAACAAGGACTTTGACAGTGAAAGAAACTGACACACTCTCCCTACCTACAGTTTTCTGTCCCTAGAAAAAATGTTTTTTTTAAGCACAATTTAGCACAAGGAGAATTCACTCACTGTCCTTCCAGGTCCCTGGAAACAAGGACTTTGACAGTGAAAGAAACTGACACACTCTCCCTACCTACAGTTTTCTGTCCCTAGAAAAAATGTTTTTTTTAAGCACAATTTAGCACAAGGAGAATTCACTCACTGTCCTTCCAGGTCCCTGGAAACAAGGACTTTGACAGTGAAAGAAACTGACACACTCTCCCTACCTACAGTTTTCTGTCCCTAGAAAAAATGTTTTTTTTAAGCACAATTTAGCACAAGGAGAATTCACTCACTGTCCTTCCAGGTCCCTGGAAACAAGGACTTTGACAGTGAAAGAAACTGACACACTCTCCCTACCTACAGTTTTCTGTCCCTAGAAAAAATGTTTTTTTTAAGCACAATTTAGCACAAGGAGAATTCACTCACTGTCCTTCCAGGTCCCTGGAAACAAGGACTTTGACAGTGAAAGAAACTGACACACTCTCCCTACCTACAGTTTTCTGTCCCTAGAAAAAATGTTTTTTTTAAGCACAATTTAGCACAAGGAGAATTCACTCACTGTCCTTCCAGGTCCCTGGAAACAAGGACTTTGACAGTGAAAGAAACTGACACACTCTCCCTACCTACAGTTTTCTGTCCCTAGAAAAAATGTTTTTTTTAAGCACAATTTAGCACAAGGAGAATTCACTCACTGTCCTTCCAGGTCCCTGGAAACAAGGACTTTGACAGTGAAAGAAACTGACACACTCTCCCTACCTACAGTTTTCTGTCCCTAGAAAAAATGTTTTTTTTAAGCACAATTTAGCACAAGGAGAATTCACTCACTGTCCTTCCAGGTCCCTGGAAACAAGGACTTTGACAGTGAAAGAAACTGACACACTCTCCCTACCTACAGTTTTCTGTCCCTAGAAAAAATGTTTTTTTTAAGCACAATTTAGCACAAGGAGAATTCACTCACTGTCCTTCCAGGTCCCTGGAAACAAGGACTTTGACAGTGAAAGAAACTGACACACTCTCCCTACCTACAGTTTTCTGTCCCTAGAAAAAATGTTTTTTTTAAGCACAATTTAGCACAAGGAGAATTCACTCACTGTCCTTCCAGGTCCCTGGAAACAAGGACTTTGACAGTGAAAGAAACTGACACACTCTCCCTACCTACAGTTTTCTGTCCCTAGAAAAAATGTTTTTTTTAAGCACAATTTAGCACAAGGAGAATTCACTCACTGTCCTTCCAGGTCCCTGGAAACAAGGACTTTGACAGTGAAAGAAACTGACACACTCTCCCTACCTACAGTTTTCTGTCCCTAGAAAAAATGTTTTTTTTAAGCACAATTTAGCACAAGGAGAATTCACTCACTGTCCTTCCAGGTCCCTGGAAACAAGGACTTTGACAGTGAAAGAAACTGACACACTCTCCCTACCTACAGTTTTCTGTCCCTAGAAAAAATGTTTTTTTTAAGCACAATTTAGCACAAGGAGAATTCACTCACTGTCCTTCCAGGTCCCTGGAAACAAGGACTTTGACAGTGAAAGAAACTGACACACTCTCCCTACCTACAGTTTTCTGTCCCTAGAAAAAATGTTTTTTTTAAGCACAATTTAGCACAAGGAGAATTCACTCACTGTCCTTCCAGGTCCCTGGAAACAAGGACTTTGACAGTGAAAGAAACTGACACACTCTCCCTACCTACAGTTTTCTGTCCCTAGAAAAAATGTTTTTTTTTAAGCACAATTTAGCACAAGGAGAATTCACTCACTGTCCTTCCAGGTCCCTGGAAACAAGGACTTTGACAGTGAAAGAAACTGACACACTCTCCCTACCTACAGTTTTCTGTCCCTAGAAAAAATGTTTTTTTTAAGCACAATTTAGCACAAGGAGAATTCACTCACTGTCCTTCCAGGTCCCTGGAAACAAGGACTTTGACAGTGAAAGAAACTGACACACTCTCCCTACCTACAGTTTTCTGTCCCTAGAAAAAATGTTTTTTTTAAGCACAATTTAGCACAAGGAGAATTCACTCACTGTCCTTCCAGGTCCCTGGAAACAAGGACTTTGACAGTGAAAGAAACTGACACACTCTCCCTACCTACAGTTTTCTGTCCCTAGAAAATTTTTTTTTTTAAGCACAATTTAGCACAAGGAGAATTCACTCACTGTCCTTCCAGGTCCCTGGAAACAAGGACTTTGACAGTGAAAGAAACTGACACACTCTCCCTACCTACAGTTTTCTGTCCCTAGAAAAAATGTTTTTTTTAAGCACAATTTAGCACAAGGAGAATTCACTCACTGTCCTTCCAGGTCCCTGGAAACAAGGACTTTGACAGTGAAAGAAACTGACACACTCTCCCTACCTACAGTTTTCTGTCCCTAGAAAAAATGTTTTTTTTAAGCACAATGTAGCACAAGGAGAATTCACTCACTGTCCTTCCAGGTCCCTGGAAACAAGGACTTTGACAGTGAAAGAAACTGACACACTCTCCCTACCTACAGTTTTCTGTCCCTAGAAAAAATGTTTTTTTAAGCACAATTTAGCACAAGGAGAATTCACTCACTGTCCTTCCAGGTCCCTGGAAACAAGGACTTTGACAGTGAAAGAAACTGACACACTCTCCCTACCTACAGTTTTCTGTCCCTAGAAAAAATGTTTTTTTTAAGCACAATTTAGCACAAGGAGAATTCACTCACTGTCCTTCCAGGTCCCTGGAAACAAGGACTTTGACAGTGAAAGAAACTGACACACTCTCCCTACCTACAGTTTTCTGTCCCTAGAAAATTTTTTTTTTTAAGCACAATTTAGCACAAGGAGAATTCACTCACTGTCCTTCCAGGTCCCTGGAAACAAGGACTTTGACAGTGAAAGAAACTGACACACTCTCCCTACCTACAGTTTTCTGTCCCTAGAAAAAATGTTTTTTTTAAGCACAATTTAGCACAAGGAGAATTCACTCACTGTCCTTCCAGGTCCCTGGAAACAAGGACTTTGACAGTGAAAGAAACTGACACACTCTCCCTACCTACAGTTTTCTGTCCCTAGAAAAAATGTTTTTTTTAAGCACAATGTAGCACAAGGAGAATTCACTCACTGTCCTTCCAGGTCCCTGGAAACAAGGACTTTGACAGTGAAAGAAACTGACACACTCTCCCTACCTACAGTTTTCTGTCCCTAGAAAAAATGTTTTTTTAAGCACAATTTAGCACAAGGAGAATTCACTCACTGTCCTTCCAGGTCCCTGGAAACAAGGACTTTGACAGTGAAAGAAACTGACACACTCTCCCTACCTACAGTTTTCTGTCCCTAGAAAAAATGTTTTTTTTAAGCACAATTTAGCACAAGGAGAATTCACTCACTGTCCTTCCAGGTCCCTGGAAACAAGGACTTTGACAGTGAAAGAAACTGACACACTCTCCCTACCTACAGTTTTCTGTCCCTAGAAAAAATGTTTTTTTTAAGCACAATTTAGCACAAGGAGAATTCACTCACTGTCCTTCCAGGTCCCTGGAAACAAGGACTTTGACAGTGAAAGAAACTGACACACTCTCCCTACCTACAGTTTTCTGTCCCTAGAAAAAATGTTTTTTTTAAGCACAATTTAGCACAAGGAGAATTCACTCACTGTCCTTCCAGGTCCCTGGAAACAAGGACTTTGACAGTGAAAGAAACTGACACACTCTCCCTACCTACAGTTTTCTGTCCCTAGAAAAAATGTTTTTTTTAAGCACAATTTAGCACAAGGAGAATTCACTCACTGTCCTTCCAGGTCCCTGGAAACAAGGACTTTGACAGTGAAAGAAACTGACACACTCTCCCTACCTACAGTTTTCTGTCCCTAGAAAAAATGTTTTTTTTAAGCACAATTTAGCACAAGGAGAATTCACTCACTGTCCTTCCAGGTCCCTGGAAACAAGGACTTTGACAGTGAAAGAAACTGACACACTCTCCCTACCTACAGTTTTCTGTCCCTAGAAAAAATGTTTTTTTTAAGCACAATTTAGCACAAGGAGAATTCACTCACTGTCCTTCCAGGTCCCTGGAAACAAGGACTTTGACAGTGAAAGAAACTGACACACTCTCCCTACCTACAGTTTTCTGTCCCTAGAAAAAATGTTTTTTTTAAGCACAATTTAGCACAAGGAGAATTCACTCACTGTCCTTCCAGGTCCCTGGAAACAAGGACTTTGACAGTGAAAGAAACTGACACACTCTCCCTACCTACAGTTTTCTGTCCCTAGAAAAAATGTTTTTTTTAAGCACAATTTAGCACAAGGAGAATTCACTCACTGTCCTTCCAGGTCCCTGGAAACAAGGACTTTGACAGTGAAAGAAACTGACACACTCTCCCTACCTACAGTTTTCTGTCCCTAGAAAAAATGTTTTTTTTAAGCACAATTTAGCACAAGGAGAATTCACTCACTGTCCTTCCAGGTCCCTGGAAACAAGGACTTTGACAGTGAAAGAAACTGACACACTCTCCCTACCTACAGTTTTCTGTCCCTAGAAAAAATGTTTTTTTTAAGCACAATTTAGCACAAGGAGAATTCACTCACTGTCCTTCCAGGTCCCTGGAAACAAGGACTTTGACAGTGAAAGAAACTGACACACTCTCCCTACCTACAGTTTTCTGTCCCTAGAAAAAATGTTTTTTTTAAGCACAATTTAGCACAAGGAGAATTCACTCACTGTCCTTCCAGGTCCCTGGAAACAAGGACTTTGACAGTGAAAGAAACTGACACACTCTCCCTACCTACAGTTTTCTGTCCCTAGAAAAAATGCTTTTTTTAAGCACAATTTAGCACAAGGAGAATTCACTCACTGTCCTTCCAGGTCCCTGGAAACAAGGACTTTGACAGTGAAAGAAACTGACACACTCTCCCTACCTACAGTTTTCTGTCCCTAGAAAAAATGTTTTTTTTAAGCACAATTTAGCACAAGGAGAATTCACTCACTGTCCTTCCAGGTCCCTGGAAACAAGGACTTTGACAGTGAAAGAAACTGACACACTCTCCCTACCTACAGTTTTCTGTCCCTAGAAAAAATGTTTTTTTTAAGCACAATTTAGCACAAGGAGAATTCACTCACTGTCCTTCCAGGTCCCTGGAAACAAGGACTTTGACAGTGAAAGAAACTGACACACTCTCCCTACCTACAGTTTTCTGTCCCTAGAAAAAATGTTTTTTTTAAGCACAATTTAGCACAAGGAGAATTCACTCACTGTCCTTCCAGGTCCCTGGAAACAAGGACTTTGACAGTGAAAGAAACTGACACACTCTCCCTACCTACAGTTTTCTGTCCCTAGAAAAAATGTTTTTTTTAAGCACAATTTAGCACAAGGAGAATTCACTCACTGTCCTTCCAGGTCCCTGGAAACAAGGACTTTGACAGTGAAAGAAACTGACACACTCTCCCTACCTACAGTTTTCTGTCCCTAGAAAAAATGTTTTTTTTAAGCACAATTTAGCACAAGGAGAATTCACTCACTGTCCTTCCAGGTCCCTGGAAACAAGGACTTTGACAGTGAAAGAAACTGACACACTCTCCCTACCTACAGTTTTCTGTCCCTAGAAAAAATGTTTTTTTTAAGCACAATTTAGCACAAGGAGAATTCACTCACTGTCCTTCCAGGTCCCTGGAAACAAGGACTTTGACAGTGAAAGAAACTGACACACTCTCCCTACCTACAGTTTTCTGTCCCTAGAAAAAATGTTTTTTTTAAGCACAATTTAGCACAAGGAGAATTCACTCACTGTCCTTCCAGGTCCCTGGAAACAAGGACTTTGACAGTGAAAGAAACTGACACACTCTCCCTACCTACAGTTTTCTGTCCCTAGAAAAAATGTTTTTTTTAAGCACAATTTAGCACAAGGAGAATTCACTCACTGTCCTTCCAGGTCCCTGGAAACAAGGACTTTGACAGTGAAAGAAACTGACACACTCTCCCTACCTACAGTTTTCTGTCCCTAGAAAAAATGTTTTTTTTAAGCACAATTTAGCACAAGGAGAATTCACTCACTGTCCTTCCAGGTCCCTGGAAACAAGGACTTTGACAGTGAAAGAAACTGACACACTCTCCCTACCTACAGTTTTCTGTCCCTAGAAAAAATGTTTTTTTTAAGCACAATTTAGCACAAGGAGAATTCACTCACTGTCCTTCCAGGTCCCTGGAAACAAGGACTTTGACAGTGAAAGAAACTGACACACTCTCCCTACCTACAGTTTTCTGTCCCTAGAAAAAATGTTTTTTTTAAGCACAATTTAGCACAAGGAGAATTCACTCACTGTCCTTCCAGGTCCCTGGAAACAAGGACTTTGACAGTGAAAGAAACTGACACACTCTCCCTACCTACAGTTTTCTGTCCCTAGAAAAAATGTTTTTTTTTAAGCACAATTTAGCACAAGGAGAATTCACTCACTGTCCTTCCAGGTCCCTGGAAACAAGGACTTTGACAGTGAAAGAAACTGACACACTCTCCCTACCTACAGTTTTCTGTCCCTAGAAAAAATGTTTTTTTTAAGCACAATTTAGCACAAGGAGAATTCACTCACTGTCCTTCCAGGTCCCTGGAAACAAGGACTTTGACAGTGAAAGAAACTGACACACTCTCCCTACCTACAGTTTTCTGTCCCTAGAAAAAATGTTTTTTTTAAGCACAATTTAGCACAAGGAGAATTCACTCACTGTCCTTCCAGGTCCCTGGAAACAAGGACTTTGACAGTGAAAGAAACTGACACACTCTCCCTACCTACAGTTTTCTGTCCCTAGAAAAAATGTTTTTTTTAAGCACAATTTAGCACAAGGAGAATTCACTCACTGTCCTTCCAGGTCCCTGGAAACAAGGACTTTGACAGTGAAAGAAACTGACACACTCTCCCTACCTACAGTTTTCTGTCCCTAGAAAAAATGTTTTTTTTTAAGCACAATTTAGCACAAGGAGAATTCACTCACTGTCCTTCCAGGTCCCTGGAAACAAGGACTTTGACAGTGAAAGAAACTGACACACTCTCCCTACCTACAGTTTTCTGTCCCTAGAAAAAATGTTTTTTTTAAGCACAATTTAGCACAAGGAGAATTCACTCACTGTCCTTCCAGGTCCCTGGAAACAAGGACTTTGACAGTGAAAGAAACTGACACACTCTCCCTACCTACAGTTTTCTGTCCCTAGAAAAAATGTTTTTTTTAAGCACAATTTAGCACAAGGAGAATTCACTCACTGTCCTTCCAGGTCCCTGGAAACAAGGACTTTGACAGTGAAAGAAACTGACACACTCTCCCTACCTACAGTTTTCTGTCCCTAGAATAAATGTTTTTTTTAAGCACACTATAGCACAAGCACAAAACACACTGACACTCTCCCTACCTATCCTTCTCTTTCCCTAAACTAAAGGAATCCAGGTTAAGCAAGAAAGAAATAAAAGTCACTGTCCCTGCCTATGCTGTTCTATCCCTGCTCCGGAACACACTACACTAGGCCGCCGTGCTGGCGGCCTTTTATAGTGTGGGGCGTGTACTAAACACCCTCAGCAATAATTGGCCACAGGCATCCTGCCTGTGGCCAATCATTGCTCTCCTCGCTGCCGGCGCTGTGATTGGCCAAGCATGCGGGGTCACAGTGCATGCTTGGCCAATCACAGCGCCTGGATGACACTGCGATGGCGTAGTGCATTGTGGGCCGTTCGCGTCACTCGAATTTGGCGCGAACGGCCCAAATCGTTCGATCTTCGTCGAACGATCGAACAGCCGATGTTCGAGTCGAACGTATGTTCGACTCGAACACGAAGCTCATCCCTACTCCTGATTGACGGGGAGGAACTTTAGTGTGATAATAGGGAAAATTAATTCGCTGTGGTCACACAACTGGGTGGGCTCGGAGTGCACTGCTCTGCGCTCACCCTTTTTTAAAGCCTATTAGAGCCTCTGGCTCTAATCAGTTACTTCAAAAAAAAATACCCGCCGCATTGGAATCCATGGTCTGTCACCACTGATATGTAGATCAGGGAGCCAAACGTATGGATAGGGGAGGCCGCGCCCGTGCGCCCTCAATGGATGGGCCGCATCTGCCTACTGCTCTCAGGCTGCGTACCACGTGTGACATTGCTAGTTTCTTCTACTCCAGTCTCCCAGCTCTGCTGATCCTCTGCCGCTCAGTTCTCTCTCTAAGGTCCCCACTCACCTTCCGCTATAGCGTTCCCATGTTGCACACCACGTGTGCCATCTGCTAGTTGCTCTGCACTGGTCCGGACCCCGCTCACCTTCCATGGTGCGTCCCAGATGTGACGTCTGCACCAGACACTCCCAGGAATATATATACACATGAGCCGGAAGTGACTACTGATGATGTCTTTCTGATTCACTTGTTGGTTTCCCAGTGCATCCTGGGATATCTCATACCTGCAATACCTCAAAAAAAAAAAAAAGCGAAGCTGAAACTGAATAAAAGCCTCCCAAAATCTGCAGGTGCGGTTAGCGAGCGTTGTCATAGACTTCTATGGAGGCTTTGGAGATCCTTTGAAGCCCCAAGAAAGTGACAAAGCACATCCCTCTTTAAGTCGTAGTTACCAGCATTATAGTCCTGGATCCTGGGACACTGGTAACACCGCCCACAGACTTCTTTTTGTCTGCCCACTTTTAGGGAGGACATACCCAAATCATGCCCACTTTTAATGTCACACCTGCCCAGACCTCTTCTATAAGTGTGTGTGGGGACTGCTGCGACCAGGGACATGCTCCAGGGGATATAGTGCCAACATGGGGCATATGACTCCCCATATAAAATATTTTCTGTGTGAATGCCTAAGTATTCACACAGCTTTCACAAATAATCCCAGTAATTTGTCAAAAATTTGCTTTTCTTATGATTGTCAGCACCATCTAGAGGACATAATGTGGTATTTTCCTGATTGTCACTCCCGATGGTCACTCTGACAGAGCTCCACGTTTCTCTGTGTAGAGAGGAGAACCTTCCAGAAGAACAACCATCTCTGCAGCACTCCACCAATCAGGCCTGTATGGGGGAGTGGCCAGACGGAAGCCACTCCTCAGTAAAAGGCACATGACAGCCACCTGGAGTTTGCCAAAAGGCACCTGTAGGACTCTCAGATCATGAGAAACAAAATTCTCTGGTCTCATGAAACAAAGATTGAACTCTTTGGCCTGAATGGCAGGTGTCATGTCTGGAGGAAACCAGGCGCCGCTCATCACCTGGCCAATACCATACCTACTGTGAAGCATGGTGGTGGCAGCATCATGCTGTGGGGATGTTTTTCAGCGGCAGGAACTGGGAGACTAGTCAGGATCGAGGGAAAGGTGAATGCAGCAATGTACAGAGACATCCTTCATGAGCGCTCTGGACCTCAGACTGGGATGAAGGTTCATCTTCCAACAGGACAAAGACCCTGAGCACACAGCCAAGATAACAAAGGAGTGGCTACGGGACAACTTTGTGAATGTCCTTGAGTGGCCCAGCCAGAGCCCAGACTTGAAACCGTATGAACATCTCTGGAGAGACTTGAGGCTGTAATTGGTGCCAAAGGGGCTTCAAAAAAGTATTGAGCAAAGGCTGTGATACTTATGTACATGGGAGGAGCCTGTGATACTTATGTACATGGGAGGAGCCTGTGATACTTTTGTGCATGGGAGGAGCCTGTGATACTTATGTACATGGGAGGAGCCTGTGATACTTATGTACATGGGAGGAGCCTGTGATACTTATGTACATGGGAGGAGCCTGTGATACTTATGTACATGGGAGGAACCTGTGATACTTATGTACATGGAAGGAGCCTGTGATACTTATGTGCATGGGAGGAGCCTGTGATACTTATGTGCATGGGAGGAGCCTGTGATACTTATGTACATGGGAGGAGCCTGTGATACTTATGTACATGGGAGGAGCCTGTGATACTTATGTACATGGGAGGAGCCTGTAATACTTATGTACATGGGAGGAGTCTGTGATACTTATGTGCATGGGAGGAGCCTGTGATACTTATGTACATGGGAGGAGCCTGTGATACTTATGTGCATGGGAGGAGCCTGTGATACTTATGTACATGGGAGGAGCCTGTGATACTTATGTACATGGGAGGAGCCTGTGATACTTATGTACATGGGAGGAGCCTGTAATACTTATGTACATGGGAGGAGTCTGTGATACTTATGTACATGGGAGTAGCCTGTGATTCTTATGTTCATTGGAGGAGCCTGTGATACTTATGTACATGGGAGGAGCCTGTGATACTTATGTACATGGGAGGAGCCTGTGATACTTATGTACATGGGAGGAGCCTGTGATACTTATGTACATGGGAGGAGTCTGTGATACTTATGTCCATGGGAGGAGTCTGTGATACTTATGTACTTGGGAGGAGCCTGTGATACTTATGTACATGGGAGGAGTCTGTGATACTTATGTACGTGGGATTTTTTTCCTTTTTTATTTTTAATAAATTTGCAAAGACTCCAAACAAACGTCTCTCAAGTTGTTATTATGGGGGATTGTTTGTAGAATTTCGAGGAAAATAATGAATTTAATCCATTTTGGAATAAGGCTGTAACATAACAAAATGTGGAAAAAGTGAAGCGCTGTGAATACTTTCCATATGCACTGTATATAGACCCCAAAGTGTTTAATTGAAGGACCAAAAAATTGTGGGTCTCCTTCATAAGGAAAAACAGCTGCATGGAGGATGAAGGACGGAGGCAAGGGCTGTCTGCCTAGAGAACAAACTCATTTAATAGATGGGAGGCAGTGCCGGGACAAGGCCATCCAACGCCCAGGGCAAAGATGCCAAACTGCGCCCCCCCCCCACATCCCTTCCCTTAAGGGTCAGGGCACCCACGTCTCTGCAATAAACCATTGCGCCCAGGGCAACCGTCCCTCCTGGCCACCCCTTGCCCTGATAGGAGGTGATCTTATCTCTGCTATAGAAGGAGTCTTTCTTTTTTATGATTGGTGAGCCTCTATTCTCCATCTCCCGGGAATGAATGGCGGATTTCTTTGTAGAAGGAAAAGCTGTGAGCTCGGTGAGCGCGGTGTCCGCGGCAGCGTCCTGTCCTCAGCTGTCTGCTATCAGGCAGGCCTGGCAGGAGGCACGCATCGCTGGCACAGAGAGGAGCACCTGGAATTGTTCCAAGGTCACGGAAACACGCGGCCTCCGGATCTCTCCCTAGAAATATTAAAGATTAGAGTTTTATTTCACAAAAAATATGATGAAATCGCAAACCGAATGTCTCATTTATATGACTAACGATTGCGCCGGATTCCTAAACTGCATGATTTCTAGTAAAGTAGAAATTGTCTTTCAAGGTACGTTTTATGAACGGCATGGTAGACAAAGGGGGTTCAATCAGACTCCCAGCTCTGAGCTTGGCACAAGAGCCAGCAAAGGGCTTTCCGATAAAAGTGATCCGGGAGGCTCTAGAGCTGCCTGATCACTTTCATGGGGCTTTCAAGGGGTCTTATCTATTTTACCAAAAAAATAAAAAATTTAAATTGCGTATAATATTATTGTATTTGTTTGCACTGTATTTCATGTTGCTGTGTTATTTTTTTGAAAAGATGTGTTTGATAAATAGCTGTGCAAATATAATTCCGCAATAAAAAATTGCAACAGCCACTTTTTTATTCTCCAGGGTCTCTGCTTTCAAAAAAATATATCATGTTTGGGGGGTTCTAAGTCATTTTCTAGCAAAAAAAATAAATAAAATATGCTGATTTTAGCATGTGTTCAAAATCTTAAAACAAGTGGTTAACTACCTGAGGCCCGCGCTATAGCCAAATGACGGCTTCAGCGCGGACCTGAAAATCCGGGAGGCCGTCAATAGACAGCCTCCCCTTTGCGCGCTCCCCGCGCGCCCCTGCAGGGTGCGCGCGGCGCGCGCTGTGATCACCGAGTCACTGAGACTCCGGTGATCACAGATCCGAGTAAGGGGCCGGTCGCGGCCCCTTACCACGTGATCAGCTGTTAGCCAATGACAGCTGATCACGTGATCAAAACAAAGCTCGGTAATCGATTTTTTATTTTTTCCTCGCGCTAGCAGCGTGAGGAGAAAAAAAAAACGATCACCGGCTGCTGAGTGAGGGGCATTGGTCCCCAGTGGAAGAGGCAATTGTGCCTCATTAGTGGACACAAGTACCCCCTGCCAGTGCCCCCTGCCAGTGCCCACCAGTGCCACCTGACAGTGCCAATCAGTACCACCTATCAATGCCCATCACTGCCACCTAGCAATGCCCACCAGTGGTGCCAGTCAGTGCCTCATCAGTGCCACCTAGCAGTGCTGCCTATCAATGTCACCTACCAGTGCTGATCAGTGCCCATCATTGCCACCCAACAGTGCCCATCACTGCCACCTATCAGTGCCCATCACTGCCACCTAGCAATGCCCACCAGTAATGCCAGTCAGTGCCTCATCAGTGCCACCTAGCAGTGCTGCCTATCAATGTTACCTACCAGTGCTGATCAGTGCCCATCATTGCCACCCATCAGTTCCCATCACTGCCACCTATCAGTGCCCATCACTGCCACCTAGCAATGCCCACCAGTGGTGCCAGTTAGTGCCTCATCAGTGCCACCTAGCAGTGCTGCCTATCAATGTCACCTACCAGTGCTGATCAGTGCCCATCATTGCCACCCATCAGTGCCCATCACTGCCACCTATCAGTGCCCATCACTGCCACCTACAGTATCAGTGCCACCTATCAATGCCCCCTATTAGTGCCAATTCTCAGCTCAAACCAGTGCCACCTATCAATGCCCTTCAGTGCCACCCATCAGTGCCACCTCTCAGTGTCACCTCTCAGTGCCCACCAATGCCACTTCTCAGTGCCCACCAGTGCTGCCTATCAGTGCCCACCAATGCCGCCTATTCATGCCCACCAGTGCAGCCCATTGGTGCCCATCAGTGCAGCCCATCAGTGCAGCCTATCGGTGCCCATCAGTGCAGCCTCATCAGCGTACCTCAATAAAGGAGGAAAATTACACGTTTGCAACATTTTATAACAAAATATAAAACGGTTTTGTATTTTTTTTTCTTATTCTGTCTTTTTTAATTTTTTTTAACAAAAATAAAAACCGCAGAGGTGATCAAATACCACCAAAAGAAAGCTCTATTTGTGGGAAAAAAATGACAAAAATGGGTACATTTTGGTACAGTGTAGCATGACCGCGCAATTGTCATTCAAAGAGTAATGCCGCGTACACACGATCATTATTCACGGCGGTTAAAAAACCGCCGTGAATAATGTCATTAAAAACGAGGGAACGGCTTGTTCCCCACACACGGTCGTTTTTCACGTCGTTTTTTCTCTTGTCGAGAAAAACGACCGTCTGTGGGCTCCGCGGCAGTGTTTCCCTATGGGAAACACGGCCGCGGAAAACATGTCGAAAAAAACGACGAGAAAAATTAGAACATGTTCTAATTTTTCTCGTAGTTTTTAATGCCGTTTTTCTCGTCGAAAAAAACGACAGAAAGCCCACAGACTATTGTTTTTCTCGTCGAATGGGAAAAATTTCGTTTTTCCCGACGAGAAAAACGGCCGTGTGTACGCGGCATAAGAGCGCTGGAAGCTGAAAATTGGTCTGGGTAGGAAGGGGATTTAAGTGCCCGGTAAGAAAGTGGTTAAAGGTATCAAGATTAGGGATGAGCCGAACACCCCCGGGTTCGGTTCGCACCAGAACCTTCGAACGGACCGAAAGTTCGCGCGAATTTTCGAACCCTATTCGTTATAATGGACGCGAACGTTCGAAATCAAAATTGCTAATTACAACGGCCAATATGCATGTTAATGTTATAAAACAGGTTTGGGGACCCGGGTCCTGCCCCAGGGGACATATATCAATGCAAAAAGAAATTTTAAAAACTAAAGTTTTTTCGGGAGCAGTCATTTTAATGATGCATAAAGTGAAAAAAAAATAAGTGAAATTTTCCTTTAAATACGGTACCTGGGGGGTGTCTAAAGTATGCCTGTGAAGTGGCATGTGTTTCCCGTGTTTAGAACTGTCCTTGCACAAAATGACATTTGTAAAGGAAAAAAAGAAGCCATTTAAAACCACTTGCGGCTTCAATGTCATGTCTTGTCCTGGCCGCCATATGGCTGAAAATCCTTGAGAAAAATGGCATGGCTACCCCATCACCCCCCCCCCCACCCCAGCCCCTTTGGGTCTTGTATGGATACTAAGGGGGACCCCGCACCCAAAATAAAACCCTATACCTACAACCCTATATACTCTGAACAGCAGTATATAGGTGGTGCAAACAAGACATGGACTGTAGGTTTGTTCTTAAGTAGAATCTGAACAGGTACATTATGAAGTGTAGCTACATCCCAAAAAAATCAATTTTTAAGCTTTTTGGAGAACATAGGGAGGGGTTATCACCCCTGTAACATTTGCTGTCTTTGCACATCTGTTCAGAACATGTCACCTCACTTTCCGTCCCAATGACAAATGTTTTTGGAAAAGTGGGGTTTTAATTGAAACAAGGATTGGTGATAAAGCATCAGTAGAGAGGAGATACCTTTTTCCCAAATTAAATCTAACAGGATAGAATTTTCCTTCCTAGGGGTAGATTTCCTCTCACTTCCTGTTTTCTCTTGCCGTTTGCAAGTAGGAGTCGTTTGTAAGTTGGATGTTTGAAAGTAGGGGCCTGCCGTATATACTCTGCAGAAATTTGCCCTATTAGATGTTGGTGTAGCCACAAGACTGGTGGGCACAGGAATGGGCCCTGCTGTGAGTTAATAGATCAAGATTTGTACTTGCATGCACCTGTTGAACCGGGCAGAAAAATTGGGCCTTTGGTGGTGGTGGTGGTGGTGGTGGACGGTGTTGCCACAAGACTGTAAGCCCTCACATTTACTCTTGGTGGGTGCAGGAATGGGCCCTGCTGTGAGTTATTAGATCAAGATTTGTAATTGCATGCACCTGTTGAACAGGGCAGAAAAATTGGGCCTTTGGTGGTGGTGGTGGTGGTGGACGGTGTTGCCACAAGACTGTAGGCCCTCATAGTTACTCTTGGTGGGCGCAGGAATGGGCCCTGCTGTGAACTATTAGATCAAGATTTGTAATTACACGCCCCTGTTAAACAGGGGCTGAAAAATTGTGCCTTAGGCATTGGTGCTGGTGCCACAACACTGCAACCCCTCACAGATACTGTACTTGGAGCACAGCAGTCACACCTGTTGCGAAGCATCTTTTTAAAAAATTGTAATTACACGCCCCTGTTATACAGGGGCTGAAAAATTGTGCCTTAGGCACTGGTGCTGGTGCCACAACACTGCAACCCCTCACAGATACTGTACTCTGAGCACAGCAATGAGACCTGTTGCAAAGCATTGCCTAAAAATTGTAATTACACGCCCCAACAGGGGCTGAAAAATTGTGCCTTAGGCACTGGTGCTGGTGCCACAACACTGCAACCCCTCACAGATACTGTACTCTGAGCACAGCAGTCACACCTGTTGCGAAGCATCTTTTTAAAAAATTGTAATTACACGCCCCTGTTATACAGGGGCTGAAAAATTGTGCCTTAGGCACTGGTGTGGTGGCATGGATCATTGAGGAGGAGGAAGAGGATAGTCAGTGAACATAACAGGACAGTCACTCAGCATCAGCATAGGCAGTCTTGAAGGGATGTGACATTATAAATTATTCCGTTATATCCGCTTCAGGTGTCTGGTAGCTGGTGGTGATCCAAGACTGATTCATTTTTATGAAGGTCAGTCGATCAACCGAGTCGGTGGACAGGCGCACCCTATGATCGGTGACAAATCCTCCAGCAGCACTGAATGTGCGTTCGGAAAGAACGCTGGATGCAGGACAGGCCAGTAGCTCAATTGCATACTGTGCAAGCTCTGGCCAGTGATCCATCCTCAGGACCCAGTAAGCCAGAGGATTTTCGGTGGGAAAGGTGTCCAAGTCTGACCTTGCCCCTAGATATTCCTGCACCATGTATATCAGACGCTGGCGATGGTTGCTGGAACCGATCATACCTTGGGGCTGCGGACTAAAAAATTGTCTGAACGCATCGGTCAGACGTCCACCTTCCCCACCGCTCCTTCTGCTACTGACCGAAGCCTCAGCAACTCGTCGTCCAGGACCAGGAGTTTGTAACCTCCCAGTTTCTGGGAACGCGTTGCACAGACCTTTCTGCAAGGCCTCCCTGAGATGTCTCATCCTCTGCTCCCTCTGCGACGGCAAGATAAGGTCCGCAACCTTACCCTTGTACTGTGGATCAAGGAGAGTGGCCAGCCAGTAATGGTCCCTCTCCTTGATCCGAAGAACACGAGGATCCTTCCGCAGGCTTTGCAGGATCAGGGAGGCCATGCAGCGTAGGTTAGCTGAGGCATTCGGTCCGGAGTCTTCTGGGTCACTGAGGATGACATGATCGCCAGCCACCTCCTCCCAGCCACGTACAAGTCCACTGGTTTGTTGGGACTGTACATCATCCCTAAAAGACTGCTGCTGCTGATGCTGAGTGCCAGGCTCCACCTCCATGCTCACACAATCCTCCTCCTCCTCCTCCTCCTCCTCCTCTTCCTGTGTGATGGGTGGGACAGAAGGAACATTGTCTGGATAAAGGGGGCCTTGAGAGACAAGGAAGTCCTCCTCTTCCTGCCTCTGTTCTGCCTCAAGTGCCCTGTCCATTATCCCACGCAGCGTATGCTCCAACAGGTGGACAAGAGGTACAGTGTCACTGATGCATGCACTGTCACTGCTCACCATCCTCGTGGCCTCCTCAAATGGTGAGAGGACAGTGCATGCATCCCTGATCATGCTCCACTGGCGTGGGGAAAAAAAGCCAAGCTCCCCTGACCCTGTCCTGGTGCCGTAGTCGCAAAGGTACTCATTGATGGCCCTCTGCTGCGTGTGCAGTCGCTGCAGCATGGCCAACGTTGAGTTCCACCTGGTGGGCATGTCACATATTAGGCGGTTCTTGGGCAGGTTCAGCTCCTTTTGCAGCTCAGTCAGCCGAGCACTGGCATTATAAGATCGGCGGAAATGCACACAGACTTTCCTGGCCTGCCTCAGGACATCCTGTAAGCCTGGGAACCTGCCCAAGAACCGCTGCACCACCAGGTTGAGGACGTGAGCCATACAGGGCACATGGGTGAGCTGCCCCTGTCGCAGGGCGGAGAGGAGGTTGGTGCCATTATCAGAAACGACCATTCCTGGCTTAAGCTGGCGTGGCGTCAACCACCTCTCGGCCTGCCCCTGCAGAGCTGCCAGAACCTCTGGCCCAGTGTGGCTCCTGTCCCCCAAACACACCAGCGCAAGCACGGCATGGCATCTTTTTGCCTGCGTACTCGCGTAGCCCCTTGTACGCCTACGGAGCACCGCTGGTTCCGAGGACAGAGCACTCGAAGAGGACATGGAGGAAGAAGAAGAGGAGGGGGTGGAGGAGAGAGGTGTGTCACAACCAGTAGTAGCATTTTGGAGGCGTGGTGGCGGAACAACCTCCAACACTACTGCACCTTGTCCTGCATCCCTCCCAGCTACCAATAGAGTGACCCAATGGGCCGTGAAAGAAAGATAACGTCCCTGTCCATGCCTGCTGGACCATGAGTCAGCGGTAATATGCACCTTACCGCTGACCGCCCTGTCCAGCGAGGCATGGACATTGCCTTCCACATGCCAGTAGAGAGACGGAATTGCCTTCCGTGAGAAAAAGTGGCGTTTGGGAACCTGCCACTGAGGAACCGCACATTGAACAAACTCACGGAAGGGGGCCGAGTCTATCAACTGAAAAGGCAGCAGTTGAAGTGCTAGCAATTTAGCCAAGCTAGCATTCAACCGCTGGGCATGTGGATGGCTGGGAGTGAACTTCTTTCGACGGTCCAGCAGCTGGGGCAGGGAAATTTGCCTGCTACAATCGGACGTCGGTGTACTGCAAGTACTTGGTTGTGACACACCTAATTCTACACCTTCAGTCCTCTCAGAGCAGCTTTCAGAGAGGACTGAAGATATAGTGGGGATGGAGATCCCAGCTGATGAGGAGCAAGGAGAGGTCCGCTTTGTTCTTTGGTGTGGGTCTTTTATGTGTGCTTGCCAACGAGCTGCATGGCAGGTCGACATATGTCTGCTCATGCTTGTGGTGCCCAAGCGGCTGATGTTTTGGCCACGCGAGATACGCTTGAGACAAATATTGCAAATAGCAGTGGTGCGATCTGATGCACTCGTCTCAAAAAAGGCCCACACCAAAGAACTTTTGTGATAACGTGCAGAGGCAGCGCCCTGCACAGGCGGAGCTCTGCGGTGTGGTACAGTTGCTGTGCTGGCCTCTAGCTGGCCTCCAGGGGGCATCCTGCCTCGTTGGACATGTGACGCTGCATCCTCCTCCTCCTCCTCCTCTCTCCCTTCAGGCACCCACGTGGAGTCAGTGACCTCATCATCCCCTCCCTCTTCACCACTAGAGCAAACCTGGCAGTAAGCTGCAGCTGGTGGAACACTACTGCCAGATTGCTGTCCTTCAGCATCCCCTTTCTCTGCGCGCACACTACTGACTTCCTCAAGCTGGGTATCATCATCCGAGCCTTCGAATCGTTGGGCATCCTCCTGGAGCATGTACCCAACACTGTGCTCAAACAGTTCGGGGGACTCCTCAGGAGGACATGGTGGGTCTAGGGAAGGGGTGGCTGATGATGCCATTGAGTACGCGTTGGCAGCTGCTCTGCCAGTACCCTGAGCCTGGGTGAGAGAGGATGAGGAGGATGAGGAGGGCTTGGTCATCCATTCTACCAAGCCTTCGGCATGATGCGGCTCCACATGTCCAGCTGCCGAAAACAAAGACAAGCATGTCCCATGGCCACGCGCTGATGACGATGCACGACCACGTCCACGGCCAGCACTGTTGTCTCTAGAAACAGAGCCTGCCTGCCCTGTGTTCTTGCCTCGGCACGCTCTGCCTCTCCTTGGCGGTCTTCCAGCCATTGTAGTCGGTAGTGTATATAGTATAAAAAATAGAACTCCTATGTGTGCTCACAACACACTGTAGGTCCTATGGGTGCTGACACTAACACACTATAGGTACTATGTGTGCTGCTGACAAGAAAATATAGGAGCTCTGTTTGCTGCCACTAACACACTAGAAGTCCTATGGGTGCTGCTGAGAAGAAAATATAGGAGCTCTGTGTGATGCCACTAACACACTAGAAGTCCTATGGGTGCTGCTGAGAAGAAAATATAGGAGCTCTGTTTGCTGCCACTAACACACTAGAAGTCCTATGGGTGCTGCTGAGAAGAAAATATAGGAGCTCTGTTTGCTGCCACTAACACACTAGAAGTCCTATGGGTGCTGCTGAGAAGAAAATATAGGAGCTCTGTGTGATGCCACTAACACACTAGAAGTCCTATGGGTGCTGCTGAGAAGAAAATATAGGAGCTCTGTTTGCTGCCACTAACACACTAGAAGTCCTATGGGTGCTGCTGAGAAGAAAATATAGGAGCTCTGTTTGCTGCCACTAACACACTAGAAGTCCTATGGGTGCTTCTGAGAAGAAAATATAGGAGCTCTGTGTGATGCCACTAACACACTAGAAGTCCTATGGGTGCTGTTGGGGTGCAATGCTGTGCTAACAGCACTGCGGTTGGTACTACTGCAATACTGTACTAACAGTAAGCACGCACCAGACTAATCCCCAGCAGCAGCTAATAACACACTAACTGTGCAATCAGCAGCAATGAACGATCAATGACTTAGGTAGCAATGGTTTAGCAAAGAAATAGCCAATGGTTTAGCAAAGAAGAGCAAATCTTTCAGTATCAAGCAAAGACAGAATCAGCAGACTAATCTCTCCTAAAGCCGGAACTCATGTGACCGGGGCCGATGGCGTGGCGGCCTTTTAAATGGTGGGGCGTGTACTAAAGCCCCTGAGCTGTAATTGGCTACAGGCGTCCTGCCTGTAGCCAATTATTGCTCTCCGAGTTTCGGGCGCTGTGATTGGCCAAGCATGCGGGGTCACAGTGCATGCTTGGCCAATCATCAGCCAGCAATGCACTGCGCCGGCCGCGCCGGCCGCAATGCATTGCGGGGCCGCTCGCATCACACGAATGTGATGCGAACGGCCCAAATAGTTCTGGGCTCGACGAGCGAGCGAACGCCCGATGCTCGATTCGAACATGGGTTCGAATCGAGCACCGGGCCCATCCCTAATCAAGATGTATCAAACGTCTTTGTAACAAGAGATACAATGTAACACTTCTAGAGAATATGTTTTAACTCTGAAAAAGCTGAAAAAAGCTTAAACGCCATAAAACGCTGAAAAATGCGGCCATTCTGCATTTATCAGCGATTTTTGAGCCATAAGCTTTTGTGGGAGAAAGTTTTGTTTAAAAAAAAAAAGCTAAAAAACGCTGAAAAAACTCCTTCTACTGCTACAGTTTTCTACAGCTAATGCTACTGGCCAGTGGCGGCCTGTAATGCAGGGGTACCGCCCCCCTATCCATGGGTTCGGTCCCCTAATCTACATGCGGGAGCGCCGGCCGCGTGGATTCCAATGGTTTTTTTTTTTTAACCACTTCAGCCCCGGACCATTTTGGCTGGTTAAAGACCAGGCCCCTTTTTGCGATTCGGCACTGCGTCGCTTTAACTGACAATTGCGCAGTGGTGCGACGTGGCTCCCAAACAAAATTGACGTCCTTTTTTCCCCACAAATAGAGCTTTCTTTTGGTGGTATTTGATCACCTCTGCGTTTTTGTTTTTTTTGCGTTATAAACAAAAATAGAGCGACAATTTTGAAAAAAAATGACATATTTTTTACTTTTTGCTATAATAAATATCCCCCAAAAATATATAAAAAAACATTTATTTTCCTCAGTTTAGGCCGATACGTATTCTTCTACATATTTTTGGTAAAAAAAATCGCAAAAAGCATTTATTGATTGGTTTGCGCAAAAGTTATAGCATCTACAAAATAGGGGATAGTTTTATGCCATTTTTATTAATATTTTTTTTTTTACTAGTAATGGCGGCGATCAGTGATTTTTATCGTGACTGTGACATTATGGCGGACACATCGGACACTTTTGACACATTTTTGGGACCATTGTCATTTTTACAGCGATCAGTGCTATAAAAATGCACTGATTACTGTATAAATGACACTGGCAGTGAAGGGGGTTAACCACAAGGTGGCGCTGTAGGGGTTAAGTGTTTCCTAGTGAGTGATTCTAACTGAAGGGGGGCGTGGCTTGGCATGTGACGTCACTGATTGTCGTTCCCTATGACAGGAAACAGACGATCACTGCCACTGTGAAGAACGGGGAGATGTTGTGTTTACACTTACCTCTCCCCGTTCTTCAGCTCTGTGACCCGATCGCGGGACACCGGCGGCGATAGGGTTCCGCTGGGTCCCGCAGGCGCGGTCATGGAGCTTCGGAACCGGGTCGCGCGACCCACGGACAGGTTCTTAAAGGGGACGGTACCTGTACGCCTTTGTGCCCGTCCGTGCCATTCTGCCGACGACGTACATCGCCGTGCGGCGGTCCTTAAGTGGTTAAAGGAGACGTACCTGTACGCCCTTGTGCCCGTCTGTGCCATTCTGCCGACGACGTACATCGCCGTGCGGCGGTCCTTAAGTGGTTAAAGGAGACGTACCTGTACGCCCTTGTGCCCGTCTGTGCCATTCTGCCGACGACGTACATCGCCGTGCGGCGGTCCTTAAGTGGTTAAAGGAGACGTACCTGTACGCCCTTGTGCCCGTCTGTGCCATTCTGCTGACGACGTACATCGTCGTGCGGCGGTCCTTAAGTGGTTAAGCGCGTGATTAGAGCCAGAGACTCTAATAGGCTTTAAAAAAAAAAAGGATGGGCTCGCTATTGTCTTCCTGATTCTCCTCCCGGCCAATCAGGAAGCGGGTCCTGAGACCCGTCACCCAATCGGCAAAAAAAAGGAGAAGTGATCCTATTGGCCACCTATGAGGAGGAGGGAGGAGACGCACGGTGGAAGCCACCGTGATGCCGAGGAGGAGGAGACGCGGGGGAAGCGATGTCCTATAGATGAGGTAAGTGCGGGGCTGGTGACCAACCGACTGACCGATGGGGGGGGTTGCCGTCCCCCCTTAAAAAAATATACCACCAGCCACCACTGCTACTGGCTTTTTTATAACGTTCCAGTGTGCATGAGACCTTGGGGTAGGCTGTGTGCGGGAAAAGCATCAGTAATGGGAAGAGTTTCATTCTTTGAAATGCAATGTGCTGAGGTTTATGTGTGTCTGTGGGTTTTGTGGCTACAAGGACTGTTGCATGTATACACTGAGTAGGGCCCGGGTTTAATCCCACCATGCCAACTGTTAGCACAATCTGGCCACGCCCACTATTCGGATGCCGGGTGGATGTAGGGTGCCATCTGGTTTGAGTGCCTGGCGGTGCCACAATCCTGGCAACGCCCCTGCAGAACACTATGGAAGGTGGCAGCACATGTCATATATAGGGTGCCCATGTGTCCCGGATTGCCCGGGACTGTCCCGCAATTGATATGTCTGTCCTGGGTCCCGGGCACCTTCATTCCGGGACAATACAATGTCCCAGAATGAAATAGAGGACACAGCCACCCCCTACTAACTAGTAACTACATTTCCGGAACTGGTTGCTAGGGCCGGCGCTGCCTGGCGTCTTGCAACCAGTGCCAATTTACTCTCAGACAGTGAGGCTGGGAGCGAGGCCTGCGCCTAGTGCAGCACTGCTGTCCCCACCCACCTCGGCACCTCCTCCTTCTCCGGCACCCAGCGGCAAGCAGCAGGGACTGGTGTGATCTTCACTCTCCAGATAGTGACGCCACTTCTTTCCTTCTACGCCCGTGGCTCATGCAGAGGGAGTGACAGCAGCACTGCATCTGGTGGCAGGCTATGGGTGGCAAGCGGCACTGCATCTGGTGGCAGGCTATGGGTGGCAAGCGGCACTGCATCTGGTGGCAAGTGGCACATTCACCTGACAAAAAACCCGCCGCCAAATTCCCCATCAACCCCGAGACTACATTTCCACCCGCCCCCCCCCCCCCTCATCTTTTTTTGGGGAAGGTGAGAGAGGGGGTGTGTCCCTGAATGGCAGTTTGGAAATGTGGTCACCCTAGTCATATACGGGGGGGGGGGGGGGGGGAATACTGGACTCTCCCTAGGAAGGGTTAAACTTTCACAATGCTACGTACATGAGATCACTGATCCCGGTAAAGCTGATAATTGCACGGCTGTGATGGCAGAGCGCGGCCCCACGGAGGTGAATCAAACTCCAGCTGACACCCGGCACTGGAGAGTCACTGAGTGCAGATAGAGTAAGGATGGAGTAAAGCACTGAGCACTGAACTACAACATCCCCCCCACCCATTGCGTATAGGGGCAGCGGACTACCACATTCCCCATCCAATGCGTAAGGAGCAGCGGACTACCACATTCCCCATCCAATGCGTAAGGAGCAGCGGACTACCATATTCCCCATCCATTGCGTAAGGAGCAGCGGACTACCATATTCCCCATTAATTGCGTAAGGAGCAGTGGACTACCATATTCCCCATCCATTGCGTAAGGAGCAGCGGACTACCATATTCCCCATCCATTGCGTAAGGAGCAGCGGACTACCATATTCCCCATCCATTGCGTAAGGAGCAGCGGACTACCATATTCCCCATCCAATGCGTAAGGAGCAGCGGACTACCACATTCCCCATCGAATGCGTAAGGAGCAGCGGACTACCACATTCCCCATCGAATGCGTAAGGAGCAGCGGACTACCACATTCCCCATCCAATGCGTAAGGAGCAGCGGACTACCACATTCCCCATCCAATGCGTAAGGAGCAGCGGACTACCACATTCCCCATCCAATGCGTAAGGAGCAGCGGACTACCACATTCCCCATCCAATGCGTAAGGAGCAGCGGACTACCACATTCCCCCATCCATTGCGTACGGAGCCATCTCCCTGAATCCTATGTGATCACCAGAAGCTCGTTCTATGAAGGATCTCCAGGGGGAGGAGTCGGCCGCCATGTTTAGGATGAGGAATGAGGTCAGTGGAGTTCGGCTTTGTTTACATGGAAGTCCCTTTTACCTTTTATTTGTCTATTTTTATTCCTTTCCTGTGCCAAAGATTCTGATTGGTGATCGGCGGGGACCAGCGAATCCCAGAGTTTCAGAATTCCGCCATTTTGTTGACATTAATTGGAGTCAGTGGGGGGCAGAGAGGAGGACGCGGTCAAAACGCATCGCTCCCCCACCATTAGAATTAGGGTTAGGATTGGTGTTAGGGTTCGTTTAAGAATGAAGGCTTTGTTAAGGGTTAGTGTTAATATTAGGATTAGAGTTAGTGTTAGAATTGTGGGCCAGTGTTGGAGGTGGGGTAATGTTAGGGATTAGTGATAAAATTAGGGTTTGGTCATTGAGACTAGTGTTAGGATTAGTGTTAGGATTAGGTTAAGGGTTATTGATATGGTTAGGATTAGGTTTAGCATTAGGACTGGGGTTAGGATTAGTGTCAGGGTTAGTATTATGGTTCAGATTGGTGTTAGGGTTAGTATTACAGTTAGGATTGGTGTTAGGGTTAGTATTACAGTTAGGATTGGTGTTAGGGTTAGTATTACAGTTAGGATTGGTGTTAGGGTTAGTATTACGGTTAGGATTGGTGTTAGGGTTAGTATTACAGTTAGGATTGGTGTTAGGGTTAGTATTACGGTTAGGATTGTGTTAGGGTTAGTATTACGGTTAGGATTGGTGTTAGGGTTAGTATTACAGTTAGGATTGGTGTTAGGGTTAGTATTACAGTTAGGCTTGGTGTTAGGGTTAGTATTACGGTTAGGATTGGTGTTAGGGTTAGTATTACAGTTAGGATTGGTGTTAGGGTTAGTATTACGGTTAGGATTGGTGTTAGGGTTAGTATTACGGTTAGGATTGGTGTTAGGGTTAGTATTACGGTTAGGATTGGTGTTAGGGTTAGTATTACGGTTAGGATTGGTGTTAGGGTTAGTATTACAGTTTTGATTGGTGTCAGGGTTAGTATTACGGTTCAGATTGGTGTTAGGGTTAGTATTACAGTTAGGATTGGTGTTAGGGTTACTATTACAGTTAGGATTGGTGTTAGGGTTAGTATTACGGTTAGGATTGGTGTTAGGGTTAGTATTACAGTTAGGATTGGTGTTAGGGTTAGTATTACAGTTAGGATTGGTGTTAGGGTTAGTATTACAGTTCAGATTGGTGTTAGGGTTAGTATTACAGTTCAGATTGGTGTTAGGGTTAGTATTACAGTTAGGCTTGGTGTTAGGGTTAGTATTATGGTTAGGATTGGTGTTAGGGTTAGTATTACAGTTAGGATTGGTGTTAGGGTTAGTATTACAGTTAGGCTTGGTGTTAGGGTTAGTATTACGGTTAGGATTGGTGTTAGGGTTAGTATTACGGTTAGGATTGGTGTTAGGGTTAGTATTACGGTTAGGATTGGTGTTAGGGTTAGTATTACAGTTCGGATTGGTGTTAGGGTTAGTATTACAGTTTTGATTGGTGTCAGGGTTAGTATTACGGTTCAGATTGGTGTTAGGGTTAGTATTACAGTTAGGATTGGTGTTAGGGTTACTATTACGGTTAGGATTGGTGTTAGCGTTAGTATTACAGTTAGGATTGGTGTTAGGGTTACTATTACGGTTAGGATTGGTGTTAGGGTTAGTATTACGGTTAGGATTGGTGTTAGGGTTACTATTACGGTTAGGATTGGTGTTAGGGTTACTATTACGGTTAGGATAGTGTTAGGGTTACTATTACAGTTTGGACTGGTGTTAGGGTTACTATTACGGTTAGGATTGTGTTAGGGTTAGTATTACGGTTAGGATTGGTGTTAGGGTTAGTATTACGGTTAGGATTGGTGTTAGGGTTAGTATTACGGTTAGGATTGGTGTTAGGGTTAGTATTACAGTTAGGATTGGTGTTAGGGTTAGTATTACAGTTAGGCTTGGTGTTAGGGTTAGTATTACGGTTAGGATTGGTGTTAGGGTTAGTATTACGGTTAGGATTGGTGTTAGGGTTAGTATTACGGTTAGGATTGGTGTTAGGGTTAGTATTACAGTTCGGATTAGTGTTAGGGTTAGTATTACAGTTTTGATTGGTGTCAGGGTTAGTATTACGGTTCAGATTGGTGTTAGGGTTACTATTACGGTTAGGATTGGTGTTAGCGTTAGTATTACAGTTAGGATTGGTGTTAGGGTTACTATTACGGTTAGGATTGGTGTTAGGGTTAGTATTACGGTTAGGATTGGTGTTAGGGTTACTATTACGGTTAGGATTGGTGTTAGGGTTACTATTACGGTTAGGATAGTGTTAGGGTTACTATTACAGTTTGGACTGGTGTTAGGGTTACTATTACGGTTAGGATTGTGTTAGGGTTAGTATTACGGTTAGGATTGGTGTTAGGGTTACTATTACGGTTAGGATTGTGTTAGGGTTAGTATTACGGTTAGGATTGGTGTTAGGGTTACTATTACGGTTAGGATTGTGTTAGGGTTAGTATTACGGTTAGGATTGGTGTTAGGGTTACTATTACGGTTAGGATTGTGTTAGGGTTAGTATTACGGTTAGGATTGGTGTTAGGGTTAGTATTACGGTTAGGATTGGTGTTAGGGTTAGTATTACGGTTAGGATTGGTGTTAGGGTTAGTATTACAGTTAGGATTGGTGTTAGGGTTAGTATTACAGTTCAGATTGGTGTTAGGGTTAGTATTACAGTTAGGCTTGGTGTTAGGGTTAGTATTACGGTTAGGATTGGTGTTAGGGTTAGTATTATGGTTAGGATTGGTGTTAGGGTTAGTATTACAGTTAGGATTGGTGTTAGGGTTAGTATTACAGTTAGGCTTGGTGTTAGGGTTAGTATTACGGTTAGGATTGGTGTTAGGGTTAGTATTATGGTTAGGATTGGTGTTAGGGTTAGTATTACAGTTAGGATTGGTGTTAGGGTTAGTATTACAGTTAGGCTTGGTGTTAGGGTTAGTATTACGGTTAGGATTGGTGTTAGGGTTAGTATTACGGTTAGGATTGGTGTTAGGGTTAGTATTACGGTTAGGATTGGTGTTAGGGTTAGTATTACAGTTCGGATTGGTGTTAGGGTTAGTATTACAGTTTTGATTGGTGTCAGGGTTAGTATTACGGTTCAGATTGGTGTTAGGGTTAGTATTACAGTTAGGATTGGTGTTAGGGTTACTATTACGGTTAGGATTGGTGTTAGCGTTAGTATTACAGTTAGGATTGGTGTTAGGGTTACTATTACGGTTAGGATTGGTGTTAGGGTTAGTATTACGGTTAGGATTGGTGTTAGGGTTACTATTACGGTTAGGATTGGTGTTAGGGTTACTATTACGGTTAGGATAGTGTTAGGGTTACTATTACAGTTTGGACTGGTGTTAGGGTTACTATTACGGTTAGGATTGTGTTAGGGTTAGTATTACGGTTAGGATTGGTGTTAGGGTTACTATTACGGTTAGGATTGGTGTTAGGGTTACTATTACGGTTAGGATAGTGTTAGGGTTACTATTACAGTTTGGACTGGTGTTAGGGTTACTATTACGGTTAGGATTGTGTTAGGGTTAGTATTACGGTTAGGATTGGTGTTAGGGTTACTATTACGGTTAGGATTGTGTTAGGGTTAGTATTACGGTTAGGATTGGTGTTAGGGTTACTATTACGGTTAGGATTGTGTTAGGGTTAGTATTACGGTTAGGATTGGTGTTAGGGTTACTATTACGGTTAGGATAGTGTTAGGGTTAGTATTACGGTTAGGATTGGTGTTAGGGTTAGTATTACAGTTAGGATAGTGTTAGGGTTAGTATTACAGTTAGGATTGGTGTTAGGGTTAGTATTACAGTTCGGACTGGTGTTAGGGTTAGTATTACAGTTCGGACTGGTGTTAGGGTTACTATTACGGTTAGGATTGGTGTTAGGGTTACTATTACGGTTAGGATTGGTGTTAGGGTTACTATTACGGTTAGGATTGGTGTTAGGGTTAGTATTACGGTTAGGATTGGTGTTAGGGTTAGTATTACGGTTAGGATTGGTGTTAGGGTTAGTATTACGGTTAGGATTGGTGTTAGGGTTACTATTACGGTTAGGATTGGTGTTAGGGTTAGTATTACGGTTAGGATTGGTGTTAGGGTTAGTATTACAGTTCGGATTGGTGTTAGGGTTAGTATTACAGTTCGGACTGGTGTTAGGGTTACTATTACGGTTAGGATTGGTGTTAGGGTTAGTTTTAAAATGAGTGTTAGAATTAGGGCTAGTGTTAGAGTTAGTCAGAATCATGTGGGCGTTACCTAGGGTGGTCTGCATGCAAATGTAACCTCTAGACTGACATCTACCAATCATGGCTTTGTGATTTTTGCATAACTCCTCCCAAGAGCCCGCCCACTTCTTGTATCAGGACTGAGGACTCTGGAGAGGAGTACTGAGAAAGGGAGCTGTGATGTTATCAGGGAGATTTGTACAGCCCCCTGCCGGCCCCTCCCACCAGCCATGATCTGCCTGCATTGCATAGAGCGTAGTGTGTCCCAAACTCATGGCACCCTCTGAAAGTATGCAAAATCTCAGGGCACCCCAATCTACAATGAGGGCCCCTATCACATCAGAAACCCCCTTTCACACCAGAGTCCTCAGTGCCCCCCCTTTCACACCAGAGTCCTCAGTGCCCCCCCTTTCACATTTGAGTCCTCAGTGCCCCCCTTTCACATTAGCATCTTCAGTGCCCTCCTTTCAAATTAGAGTCCTCAGTGCCCCCCCTTTCACATTAGAGTCCTCAGTGCCCCCCCTTTCACATTAGCGTCCTTAGTGCCCCCCTTTCACATTAGCATCTTCAGTGCCCCCCCTTTCAAATTAGAGTCCTCAGTGCCCCCCTTTCACATTAGAGTCCTCAGTGCCCCCTTTCACATTAGAGTCCTCAGTGCCCCCCTTTCACATTAGAGTCCTCAGTGCCCCCCTTTCACATTAGAGTCCTCAGTGCCCCCCTTTCACATTAGAGTCCTCAGTGCCCCCCTTTCACATTAGAGTCCTCAGTGCCCCCCTTTCACATTAGAGTCCTCAGTGCCCCCCCTTTCACATTAGAGTCCTCAGTGCCCCCCTTTCACATTAGAGTCCTCAGTGCCCCCCTTTCACATTAGCATCTTCAGTGCCCCCCCCTTTCAAATTAGAGTCCTCAGTGCCCCCTTTCACATTAGAGTCCTCAGTGCCCCCCCTTTCACATTAGCGTCCTCAGTGCCCCCCCTCACATTCGAGTCCTTGGTGCCCCCCTTTCACATTAGAGTCCTCAGTGCCCCCCCCTTTCACATTAGAGTCGTCAGTGCCCCCCTTTCACATTAGAGTCCTCAATGCCCCCCCTTTCACATTAGAGTCCTCAATGCCCCCCCTTTCATATTAGAGTCCTCAGTGCCCCCCCTCACATTAGAGTCCTCAGTGCCCCCCCTTTCACATTAGCGTCCTTAGTGCCCCCCTTTCACATTAGCATCTTCAGTGCCCCCCCTTTCAAATTAGAGTCCTCAGTGCCCCCCTTTC
>JARGYO010005626.1:211450319-211562234 GCA_029206835.1 Rana muscosa
TTGCCGTTTTTCTCGTCGGATAAAAATGCTGGAAAGCCCACACACGGCCGTTTTTCTCGTCCAAGAGAAAAAATTTCATTTTTCCCCGACAAGAAAAGTGATCGTGTGTACGCGGCATAAGCCAATAATCACATAGAATAGTACAGAGATATAACAATGTAACATAAGCAGGTTGTAATAATAGGGAAGGAAAATAAACATGCAATACAGGCGGCCAGTTATAATAGGGCAGAAAGATAATAATGTGACAGACAGCCACATATAAAGCTCTATTCAAACTTTGCGCAGCGGAAATTTGCGTTCACCTTTGTGTTTCTACGCGGGCGATCTTCACGTGATTCGTGACATGCATAGGGCAGCCCATTCACTTCAATGGGCCCGCCCCAGGCGTGTTTGTCGGCCAAAAGAAGCTCCTGCTCCAACAAGCTTCACATGATTTAGAAAGTCGCGTTTTGCCGCGTTTGCAGTGCAATTCTGATGCGCGACAATCACAGTACAATCGCACCACATGCCCTTTAGAATGAATGGCACCCAAACGCGCATTGCACATTTTGCACCAATTGCCACGTGATTTGCAATCGCGGGCAGATTAGCGGCGATTCCCCCCTGCGATTCCAAATTGCCAAGTGTGAATGGGGCTCAACGGGCTGCCCTATGCACGTTTGTCGCACAAAAGAAGCTCCTTTTCGGGTGACAGGCTTCATGCGATTTTTTTTAAAGTCGCATTTCGCTGGTTCTGTCGCGTAACAATTTCAGCAAAATCCCACTGCGTTTGGGGTGCCATTTAGAATGGCACCCCAAACATCAACTTTGACCAGCTTCCCTGTCCCCAGGGTCATCGGAACAGGACAGGCAAATCAAGCAACTGCTTGGAGCCCCCCGCTTCTTAACTTGTTTCAAATTTTGTTGTTGTCCATTCTGCTTGGGGCCCCCCATTTCCTTCATACGGCCCTGCCTGTCCCTGCTGAAGAAAAGCATCCCCACCACATGATGCTGCCACCACCATGTTTCACTGTGGGGATGGTGTGTTCAGGGTGATGTGCTGTGATAGTTTTCCGCCACACATAGCGTTTTGCTTTTAGGCCAAAAAGTTACATTTTGGTGTCATGTGACCAGAGCACCTTCTTCCACATGTTTGCTGTGTCCCCCACATGATTGCTGTGTCCTCCACATGATTGCTGTGTCCCCCACATGATTGCTGTGTCCCCCACATGTTTGCTGTGTCCTCCACATGGCTTCTCACAAACTACAAACAGGACTTCTTATGACTTTCTTTCACCAATGTCTTTCTTCTTGTCACTCTTCCATAAAGGGCAGATTTGTGGAGAAGCACGACTAATAGTTGTCCTGTGGACAGATTCTCCCCCCTGAGCTGTGGATCTCTGCAGCTCCTCCAGAGTTACCATGGGCCTCTTGGCTGCTTCTCTGATGAATGCTCTCCTTGCCCGGCCCGGTCAGTTTAGGTGGACGGCCATGTCTTGGTAGGTTTGCAGTTGTGCCATACTCTTTCCATTTTCCGATGATGGATTGAACAGAGCTCCGTGAGATGTTCAAAGCTTGGGATATTTTTTATTATAACCTAACCCTGCTTTATACTTCTCCACAACTTTATCCCTGACCTGTCTGGTGTGTTCCTTGGGCCTTCATGATGCTGTTTGTTCACTAAGGTTCTCTAACAAACCTCTGAGGGCTTCACAGAACAGCTCTATTTATACTGAGATTAAATGACACACAGGTGGACTCTATTTACTAATTAGGTGACTTCTGAAGGCAATTAGTGCCACTAGATTTTAATTAGGGGTATCAGAGTAAAGAGGGGCTGAATACAAATGCCCCCCCCCCCCACACTTTTCACAGATTTATTTGTAAAACACTTATAATTTTCCTTCCACTTCACAATTATGAAGAATGGGCAGACATGTCCCTCTCTAGATGTGCAAAGCTGGTAGAGACATCCCCAAAAAGACTTGTAGAGAAAGGGGGTTCTACAAAGTATTGACTCCGGGGGGCACCATACAAATGCCCCCCCCCCCCCACACACACTTTTCACATATTTATTTGTATCATTTATCACCTTCCTTCCACTTCACAATTATGTGACACTTTGTGTTGGTCTATCACATAAAATCCCAATAAAACACATTTACGTTTTTGGTTGTAAAATAAGATGAGAGAATGTGGGGAATGTCAAGGGGTATGAATACTTTTTCAAGGCCCTGTATGTGTTTCTTGTAGGATGTATTTTTGCATTTTCTTTACCAAAAGGATCATTTTATATTTGTTTCTAATGGATATAATCTGGTTCTATTGGTCATAAGATACATTTGTCAAACAGTTGGTTGCATGAGAGGCGTGTCTTCTTTTCCTTTGTTTTCCCTATATTTGAATTTGCATGGCAGCTCTGCGAAGGAGACATTTTACAGGAATGGTTTGTAGATAATAATGTACGACAGGCAGGTTATAATAATAGGGAAGGGAGATGATCATGTAACTGATATAGGAATATAAGAATGTAATACAGGCAGGGTCTAATAAAGGGGCAGGAATATTACATTGTAACACAAGCAGGTCATAATAGTCCAGGAAGATAATAATGTAACAAGGTTGGGTTATATCATTACAGGAATATAATAATGTAAAACAGGCATGTTATAATAGAACAGTAATATAATAATTTAACACAAGCAGGATAAGAAAATGTACCATGGGCAGATTATAATAATACAGGAATATAATTATGTAACAGACAGGTTATATATAATAATAGGATAGGGATAGAATATTGCAACACAGGAAGGTTATAGTAGGAAGGAAGATGATAATGTAACAGACAGGTTGTAATAGTACAGGAGAATAATTATGTGACAAGGGCAGGTTACAAAAGTACAGGGATATGATAATAGAACAGAAGCAGGTTATAAAAGTACAGGGATATGATAATAGAACAGAGGCAGGTTATAAAAGTACAGGGATATGATAATAGAACAGAGGCAGGTTATAAAAGTACAGGGATATGATAATAGAACAGAGGCAGGTTACAAAAGTACAGGGATATGATAATAGAACAGAAGCAGGTTATAAAAGTACAGGGATATGGTAATAGACCACAGGCAGGTTATAAAAGTACAGGGATATGATAATAGACCAGAGGCAGGTTATAAAAGTACAGGGATATGATAATAGAACACAAGCAGGTTATAAAAGTACAGGGATATGATAATAGACCACAGGCAGGTTACAAAAGTACAGGGATATGATAATAGAACAGAGGCAGGTTATAAAAGTACAGGGATATGATAATAGAACAGAGGCAGGTTATAAAAGTACAGGGATATGATAATAGAACAGAGGCAGGTTATAAAAGTACAGGGATATGATAATAGAACAGAGGCAGGTTATAAAAGTACAGGGATATGATAATAGAACAGAGGCAGGTTACAAAAGTACAGGGATATGATAATAGAACAGAAGCAGGTTATAAAAGTACAGGGATATGGTAATAGACCACAGGCAGGTTATAAAAGTACAGGGATATGATAATAGAACAGAAGCAGGTTATAAAAGTACAGGGATATGATAATAGAACAGAGGCAGGTTATAAAAGTACAGGGATATGATAATAGAACAGAGGCAGGTTATAAAAGTACAGGGATATGATAATAGAACAGAGGCAGGTTACAAAAGTACAGGGATATGATAATAGAACAGAAGCAGGTTATAAAAGTACAGGGATATGGTAATAGACCACAGGCAGGTTATAAAAGTACAGGGATATGATAATAGACCAGAGGCAGGTTATAAAAGTACAGGGATATGATAATAGAACACAAGCAGGTTATAAAAGTACAGGGATATGATAATAGACCACAGGCAGGTTACAAAAGTACAGGGATATGATAATAGAACACAAGCAGGTTATAAAAGTACAGGGATATGATAATAGAACAGAGGCAGGTTATAAAAGTACAGGGATATGATAATAGAACAGAGGCAGGTTATAAAAGTACAGGGATATGATAATAGACCACAGGCAGGTTACAAAAGTACAGGGATATGATAATAGAACAGAGGCAGGTTATAAAAGTACAGGGATATGATAATAGACCACAGGCAGGTTATAAAAGTACAGGGATATGATAATAGAACACAAGCAGGTTATAAAAGTACAGGGATATGATAATAGAACACAAGCAGGTTATAAAAGTACAGGGATATGATAATAGAACAGAGGCAGGTTATAAAAGTACAGGGATATGATAATAGACCACAGGCAGGTTACAAAAGTACAGGGATATGATAATAGAACAGAGGCAGGTTATAAAAGTACAGGGATATGATAATAGAACAGAGGCAGGTTATAAATGTACAGGGATATGATAATAGAACAGAGGCAGGTTATAAAAGTACAGGGATATGATAATAGACCACAGGCAGGTTATAAAAGTACAGGGATATGATAATAGAACACAAGCAGGTTATAAAAGGGATATGATAATAGAACAGAGGCAGGTTATAAAAGTACAGGGATATGATAATAGAACAGAGGCAGGTTATAAAAGTACAGGGATATGATAATAGAACAGAGGCAGGTTATAAAAGTACAGGGATAGGATAATAGACCACAGGCAGGTTATAAAAAGCACAGGGATATGATAATAGACCACAGGCAGGTTACAAAAGCACAGGGATATGATAATAGAACAGAGGCAGGTTATAAAAGTACAGGGATATGATAATAGACCACAGGCAGGTTATAAAAGTACAGGGATATGATAATAGAACAGAGGCAGGTTATAAAAGTACAGGGATATGATAATAGACCACAGGCAGGTTATAAAAGTACAGGGATATGATAATAGAACACAAGCAGGTTATAAAAGTACAGGGATATGATAATAGAACAGAAGCAGGTTATAAAAGTACAGGGATATGATAATAGAACAGAAGCAGGTTATAAAAGTACAGGGATATGATAATAGAACAGAGGCAGGTTATAAATGTACAGGGATATGATAATAGACCACAGGCAGGTTATAAAAGTACAGGGATATGATAATAGAACACAAGCAGGTTATAAAAGGGATATGATAATAGAACAGAGGCAGGTTATAAAAGTACAGGGATATGATAATAGAACAGAGGCAGGTTATAAAAGTACAGGGATATGATAATAGAACAGAGGCAGGTTATAAAAGTACAGGGATAGGATAATAGACCACAGGCAGGTTATAACAATAGGGAAAGAAGATATAAATGTAACAGGAAGGTTATAATAGGTCAGGGACATAATAACTTAACAGTTTATAAAAAATAGAGAAGGAAGATCATGTAATGGGCAGGTTATAATAGTACAGGAATATAATAATGTACCACAGACAGGCTATAATAGGGAAAGAAGATGATAATGTAACAGGCATGTTATAAAAGTACAGGAATATAATAATAGAACACAGGCAGGTTATAATAATAGGGGGGGGGGGGGAAAGGAAAATGAAGGTTATAATAGGTCAGGGACATAATATTATAACAGGTTATAAAAATTGGGAAGGGAGATAATGTAATGGGCCAGGTTATAATAGTACAGGAATATAATAATGTAACACAGGCAGGTTATTGTAATTGGGCAGGAATTTAATAATGTATCAGAAGGGTTATCATAATAATACAGAAATATAAGACAGGGTATAATAATAATAATACAGTCAGGAATATACCAATGTAACAGGCAGGTACCTATAATAGGGCAGGAATATGATATGATATTTTATATCATAAAAGTAATAATAATACAGAAATATAATGTATCAGACAGGTAATAATAATAATAATAGTAATAATACAATGTAACAGGCAGGTTTTAATAATAATAATATTAATACAATGTAGCAGACAGGTTATTTATGATAATAATACAATGTAATGTATCAGACATGTTATAATAATAATAATACAATGTATCAGACATGTTATAATAATAATAATGTAATGTATCAGACATGTTATAATAATAATAATAATACAATGTATCAGACATGTTATAATAATAATAATGTAATGTATCAGACATGTTATAATAATAATAATGTAATGTATCAGACATGTTATAATAATAATAATAATACAATGTATCAGACATGTTATAATAATAATAATGCAATGTATCAGACATGTTATAATAATAATAATAATAATAATAATACAATGTATCAGGCATGTTATAATAATAAGAATACAATGAATTGTATCAGGCATGTTATAATAATAATAATGCAATGTATCAGACATGTTATAATAATAATAATAATAATAATAATACAATGTATCAGGCATGTTATAATAATAATAATACAATGTATCAGACATGTTATAATAATAAGAATACAATGTATCAGATATGTTATAATAATAAGAATACAATGTAATGTATCAGGCAGGTCATGCCTCGGGGCTCAGCGCTGGTATTGCCCAGTGAGTCTCCTTGGCTGCAGTACCGGCACCATCCATGGGGATCGGGGGGTCGCTGTGGCAGCAGACAAAGCCCAGCAGAAGGGAGGAGGGGGAGTACTCGCAGCACCTTGCTGTGTTTGCTCCTCACCTCCTCGCACCTCCCAGCACCTGCCATGGGGCAGCATGGAGCCTGAGCCTTCCTGGAAGAGCAGGGCCACCCCGGGACATGACACCGACCTAGAGACGTGCTCCGGCAGGATGGCATCTAAGGAGAGGCTCTACGAACTGTGGCTGCTCTACTTCACCAAGGTAAGTGACTGTGGCCCCCGGGGGCCCCGCTTTGTACGCAGACAGGAGGTGTGTGACATCCCGGGTACACACCTTCCCACCCCCATGGCAGCGGGGTGTTGTCTGCAAGTTTCACAGCAGGGGAGCGCCCCCCCCCCCATGTACAGGAAGTGGGCAGGTGTCGGGGACCCAGGTGGGGGGCCCAGAATTGGGGGGGGTACCCCTGCACCCCTCCTAATCCTTCTGTATTATCCTTACAAAGTGCAGAAGCTGTAATGTCACCCAGGTGTCTTACATTGTATTGTACAGGTGGGGGCAGGATGGAGCTTGTCTGTCTTCTGTTCTCAGGGGGGCGGGCCCTTATAGTGGGGGGGAGGGGTGCAGCAGAGTGGGGTGCTGTCTGCAGGTTTCAGGCTAGAGGAGCCCACCCATGTGTAGGAGGAGGGTAGGTGTCAGGCTGGCAGAGGTGCAGCAGGTGGGAGCCCAGAGTGTGTGTGTGGGGGGGAGGGGTGTCCCCCTGGGTACCCCTGCACCCCTCTGATTCTTCTATAGAATCCATACAAGGTACAAAAGCTGTGATAGTGATGATAATGTCCAGCTCTTTAGGGGGGTCTAATCCAGGGTGACTGCATTGTGATATTTACTGATTGAACCCCAATTGGGGTATTTGGGGGTCAGGTTGTGCCCCTTCAGGAAGGAGCTTGTCTTCCTTCTCATTTGTTCTTAGGGGGAGAGGGGTGATATCTCTAAAAATTAGAGCAGAGGAAATAACCCATATGTAGGGAGAGGGTAGGTGGGCGGGTGTCAGACAACTCAGTTATAGCAGGTGGCAGTCCAGAATGGGGGGTACCCCCTGCACCCCTCTTCCATTCTTCTAAAGGATCCACACAAAGTACATAAGCTGTGATCGCAATGATAATGTCCAGGTTGACCACACTTGTAAACTGTGCTATTTACTGATCTGCCCCCCCCCCCCATCAGGGTAATTGGGGTCAGGTCGTGCCCTTTTAGGTTGGCAAAGTAAGTGTACCCCCCCCCCCCTCCCCACCAGGTGTGTTGTGCAGGTGGAGCTTGTCTGTGTTTTTTTTATCTGTTCCCAAGAAACCATCCCCCAGTAGGGTGCCGTCTCCAAGTGTAAGGCCAGGGCCCCCCCCCCCCCGATATACATGTAGGTGGGTATGGGTCAGGCTGGCCCAGGTTCAGCAGCTGGGGGCCCAGAATGGGGGGGACCCCTGCACCTCTCTGGTTTCATATAGGATCCATACAGAAGCTGTGATAGAAATACTAATATCCACCTCTAGGGGGCACCAGCCTGATCCAGGGTGACCGCACTGTATTTACAGATGTGACCCCATTAGAGTATTTGGGATCAGGTCGTGCCCCTTTAGACTGGCAGGTGGAGTCAGGATGGAGCTTGTCTTGTCTGTCTTCTCATCTATTCTCAGGTGGGGGGGCTCTCGTGTCATGGGGTGCAGCAGAATGAGGGAGGTGGGGGTCACTATCTCCAAGTTTCACACCAGGGGAAGTGGGTAGGTTGACAGATATCAGGCTGGCCCAGGTGCAGCGGGTGAGAGCAAAGAGTGGGGGTACCCCTGCACCCCTCCTCCATTTTTCTACGGGATCCATACAAAGTACGTAAGCTGTGATAGTAATGAGAGTTTTTTGGGGATACAAGGTGGCCACACTTGTAAACTGTGCTATTTACTGATCTGCCCCCCCCCGCCTCATTGCTGGGGTATTTGGGGTCAAGTCATGCTCTTTTAGGCTGGCAAAGCAAGTGTACCCCCCAGGTGTGTGGTGCAGGTGGAGTTGAGTTGGAGATTGTCTGTCTGTCTTCTCATCTGTTCCCAAGAAACCATTTCCCCCCCCCCCCCCCTCTCAGTAGGATGCTGTCTCCAAGTTTAGGACCAGGGGGGCCCACTGATGTTGTAGCTGCAGCAGCTGGGGGCCTAGAATGGGGGGAACCCCTGCACCCCTCTGATTCCGCTTCAGGATTCATACAGAAGCTGTGATAGGAATACTAATATTCACCTCTAGGGGGCACCCGGGTGACTGCACTGTATTTACACATGTGACCCCATTAGAGTATTTGGGATCGGGTCCTACCCTTTTAGACTGGCAGGTGGAGTCAGGATGGAGCTTGTCTGTCTTCTCATCTGTTCCCAGGAACCCATCCCCTCTTCTCCTGGGGGGAGGTAATGCAGAAGAGTAGGGTGCTGTCTCCAAGTTTAGGACCAGGGGAGCCCCCCCGATGTATGTGTCTGGCTGGTGCAGCAGGTGGGGGCCCAGAATGGGGGGGGGAACTCCTGCACCCCTCTGATTCCTCTATAGCAGGCCTCCCCAAACTTTCTAAACAAAGAGCCAGTTTATTATCCTTCTGACTTTAGAAGGGCTGGCCTGTGGCCAGTAGGCATGCCCCATCATTGGTTTCGGTGGGAGGAATAGTGCCCCGTCGGTGGGAGGAATATCGCCCCGTCGTTGGTGTCAGTGGGAGGAATATCGCCCCGTCGGTGGGAGGAATATCGCCCCGTCGGTGGGAGGAATATCGCCCCGTCGTTGGTGTGGGTGGGAGGAATAGTGCCCCAAGGGCAAACAGGGGGCCACAGTTTGGAGACCACTGCTCCTATATGATCAATACAGAAGCTGTGATAGGAATATTATTGTCCGCCTCTAGGGGGCATCAGCCTGATCCAGTGACCACAGTGTATTTACAGATGTGACCCCGTTGGAGCATTTGGGATCAGGCTGTATTAGACCGGCAGGTGGAGTCAGGATGGCGCTTGTCTTATCTGTTCTCAGGAGGGGCCCTTCCTGTCAGGGGGTGCAGCAGAGTGGGGGAGGGAGGTGCTATCTCCAAGCTTTACACTAGGGGAGGCCACCCATGTGCATGAAGTGGACAGGTATCAGGCTGGCCCAGGAACAGTAGGTGAGAGCTCAGAGTAGCAAGACCCCTGCGCCCCCCCTACTGGTGACCCCACTGTGCTTTTTTAATCTGACCCCGTTGGGGTATTTGGGTTCAGGTGGTGCCCCTTCAGACTGGCAAAGCAGCCCAGCCGCCCCCCAAGTTGTTCTGTATTGGATTGTGTTGTGGGGTAAGGATGGATACATACGCCCTGGATCCCCCCCCCTCTCCTGCCCATTGGGCACCCCCATAGAGTCTGTAGTCTGACTTTGTGTCGGATGGAGGGAACTTGTGTGTCACATTTTTTGTTTCCAGCAGAAGTCTGACAGCTAAAAATATCCCCCTCAGCTCTGTGACAGGATATAGGGCTCTCTTATCACCCTGCGGGTGCGATGCCGGCCCAGCTGTGCGGTCACATGTGAGGAGAAGTCGTCGCCCTCCTCTGTGTGTGACCTGCACCCGGCGCAATGCGAAAATATTGATACAAAGAGTTCTCTGCTTCCTGTAACTGTGATAAATGTCTGACGTCATCTTCATATCTGAGCCCCCCCGTGTGTCCCCGATACTGACAGAGCAACACGGGAAGTGGTACTGAGCGCCATCCATACATACAGATTCAGAACAGATACCGAGAATTACACCCGACATACAGGACAAGAGAAGTGGTACTGTGCAGAGTCCATACATACAGAATAACGGATACTGAGAATTCTATGTAAGAGGGACTGTTATGTGTTACGTTGTGTATTGAGGAATATTTGGTGATATTGTCGGGATCCTCCACAGTAAAGTTTTGGGTCGGGGGTCTCGGGACACTTCCTGTATCTGGGATGTATTGAGGGACATCTTGTTCTTCTCTCCTCTGGTTCCTGCTGTGCTCTTTAGTAATAGAATGCAAGTTTACAGCTGAACTACAGAAATGATCTACCAATGCAGTGCCCACCCCCCCCCCCCCTCACCCTGGCACGGAATGGGTTCGATGCTTGTCTAGTGTCGGGGTGTAAGCTCCTCGCTCCGGCAGGTTTCTTCCATCCATGTGAACCGTCCAGCATTGCCGTCTCTCTCTAAGGCGCTCTTACCTGTGGTTGTATGTTTTCCTCTTCCATGCACTAAAGCCCTGCGCTGCAAATGATGATGCTGATTATAATTATAATATTGCAAGGATGTGTAATTATTCATATTACATATGTGTAAATTCCTGCGGGGTGGAATACCTAGCTCTAATAGTAATAAATTATTATTATTATTATTAGAGCTAGATATTCCACCCCGCAAGAATGTATACATATATTTAAATATTAATAATTACATATATATATCCATGCCGGGTGGAACATCTAGCTCTGATGATAATAATAATAATAATAATAATAATAATAATAATAATAATATCAATAAATATTATTAGCGCTATATATTCTGTCCTGCATGGATGTGCAAATATGTATATTTTTATTATTGTAATTATTGCTTCCACTCTGCAAGGATATACAAATATGTAAGTAGTAATAATGAATATTTGTATATTCTTGTAGGGTGGAAGTAATAATTAATAATTATTATTCTTCCCTGCAAGACTATACAAATATGCATTATTATTATTATTATTATTATTATTATTATTTATTATTTACATATTTGTGTATCAATGTAGAATGGAAGTAATAATTAACCACTTGCCGCCCTCCCTATAACAGATTGACGGCGGCAAAGTGGTTTCAAAATCCTGACTGGACGTCATATGACGTCCTCAGGATTTTGAGCCGACGGAGACTCTTTACCACGTGATCAGCCATGTCCAATCACGGCTGATCACGATGTAAACAGGAAAAGCCGGTCATCGGCTTTTCCTCACTCGCGTCTGTCAGACGCGAGTAGAGGAGAGCCGATCGGCTGCTCCTCTGACAGGGGGGGGTTTGTGCTGATCCATTATCAGCACAGCCCCCCCGAGGATGCCCACTGGACCACCAGGGATGCCACTAGACTACCAGGGAAGCCCACCTATAGGTATTGCACACTAGACCATCAGGGATGCTAATTATATACTAAATGGATGCCAATCAGTGCCCACAATGGATGCCAATCAGTGCCCACAATGGGCACCACTGATTGGCAGACATTATTGTTTGGCACTGATTGGCATCCATTAGTACAGTGCCACCTATCAGTGCCCATCCATGCCACCTATCAGTGCACATCGTTGCCCATCCGTGCCACCTCATCGGTGCCCATCCGTGCCGCCTTATCCGTGCCCGTCAGTGCAGCCCCATCAGTGAAGGAGAAAACTAACTTATTTACAAAGTTTTGTAACTGAAACAAAAAAAACGTTTTTTTTAAAAAAAAATCGGTCTTTTTTTTATTTTTTAGCAGAAAATAAAAATCGCAGAGGTCATCAAATACCACCAAAAGAAAGCTCTATTTGTGGGAACAAAATGATAAAAATTTAGTTTGGGTACAGTGTACCATGACCGCGCAATTGTCATTCAACGCGCAACAGCGCAGAAAGCTGAAAATTGGTCTGGGCAGGAAGGTGTTTAAGTGCCCAGTATGGAAGTGGTTAAAATATTTGTACATCCTTGAAGGACACACTATATAGTATTATTATTATTATTATTAATAAAAAAAAAGCGGTTTATGTTCTGTCCTGCAAGAATATACAAAGTATTATTATTATTATTATTATTATTATTTAATTTTACTTACATTCTTGTATATCCTTGCAGAGTGGAAGCAATAATAATTACAATAATAAAATTATATATATATATATATATATATATATAATTATTATTTTTTGTACATCCATGCAGGACCGAATATATAGCGGTAATATTATTATTAGCGTTTTATATATTATGTCCTTCATGGATGTACAAATATGTATATTTTTATTATTGTAATTGTTGTTGCTTCCGCTCTGCAAGGATATACAAATATGTAAGTAGTAGTAATAATAATCATATTTGTATATTCTTACAGGGTGGAAATAATAATAATATTTATTATTCTACCCTGCAAAAATATACACATATACATTACTATTATTGTTATTATTCTTATTTACATTTTTGTATATTCTTGCAGAGTGAAAGTAAAAATTGGAAATATTTGTATATCTTTTAAGGACAGAAGTAGTAGTACCAGTAGTAGTACCAGTAGCAGTACCAGTAGCAGAGGAGAACCGGGGGTGCTGCCGCCGCAAATTCAGAAGCTGGGGTGTGCTGCCGCCACTAATTGTTGAGGTCGGGGGGGTTGCCATCCGGGGGCCTCTGGGACCCTTACATAAAAAAATATATATATTTTTATAAAAAAAAAGGGGGGGTTGCCAACCGGGCCCCTTACAGGTGTACTGCCTGTACCCCCCTGATGGCAGCCCTGAGTAATAATATTATTATTAATGATAGAGATAGATGTTCCACCCTGAAAGGATCTACAAATATTTTAATTATTAACATTTAAATACATATGTCTACATTCTTGCAATGGGGAATATTTAGCTCTCGAAATATAATTACCGTATTTAAAATAAATAATGCAATGAAAGGAAGTACGCATATGTATTATGTAAATATTATTAATAAAAAATATTTGTACATTTTAGCAAGGTGGAAGCATTAATAATTGAAATAATAAAATAGAGCTAGTTATTCCATCCTGCAAGGTTGTGCAAATATGTATAATAATAATATCAGATCATATTGTTAGTGTTTTTTGTTTTTTTTATTTTTTTCTCTTCCCTCAAATAAAAACAGTGTGAGGACCTGAGTCTGACCTGCTATCAGCCCATACAGCAGAGCTCAGACTGGGGGAAGGAATAGCAGCACAAGGGAGGCAGTCAGTTGTGCTTCAGTGCTCATGTGCTAATAAGGGCCTTGGATTACTTCTCTGCAGCAGAGAGAGATCAGGACTCCTTCCCTGCCAGGCAGGGCTGTGGCATAGCTGTGTAAATCTCAGGACTGGATGGACAGACATTTTTTTGGCAGGCAATCTTGTCTGTATTTTGTCAGTATATTCGGCTTGGAGTGCAGCTTCACACAGTTTTTTGTTTTTAGTATGCCAAGAGGAACAGCCTCAAAAATGACAATATGTGCCAAGCATGAGCAAACTGCGTCCGCCGAGTTCGCAAGCCAACGATCGCCAACAAGGGAAACATAACAAGATAGTAAATGCTATAAAAGTGCGTCCTCCATAGTTGCCATAGCACTGACCCGACCTCAGCAAAACAGAACATGGAGCGCTCCTGACCCTTCGTAAATCATTCATCGCTCCGGGTTTTGTTATTTTATGTTCTTGGTTTTGTTCATCGCCTTTTTAGTTTAGGAATATTTTTCTATCAATCAAAAACAGTGACACAGAATTCCAGCAAAATGAAAAAATTTCAAGTTTAATATCTGAATTGTCGCACAATTATTCAGTTGGTTTGTAAAAGATGTACATTTCCCATAATCCCTTGCATACCAGTTAAGATTGCTACTAACAGACTTCAGGATCCAGAAGGGGGTACAGAATGGTGATGGTCAGATCTAGTTCCATAAATGCGTGGGAGGTAAAACAAAGCAAAACTCAGGAGGCGGAGGAGGTGGCTCCTGAGGAGAAGGCCAGGAGGAGTAGGAGTCGGCGGCAGCTCCTGTGGAGGAGAAGGCAGGGAGTAGGAGGAGAAGGCATGAGAAAGGTGGAGGAGGCAGGAGAGAGGTGGAGGAGAAGGCATGAGAAAGGTGGAGAAGGCAGGGAGGTGAAGGAGGCATCAGCTCCTGATGAGAAAGCAGGGAGGAGAAGGAGGCAGCAGCTCCCGAGGAAAGGGCAGGCAGGGAGGTGAAGGAGGCGGCAGCTTCCAAGGAGGAGAAGGCAGGCAGGGAGTGGGAAGTAGGCAGCACCTCCCGAGGAAAGGGCGGGCAGAAAGGTGAAGGAGGTGGCAGCTTCCGAGGAGGAAAAGGCAGGGAGGAGAAGGCAGGAGAAAGGTGGAAGAGGCAGGAGGGAGGTGAAGGAGGCAGTAGCTCCCGAGGAGGAGGAGGCAGGAGGGAGGTGAAGGAGGCAGTAGCTCCCGAGGCGGCAGGAGGGAGGTGAAGGAGGCAGTAGCTCCCGAGAAGGCAGGAGAAAAGTGGAGGAGGGAGGTGAAGGAGGCAGTAGCTCCCGAGGAGGAGGAGGAGGCAGGAGGGAGGTGAAGGAGGCAGTAGCTCCCGAGGAGGAGGAGGCAGGAGAGAGGTGAAGGAGGCAGTAGCTCCCGAGGAGGAGGAGGCAGGAGAGAGGTGAAGGAGGCAGTAGCTCCCGAGGAGGAGGAGGCAGGAGGGAGGTGAAGGAGGCAGTAGCTCCCGAGGAGGAGGAGGAGGCAGGAGGGAGGTGAAGGAGGCAGCAGCTCCCGAGGAGGAGGAGGCAGGAGGGAGGTGAAGGAGGCAGCAGCTCCCGAGGAGGAGGCAGGAGGGAGGTGAAGGAGGCAGCAGCTCCTGAGGAGGAGGCAGGAGGGAGGTGAAGGAGGCAGCAGCTCCCGAGGAGGAGGAGGCAGGAGGGAGGTGAAGGAGGCAGCAGCTCCCGAGGAGGAGGAGGCAGGAGGGAGGTGAAGGAGGCAGCAGCTCCCGAGGAGGAGGAGGCAGGAGGGAGGTGAAGGAGGCAGTAGCTCCCGAGGAGGAGGAGGCAGGAGGGAGGTGAAGGAGGCAGTAGCTCCCGAGGAGGAGGAGGCAGGAGGGAGGTGAAGGAGGCAGTAGCTCCCGAGGAGGAGGAGGCAGGAGGGAGGTGAAGGAGGCAGTAGCTCCCGAGGAGGAGGAGGCAGGAGGGAGGTGAAGGAGGCAGTAGCTCCCGAGGAGGAGGAGGCAGGAGGGAGGTGAAGGAGGCAGTAGCTCCCGAGGAGGAGGAGGCAGGAGGGAGGTGAAGGAGGCAGTAGCTCCCGAGGAGGAGGAGGCAGGAGGGAGGTGAAGGAGGCAGTAGCTCCCGAGGAGGAGGAGGCAGGAGGGAGGTGAAGGAGGCAGTAGCTCCCGAGGAGGAGGAGGCAGGAGGGAGGTGAAGGAGGCAGTAGCTCCCGAGGAGGAGGAGGCAGGAGGGAGGTGAAGGAGGCAGTAGCTCCCGAGGAGGAGGAGGCAGGAGGGAGGTGAAGGAGGCAGTAGCTCCCGAGGAGGAGGAGGCAGGAGGGAGGTGAAGGAGGCAGTAGCTCCCGAGGAGGAGGAGGCAGGAGGGAGGTGAAGGAGGCAGTAGCTCCCGAGGAGGAGGAGGCAGGAGGGAGGTGAAGGAGGCAGTAGCTCCCGAGGAGGAGGAGGCAGGAGGGAGGTGAAGGAGGCAGTAGCTCCCGAGGAGGAGGAGGCAGGAGGGAGGTGAAGGAGGCAGTAGCTCCCGAGGAGGAGGAGGCAGGAGGGAGGTGAAGGAGGCAGTAGCTCCCGAGGAGGAGGAGGCAGGAGGGAGGTGAAGGAGGCAGTAGCTCCCGAGGAGGAGGAGGCAGGGAGGTGGAGGAGGCAAAGGAGGTGGCAGCACCAGAGGAGGAGAAGGCAGGGAGGTGAAGGAGGCAAAGGAGGTGGCAGCTCCAGAGGAGGAGAAGGGAGGTGGTGGAGGCAAAGGAGGTGGCAGCTCCAGAGGAGGAGAAGGGAGGTGGTGGAGGCAAAGGAGGTGGCAGCTCCAGAGGAGGAGAAGGGAGGTGGTGGAGGCAAAGGAGGTGGCAGCTCCAGAGGAGGAGAAGGGAGGTGGTGGAGGCAAAGGAGGTGGCAGCTCCAGAGGAGGAGAAGGGAGGTGGTGGAGGCAAAGGAGGTGGCAGCTCCAGAGGAGGAGAAGGGAGGTGGTGGAGGCAAAGGAGGTGGCAGCTCCAGAGGAGGAGAAGGGAGGTGGTGGAGGCAAAGGAGGTGGCAGCTCCAGAGGAGGAGAAGGGAGGTGGTGGAGGAGAAGGAGAAAGAGGAGAAGGGAGGTAGAGGAGGAGAAAGAGAAGGGAGGTGAATGAGACGGCAGCTCCCAAGGAGGAGGAGAATGCAGAAGGGAGGTGAAGGAGGCGGCAGCTCCCAAGGAGGAGGAGGAGAAGACAGGAGGGAGGTGGAGGAGGGAGGGAGGTTGGAGGAGTCCAGAAACGCGGCGGGTGAACCCACCTACATACATCGCTCCTGTACCTGCTTCTCATGATATGCCTATGATCATAAAAATGTAAGTGTTCCTTTTTATACTTTTAATAAACACTACTCTTTAAACGGTATCACGCTATGCATTTTTTTTCATTACGTTACGCATGGCAAGAGGATACCGAGTCTCTGTCTCCAACAAGAGTGTATGGTATATACCCCCCATCACATATTGAAGTTTGGATTGTCTGTGTTGAGTTGTCGGTTCGATCCAAGACCAGCTGTACCCATTGAGTTGACTGACATTTAAAAGCTGTGTGTGACTTAGGTGGTATAAGCCTCTCTAAGTCATCCATATCTGGTAAGCCTCCTCTTATCATTGGTGGTGCTTCCAACTATCGTTTTTCCACCCAGAGGGCTGCACCTGTGTTGGATTCCCCATTTCAATTTGTTGGATATATTTCACATCTTTGGACTGTAGTCACTCTTTTCATATTGAATGGACTTTACTTTTGTTCCTTTTTAAAATATTTTTCCACTGTCTCTGGTGGAATTTATTTATTTCAGTGTGTTTCACTTGATAACTGTCACGTGGTGTCATTTGAGAATAGTGATGAGTTTCACATTTCTATACTGGTTTGTTACATTTAAGTGTGTGGTATTGACATTTAATCATATACACTAATAAGCGCTACACTTAATTTACATTGCTTTCACACTGATGCACAGAGATTTACCTGCACCTCAACTGACCTCGATCTTCACTTCTTCCTCAGGATTCCTGCAGCTGGTTGCTGCTGTCCCCCAGGCGGATATGGCTGGTGACTGCTGCTGGCTGTCCTCCAGGGCTGGTAGTGCTGTTGGGTACCGCCTGCGGGTACTGCTGGTGGTTACGGGTACTGCTGGTGGTTACGGGTACTGCTGGTGGGTACTGCTGGCAGGTGCGGGTACTGCGCAGAAGTAGCTCACATTACTAATGACTGGTACTGCTGGTGAGTACTGGTACAGGTGACTGGTACTGATGGCTGGTACTGGTACTGCTGGCGGGTACTGGTACTAATGACTGGTACTGCTGGTGAGTACTGGTACAGGTGACTGGTACTGCTGGCTGGCGGGTACTGGTACTAATGACTGGTACTGCTGGTGAGTATTGGTACAGGTGACTGGTACTGCTGGCTGGCGGGTACTGGTACTGATGGCTGGTACTGCTGGTGAGTACTGGTACAGGTGACTGGTACTGCTGGCTGGCGGGTACTGGTACTAATGACTGGTACTGCTGGTGAGTACTGGTACAGGTGACTGGTACTGCTGGCTGGCGGGTACTGGTACTGATGGCTGGTACTGCTGGCGGGTACTGGTACTGATGACTGGTACTGCTGGCTGCTGTCCTAGATCACAGGTTCACGTCCCGTGCATTAGTGTGACAGAAGCATGCGGCTGCAGTAGAGAGCAGAGCCGATGCTTCCTGTCACAGGCAGAGTACATTTGGTATCACTCCGCCTGTGAAGGAGTCGGCGCTATACAGGAAGCATCGGCTCGGCTTCCTCTAGCGGCGGCTCCATTGTTCGCGCTGATGCTCGGAGATGGCGGGTCAGGAACCCGCCATCTGGGCTTGCCGACCCGCCATCTCAGAGCAAGACATGGTGGGCCACATCAGCGGTTGGGCACCCCTGGTCCAACAGGAGATCACTCTTCGCAACAGATTCTCTGGTGCAGAATACTGGAATGAGCATTCCAGTCCTTGTCTGTGGGAATAGTCTTTCATCCTCAGGACCCTGGGACTCTGTTCCTGGACAGTCCTACAGGATCAGAGAGGAGAGAAGGGGGGCAATTGGAAGCTCATGGATAGAAGGCAGAGTGGAGAAGCAAGCTGCTGAAGACAGCAAAGATCTCATCATCATAGTACCTGGAGGAGATCTACTTTCCTTTCCTTATGTTGCACCGTCATTTCCCCAGACAACTGTTATGTTCTATCATCTCTTTATCCGTGTATGACTGGGAAACCAATGTGAGGAGCATTCTTCCCACCGACCACCAATGTAAGGAACATTCTTCCCACTGATAACCAATGTGAGGAGCATTCTTCCCACTGATCACCAATGTAAGGAACATTCTTCCCACTGATCACCAATGTAAGGACATTCTTCTCACTGATCACCAATGTAAGGGACATTCTTCCCACTGATCACCAATGTAAGGAACATTCTTCCCACTGATCACCAATGTAAGGGACATTCTTCCCACTGATCACCAATGTAAGGAACATTCTTCTCACTGATCACCAATGTAAGGAACATTCTTCCCACTGATCACCAATGTAAGGGACATTCTTCCCACTGATCACCAATGTAAGGAACATTCTTCTCACTGACCTCCAATGTAAGGAACATTCTTCCCACTGATCACCAATGTAAGGAGCATTCTTCTCACTGATCACCAATGTAAGGAACATTCTTCCCACTGATCACCAATGTGAGGAGCATTCTTCCCACTGATCACCAATGTAAGGAACATTCTTCCCACTGATCACCAATGTAAGGAACATTCTTCCCACTGATCATCAATGTAAGGAGCATTCTTCTCACTGATCACCAATGTAAGGAACATTCTTCTCACTGATCACCAATGTAAGGAACATTCTTCTCACTGATCATCAATGTAAGGAACATTCTTCCCACTGATCACCAATGTAAGGAACATTCTTCTCACTGATCACCAATGTAAGGAGCATTCTTCTCACTGATCACCAATGTAAGGAGCATTCTTCTCACTGATCACCAATGTAAGGAGCATTCTTCTCACTGATCACCAATGTAAGGAACATTCTTCCCACTGATCACCAATGTAAGGGACATTCTTCTCACTGATTACCAATGTAAGGGACATTCTTCTCACTGATCACCAATGTAAGGAACATTCTTCTCACTGATCATCAATGTAAGGAACATTCTTCTCACTGATCATCAATGTAAGGAACATTCTTCTCACTGATCATCAATGTAAGGAACATTCTTCCCACTGATCACCAATGTAAGGAACATTCTTCCCACTGATCACCAATGTAAGGAACATTCTTCCCACTGATCACCAATGTAAGGGACATTCCATTCTTCCCACTGATCACCAATGTAAGGGACATTCCATTCTTCCCACTGATCACCAATGTAAGGGACATTCCATTCTTCCCACTGATCACCAATGTAAGGGACATTCTTCTCACTGATCACCAATGTAAGGGACATTCTTCTCACTGATCACCAATGTAAGGAACATTCTTCCCACCGACCACCAATGTAAGGAACATTCTTCCCACTGATAACCAATGTGAGGAGCATTCTTCCCACTGATCACCAATGTGAGGAGCATTCTTCCCACTGATCACCAATGTAAGGAACATTCTTCCCACTGATCACCAATGTAAGGAACATTCTTCCCACTGATCACCAATGTAAGGAACATTCTTCCCACTGATCACCAATGTAAGGAACATTCTTCCCACTGATCACCAATGTAAGGAACATTCTTCCCACTGATCACCAATGTAAGGAACATTCTTCCCACTGATCACCAATGTAAGGGACATTCTTCCCACTGATCACCAATGTAAGGAACATTCTTCCCACTGATCACCAATGTAAGGAGCATTCTTCTCACTGATCATCAATGTAAGGAGCATTCTTCTCACTGATCACCAATGTAAGGAACATTCTTCTCACTGATCACCAATGTAAGGAACATTCTTCTCACTGATCATCAATGTAAGGAACATTCTTCTCACTGATCACCAATGTAAGGAACATTCTTCCCACTGATCACCAATGTAAGGAGCATTCTTCTCACTGATCATCAATGTAAGGAGCATTCTTCTCACTGATCACCAATGTAAGGAACATTCTTCTCACTGATCACCAATGTAAGGAACATTCTTCTCACTGATCACCAATGTAAGGAACATTCTTCCCACTGATCACCAATGTAAGGAACATTCTTCTCACTGATCACCAATGTAAGGAGCATTCTTCTCACTGATCACCAATGTAAGGAGCATTCTTCTCACTGATCACCAATGTAAGGAGCATTCTTCCCACTGATCACCAATGTAAGGAACATTCTTCCCACTGATCACCAATGTAAGGGACATTCTTCTCACTGATTACCAATGTAAGGGACATTCTTCTCACTGATCACCAATGTAAGGAACATTCTTCTCACTGATCATCAATGTAAGGGACATTCTTCTCACTGATCACCAATGTAAGGGACATTCTTCTCACTGATCACCAATGTAAGGGACATTCTTCTCACTGATCACCAATGTAAGGAACATTCTTCCCACTGATCACCAATGTAAGGGACATTCCATTCTTCCCACTGATCACCAATGTAAGGGACATTCTTCACACTGATCACCAATGTAAGGGACATTCTTCCCACTGACCACCAATGTAAGGAGCATTCTTCCCACTGATCACCAATGTAAGGGACATTCCATTCTTCCCACTGATCACCAATGTAAGGGACATTCTTCTCACTGATCACCAATGTAAGGGACATTCTTCTCACTGATCACCAATGTAAGGGACATTCTTCTCACTGATCACCAATGTAAGGAACATTCTTCCCACTGATCACCAATGTAAGGGACATTCTTCCCACTGATCACCAATGTAAGGGACATTCCATTCTTCCCACTGATCACCAATGTAAGGGACATTCTTCCCACTGATCACCAATGTAAGGGACATTCTTCTCACTGATCACCAATGTAAGGAGCATTCTTCCCAATGATCACCAATGTAAGGAACATTCTTCTCACTGATTACCAATGTAAGGAGCATTCTTCTCACTGATCACCAATGTAAGGGACATTCTCCTCACTGATCACCAATGTAAGGGACATTCTCCTCACTGATCACCAATGTAAGGAACATTCTTCTCACTGATTACCAATGTAAGGGACATTCTTCTCACTGATCACCAATGTAAGGGACATTCTCCTCACTGATCACTAGTGATGAGCCGAACACCCCCGGGTTCGGTTCGCACCAGAACCCGCGAACGGACCGAAAGTTCGAACGAACATTAGAACCCTATTAAATACAATGGATGCGAACGTTCGAATTCTAAAGTGCTAATTATAACAACTATTATGCATGTTATTGTCCTAAAAAGGGTTTGGGAACCCGGGTTCTGCACCAGGGGACATGTATCAATGCAAAAAGAAGTTTTAAAAACGGTCGTTTTTCGGGAGCAGTCATTTTAATGATGCATAAAGTGAAAAAAAAAAAGTCAAATATTCCTTTAAATATCGTACCTGGGGGGTGTCTAAAGTATGCCTGTGAAGTGCCACGTGTTTCCCGTGTTTAGAACTGTCCCTGCACAAAATGACACTTCTAAAGGAAAAAAAAGCCATTTAAAACTGCTTGCGGCTTTAATGTAATGTCTGGTCCCGGTAATATGGATGAAATTCTTTAAGAAAAATGGCATAGCTACCCCATGACCCCCCCCCCCTACCCCAGCCCATTACCAGCCCCTTTGGGTCTTGTATGGATATTAAGGGGAACCCCGCACATAAAATAAAAAAGGCCCTATATACTCTGAACAGCCCTATACAGGCGGTGCATACAAGACAGGGACTGTAGGTTTGTTCTTATGTAGAGTGAGTCTGTAATTTTGAACAGGTACATTGTTGAAGTGTAGCTCCAGACCAAAAATCTATTTTTAAACTTTTTGGAAAACATAGGTAATGGTTATCACCCCTGTAACATTTGTTTTGCTGTCTGTGCCCCTGTTCAGAACATTTCACCTCACTTTCCGTCCCAATGACAACTCTTTTTGAAATGTGGTCTTTTTCTTGAAACAAGGATTGCTGATAAAGCATCAGTACAGAGGAGACACCTTTCTCCCATATTTATTCTTACAGGAGAGAATTTTCCTTCCTAGTGGTAGATTTCCTCTCACTTCCTGTTGTCTTCTTGCGTTTGCAAGTAGGAGTCGTTTGTAAGTTGGATGTTTGAAAGTAGGGACCTGCCGTATATACTCTGCAGAAATAGGCCCCTTAGTTGTTGGTGTTGGCACAACACTGTAAGCACTCACAGTTACTCTTGGTTGGTGCTGGAATGCCCTGCTGTCAACTATTATATCAGGAATTTTAATTACATATAATTGTTGAACAGTGGTAGTAAAAATTGGGCCTTTGATGGTGGTGCTGGTGCCACAACACTGTAAGCCCTGACAGTTACTCTTGGTGGGTGCAGCAATGGGCCCTGCTGTGAATTATTAGATCAAGAATTGTAATTACATGCCCCTGTTGAACAGGGGCTGAAAAATTGGGCCTTAGGCACTGGTGGCACAACACTGCAACCCCTCACAGATACTGTACTTGGAGCACAGCAATGAGCCCTGTTGCAAAGTATTGCTTCAAAAATTGTAATGACACGCCCCTGTTAAACAGGGGCTGAAAAATTGGGCGTTAGGCACTGGTGGCGGCACCCATAAACAAAAATGATCTTACAAGCTATCATCATCAATCGTATCATTGAGGACTCGGAGGAGGAGGATAGCCAGTCAACATAACAGCACAGGCACTCAGCATCAGCATCAGTCTTGAAGGGATGTGACATGTTAAAATCAATTAGTCTGTTATATCAGCATCAGGTGTGTGGTAGCTGGTGGTGATCCAAGACTGGTTCATCTTGATGAAAGTCAGTCGATCAACCGAGTCGGTGGACAGGCGCACCCTGTGATCCGTGACAAATCCTCCAGCAGCACTGAATGTGCGTTCCGAAAACGCTGGATGCAGGACAGGCCAGTAGCTCAATTGCATACTGTGCAAGCTCTGGCCAGTGATCCATCCTCAAGACCCAGTAAGCCAGAGGATTTTCGGTGGGGAAGGTGTCCAAGTCTGACCTTGCCCCTAGATATTCCTGCACCATGTTTATCAGACGCTGGCGATGGTTGCTGGAACCGATCATACTTTGGGGCTGCGGACTAAAGAATTGTCTGAACGCATCGGTCAGACGGCCACCTTCCCCACCGCTCCTTCTTTGACTGGCCGAAGCCTCAGCAACTCGTTGTCCAGGACCAGGAGTTTGCAACCTCCCAGTCTCTGGGAACGCGTTGCACAGACCTTTCTGCAAGGCCTCCCGGAGTTGTCTCATCCTCTGCTCCCTCTGCGACGGTAACATAAGGTCCGCAACCTTACCCTTGTACCGTGGATCAAGGAGAGTGGCCAGCCAGTAATGGTCCCTCTCCTTGATCCGAAGAATACGAGGATCCTTCCGCAGACTTTGCAGGATCAGGGAGGCCATGCAGCGTAGGTTTGCTGAGGCATTCGCTCCGGAGTCCTCTGGGTCACTAAGGACGACATGATCCGCAGTCACCTCCTCCCAGCCACGTACAAGTCCACTGGTTTCTTGGGACTGTAAATCATCCCTAAAAGACTGCTGCTGATGATGCTGAGTGCCAGCCTCCACCTCCATGCTGACACAATCCTCCTCCTCCTCCTCCTCCTCCTCCTCCTCCTCCTCCTCCTCTTCCTGTGCGATGGGTGGGACAGAAGGAACACTGTCTGGGTAAAGGGGGCCTTGAGAGGCAAGGAAGTCCTCCTCTTCCTGCCTCTGTTCTGCCTCAAGTGCCCTGTCCATTATTCCACGCAGCGTGTGCTCCAACAGGTGGACAAGAGGTACAGTGTCACTGATGCATGCACTGTCACTGCTCACCATCCTCGTGGCCTCCTCAAATGGTGCCAGGACAGTGCATGCATCCCTGATCATGCCCCACTGGCGTGGAGAAAAAAAACCAAGCTCCCCTGACCCTGTCCTGGTGCCGTAGTCGCACAGGTACTCATTGATGGCCCTCTGCTGCGTGTGCAGCCGCTGCAGCATGGCCAACGTTGAGTTCCACCTGGTGGGCATGTCACATATAAGGCGGTTCTTGGGCAGGTTCAACTCCTTTTGCAGCTCAGCCAGGCGAGCACTGGCATTATAAGATCTGCGGAAATGCACACAGACTTTCCTGGCCTGCCTCAGGACATCCTGTAAGCCCGGGTACCTGCCCAAGAAGCGCTGCACCACCAGGTTAAGGACGTGAGCCACACAGGGCACATGGGTCAGTTGTCCCTGTCGGAGGGCGGAGAGGAGGTTGGTGCCATTGTCGCAAACCACCATTCCTGGCTTAAGCTGGCGTGGCGTCAACCACCTCTCGGCCTGGCCCTGCAGAGCAGACAGGACCTCTGCCCCAGTGTGGCTTCTGTCCCCCAAACACACCAGCGCAAGCACGGCATGGCATCTTTTTGCCTGCGTACTTGCGTAGCCCCGTGAACGGCTACGGAGCACCGCTGGTTCATAGGACAAACCACAGGAAGAGGCCATGGAGGAAGAAGAAGAGGAGGGGGTGGAGGAGAGAGGTGTGTCACAACCAGTAGTAGCATTTTGGAGGCGTGGCGGTGGGACAACCTCCAACACTACTGCACCTTGTCCTGAATCCTTCCCAGCTGCCAAAAGAGTGACCCAATGGGCCGTGAAAGAAAGGTAACGTCCCTGTCCATGCCTGCTGGACCATGAGTCAGCGGTAATATGCACCTTACCGCTGACCGCCCTGTCCAGCGAGGCCAAGACATTGCCTTCCACATGCCGGTAGAGAGCCGGAATAGCCTTCCGTGAGAAAAAGTGGCGTTTGGGAACCTGCCACTGAGGAACCGCACATTGCACAAACTCACGGAAGGGGGCCGAGTCTACCAACTGAAAAGGCAGCAGTTGAAGCGCTAGCAATTTAGCCAAGCTAGCATTCAACCGCTGGGCATGTGGATGGCTGGGAGTGAACTTCTTTCGACGGTCCAGCAGCTGGGGCAGGGAAATTTGCCTGCTAGAATCGGACGTCGGTGTACTGCTAGCAGAGTGGGCGCAAGTACTTGGCTGTGACACACCTAATTCTACACCTTCATTCCTCTCAGTGCATGTTTCAGAGAGGACTGAAGTTATAGTGGGGTTGGAGATCCCAGCTGATGCGGTGCAAGGAGAGGTCCGCTTTGTTCTTTGGTGTGGGTCTTTGAGGTAGGCTTGCCAACGAGCTGCATGGCAGGTCAACATATGTCTGGTCAGGCATGTGGTACCCAAGCGGCTGATGTTTTGGCCACGCGATATACGCTTGAGACATATGTTGCAAACAGCAGCTGTGCGATCTGATGCACTAGCCTCAAAAAAGGCCCACACCAAAGAACTTTTTGAATGACGGGCAGAGGCAGCGCCCTGCACAGGCGGAGCTCTGCGGTGTGATTCCGTCGGTGTACTGCCCTTACGCTGGCCACCAAAGGGCATCCTGCCTCGTTGGAGATGTGCCTCCTCCTCATCCTCCTCCTCCTCCTCCTCTCTCCTATTAGGCACCCACGTGGAGTCAGTGACCTCATCATCCCCTCCCTCCTCATCACTGGAGCCAATCTGGCAGTATGCTGCAGCTGCTGGAACATGACTGCCAGATTGGTGTCCTTCTTGAGCATCCCCTCTGTCTGCTCTCACGCTACTGCCTTCCTCTAGCTGGGTTTCATCATCAGACCCTTCGAAACGCTGGGCATCCTCCTGGAGCATGTACCCAACACTGTGCTGAAACAGTTCGGGGGACTCCTCAGGAGGAGGACATGGTGGGTCTAGGGAAGGAGTGACTGATGATGAGTCTGACATTGATACCAGGGAAGACGACGCTTTGGCAGCTGCTTTTCCAGTACCCTGAGCCTGGGTGAGAGAGGATGAGGAGGAGGAGGAGGGCTTGGTCATCCACTCTACCAAGTCTTCGGCATGATGTGGCTCAACATGTCCAGCTGCCGAAAAGAAGGACAAGCGTGTCCCATGGCCATGTGCTGATGACAATGCACCGCGTCCACGACCAGCACTGTTGCCCCCAGACACAGAGCCTGCTTGCCCTCTTTTATTGCCTCCTGACTGTCTGCCTCTCCTTGTTTGCCTTCCAGACATTCTAATAGATGGCCTGCAGGGAGATGGGAAAAAAGCAATAAGGGCTACCTTCAGGTGTCCTTCTCTGTCCCTTGAAACAAGGACTTGCAGAGTGAAATAAACTGACACTCTCCCTACCTACAGTTTTCTGTCCCTAGAATAAATGTTTTTTTTAAGCAAAATATAGCACAAGGAGAATTCACTCACTGTCCTTCCAGGTCCCTAGAAACAAGGACTTGCAGAGTGAAAGAAAAAAAACACTCTCCCTACCTACAGTTTTCTGTCCCTAGAAAAAATGTTTTTTTAATCACAATATAGCACAAGGACAATTCACTCACTGTCCTTACAGGTCCCTGGAAACAAGGACTTGCAGAGTGAAATAAACTGACACTCTCCCTACCTACAGTTTTCTGTCCCTAGAATAAATGTTTTTTTTAAGCACAATATAGCACAAGGACAATTCACTCACTGTCCTTACAGGTCCCTGGAAACAAGGACTTGCAGAGTGAAAGAAAAAAAACACTCTCCCTACCTACAGTTTTCTGTCCCTAGAATAAATGTTTTTTTTAAGCACAATATAGCACAAGGACAATTCACTCACTGTCCTTACAGGTCCCTGGAAACAAGGACTTGCAGAGTGAAAGAAACTGACACTGTCCCTACCTACAGTTTTCTGTCCCTAGAATAAATGTTTTTTTTAATCACAATATAGCACAAGGACAATTCACTCACTGTCCTTACAGGTCCCTGGAAACAAGGACTTGCAGAGTGAAATAAACTGACACTCTCCCTACCTACAGTTTTCTGTCACTAGAATAAATGTTTTTTTTAAGCACAATATAGCACAAGGAGAATTCACTCACTGTCCTTCCAGGTCCCTGGAAACAAGGACTTGCAGAGTGAAAGAAAAAAAACACTCTCCCTACCTACAGTTTTCTGTCCCTAGAATAAATGTTTTTTTTAAGCACAATATAGCACAAGGACAATTCACTCACTGTCCTTACAGGTCCCTGGAAACAAGGACTTGCAGAGTGAAATAAACTGACACTCTCCCTACCTACAGTTTTCTGTCACTAGAATAAATGTTTTTTTTAAGCACAATATAGCACAAGGAGAATTCACTCACTGTCCTTCCAGGTCCCTGGAAACAAGGACTTGCAGAGTGAAAGAAAAAAAACACTCTCCCTACCTACAGTTTTCTGTCCCTAGAAAAAATGTTTTTTTTAATCACAATATAGCACAAGGACAATTCACTCACTGTCCTTCCAGGTCCCTGGAAACAAGGACTTGCAGAGTGAAAGAAACTGACACTGTCCCTACCTACAGTTTTCTGTCCCTAGAATAAATGTTTTTTTTAAGCACACTATAGCACAAGGACAATTCACTCACTGTCCTTACAGGTCCCTGGAAACAAGGACTTGCAGAGTGAAAGAAAAAAAACACTCTCCCTACCTACAGTTTTCTGTCCCTAGAAAAAATGTTTTTTTTTAATCACAATATAGCACAAGGACAATTCACTCACTGTCCTTACAGGTCCCTGGAAACAAGGACTTGCAGAGTGAAATAAACTGACACTCTCCCTACCTACAGTTTTCTGTCCCTAGAATAAATGTTTTTTTTAAGCACAATATAGCACAAGGACAATTCACTCACTGTCCTTACAGGTCCCTGGAAACAAGGACTTGCAGAGTGAAAGAAAAAAAACACTCTCCCTACCTACAGTTTTCTGTCCCTAGAAAAAATGTTTTTTTTAATCACAATATAGCACAAGGACAATTCACTCACTGTCCTTACAGGTCCCTGGAAACAAGGACTTGCAGAGTGAAATAAACTGACACTCTCCCTACCTACAGTTTTCTGTCCCTAGAATAAATGTTTTTTTTAAGCACAATATAGCACAAGGACAATTCACTCACTGTCCTTACAGGTCCCTGGAAACAAGGACTTGCAGAGTGAAAGAAAAAAAACACTCTCCCTACCTACAGTTTTCTGTCCCTAGAAAAAATGTTTTTTTTAATCACAATATAGCACAAGGACAATTCACTCACTGTCCTTACAGGTCCCTGGAAACAAGGACTTGCAGAGTGAAATAAACTGACACTCTCCCTACCTACAGTTTTCTGTCCCTAGAATAAATGTTTTTTTTAAGCACAATATAGCACAAGGACAATTCACTCACTGTCCTTACAGGTCCCTGGAAACAAGGACTTGCAGAGTGAAAGAAAAAAAACACTCTCCCTACCTACAGTTTTCTGTCCCTAGAAAAAATGTTTTTTTTAATCACAATATAGCACAAGGACAATTCACTCACTGTCCTTACAGGTCCCTGGAAACAAGGACTTGCAGAGTGAAAGAAACTGACACTCTCCCTACCTACAGTTTTCTGTCCCTAGAATAAATGTTTTTTTTAAGCACACTATAGCACAAGCACAAAACACACTGACACTCTCCCTACCTATCCTTCTCTTTCCCTAAACTAAAGGAATCCAGGTTAAGCAAGAAAGAAATAACAGTCACTGTCCCTGCCTATGCTGCTCTATCCCTGCTCCGGAACACACTACACTAGGCCGCCGTGCTGGCGGCCTTTTATAGTGTGGGGCGTGTACTAAACACCCTCAGCAATAATTGGCCACAGGCATCCTGCCTGTGGCCAATCATTGCTCTCCTCGCTGCCGGCGCTGTGATTGGCCAAGCATGCGGGGTCACAGTGCATGCTTGGCCAATCACAGCGCCTGGATGACACTGCGATGGCGTAGTGCATTGTGGGCCGTTCGCGTCACTCGAATTTGGCGCGAACGGCCCAAATCGTTCGATCTTCGTCGAACGATCGAACAGCCGATGTTCGAGTCGAACGTATGTTCGACTCGAACACGAAGCTCATCCCTACTGATCACCAATGTAAGGGACATTCTCCTCACTGATCACCAATGTAAGGAACATTCTTCTCACTGATCACCAATGTAAGGAACATTCTTCCCACTGATCACCAATGTAAGGAACATTCTTCTCACTGATTATCAATTAATTGTTTTTTTTTTTAGGGGTTCCTCAGCAGTAAAAGGTTATATAAGTCTGGTTAGGAGATAAAATACAGCCCTGAAAATACGGAACAGCAAACATTTCAAAGTCAACTCGCAGACTTCTTTCTGGTAAACTTCATGAAATGTTTTTTATTTGCTGAGAATTTATGAGCATTCGGAATATTATCTGTGATAGTTTTGTCCTCCTTCTATTTTAGGTGTTTGCCCCCCTCCCCCATCCTCCATTGTTCTGGCAGGCCGGGTTGCTGATTGCTCGGTTAGCTCTACAGAATAGGAACTGGATAAGATAAAGAGTTTCCTTCTGGTATTCGGGGCCTGTGCAGGCAGGCAGGCCGCTCTGGGCTGACGGGGAGGGTCAGGCCGCGTCCAATTATTTCTGACAAGTTCTATTTGCATGTCAGCTCTGTGTACAATGCGGCCGCGCCGCTGTTTGTTTTCCCTCTCGGCGCGTCTCCTTCTGCTGTTTGATTCCAGTCCTCTGCGATGGCGCCAGGCGTTTTTTATATCCAATGGAATCCAAGGCATTTTGATGGGTTCTGGTGAAGTTTATTCAGTTCTAGGTGGACCTGCAATATGAATTGTGGGATCCGAGTTCCAACTCCGCCCACCTGCTAGGAGGTTGGTTGCATCACGATCGATGGTCCTTCATCGTTTTATCCATTGGGGGGGGACAGTGCGGCTTCAGAGGCTCACTCCACCTGCTGCATGACGCAAAATAAAACCTCCAATGGGAAGCTGTTGGGCGTCCCGAAGGCGTTTTGTGAATGTGCGCTTTTTGCTAATTTTCACGCTGCTCACGTAGGACAGTCTCTTCATTTCAGTGGGCTGCCCGGCATGCTCAGAAGTAGCTCACATTACTTTTTTTGGGGGTTAAGCTTCAAACATATTTACGCGTTTTTGTTACGCGTTTTGATGTCTGCGCAAAATGCACCTGCTTGCCACATTTAAGGTGCCATTAAAGTGATGCTGCTGTGTTATTAAAAATACCAAACACGTTATACTTGCCTGTTCTGTGTAACGGTTTCCGATCCTCCTTCTTCTTGGGTCCCTCTCTCCTCATTGGCTGTGATTGACAGTAGTGGGAGCTCCCGCTGCTGTCTTGGCCAATGAGGAGAGAGGGAGAGAGAGACCTGGGAGAGCCAAGGCTCTTGTGCACATTGCTGGATCGAGATGGGGCTTGGGTAGGTTTTTTTTTTTTTTGGGGGGGGGGGTGGCTGGCTGGCTGCTGCACATAGTATAATGCATGAAATCATGTGCTTAATCAACTACTTTAACAATGAATTTTGAAAAGAAGGAAGGAGCGCCCAGTGTCCAAAAGAAGGGGATTTAAAGTAGGTTAGAATGTATTTATTGGTAAGAACGACCAGTACATCAAATTCAACATGTTTCGGGGGCTTCTTCGGGGCTGTCGCATGCTATTTCAATGGGAAAAAGTTCCTAAGATCTCGCACGCGCTCTCTCTCGCGCTCTCTCGCGCTCTCTCTCGCTCTCTCTCGCTCTCTCTCGCGCTCTCTCTCGCGCTCTCTCTCGCGCTCTCTCTCGCGCTCTCTCTCGCGCTCTCTCTCGCGCTCTCTCTCGCGCTCTCTCTCGCGCGCTCTCTCGCGCGCTCGCTCTCGCTCTCTGAAATAGCATGCAACAGCTTTATTTGAACACTGTGTGCTCCTTCCCAGGCATGGGAGTAAGTCACACATGTGCAAGTCACAAGCAAGTCTCAAGTCTCAACCTTCAAGTCTCAAGCAAGTCCCAAGTTACTGTGACGAAAAGCAAGCAAGTCAAGTCGAGTCCCTGCTAGAAGTCAAGTCAAGTCATTTATTTTGGTCAAGTCACAAATCAAGTCAAAATACTGATCTACCCCATACTGTATAAAAATAATAGGAGGGATAACAATAAATTATATTGGTTATGTGCCCGTGTCTCGCTGTGCCCGTGTCTCGCTGTGCCCGTGTCTCACTGTGCCCGTGTCTCACTGTGCCTATGCTTCACTGTGCCCGTCAGCCATGTACCTGATCGGCGGCATCCCGGCGGCCATTCCAGTATTCAAAAGCTGCGCCGCCTCCTCGTCTGTGATAGGCGGAACACTCAATTTCCCAGCATTCAGTGTTCCGCCTATCATGGACATCCACTCATCCTCATAAACACAGACGAGGATAAGAGGATGTCCGTGATAGGCTGAACACTGCCTGCTGTGAAATGGAGTGTTCCGCCTATCACAGACGAGGAGGCGCGGCTTTTGAACACTGCAATGGCCGCCGTCTGTCTGCATGACACGCTGATCAGGTAGGCAGACGGCGGCTTGCGGTTAGTGTTAGTGGTGCCAAGTCATATAGCCCAAGTCAAGTCGCAAGTCATTAGTGACAAGTCAAAGTCAAGTCGAGTAATTTTATTGAATTCTGTCAAGCAAGTCGCAAGTCCTCAAACGGGTGACTCAAGTCTGACTTAAGTCAAGTCATGTGACTCAAGTCCCCCACTTCTGCTCCTTCCTACTATTCCAAATTCATTGTTGATGACACCTTAAATGCGGCAAGCAGACGCATTTATTTTTCACACATCAAAACGCATTGGTTAAAAAAAATGTAAAAAATGTGTGAAGCTTAACACACATGGAAACAACCAAAAGGCAGCAGCTTGAACCCCAAGACATCACAATCGCCGCAATGGTGTAACCCCGCGCATTACCTTGTGTTGTGTTAGGACAGCCCATTCGTTTGAATCTGCTGCCTAACGCACCAAAAAAAAAGGAGCACAAAGCTTCTTGGCTTGACAAAAGGGCGGTTCCCACTGCCGTGAAACGCATAGCCACGCCCCCTAGACATGTTGACGTCATTGCCGGATGTGAGCCCGAAAGCGCCACAAGGGGGAGCTGATCTTACCCGCCGCCTGCAGCCCTGTCCCCGGAAAGCCGCTGATCTATCTTCAGATGTTTGCAATTGAGCCCCGCCAGCTGAGCAGTGCTTCTCTCCAGCAACTTCCCTGCGCAGCTCTGCAGCTTCCAATCGCTTTCCTGCTGATGGCTGCATGCAGTGGTTGCTCCACAGATAGGGCACTTCCCCTCCCCCCCTTGGCAGTTGATAAGCCTTACAGCTTGCTTAATGTGGTGAATGCAATTTTTGTTTAACCCTTTTTTCTTTTAGTAAATCATCTACACTTAGATGGTGGCGACGGCGCCCTCTTGTGTTTTTAGAGTGGATTTAAAAAGTCTTCACACCCCTGTTAAAACATCAGGTTCCTGTGATGTAGACGAAGATAAATCATTGCAGAACTTCGCCGAAAGATCACTTTTGGCGGCGGGATAGGGCTCTCCGGTGCCCTCCACCGCTTACCGGAGCCGTCGGTAGCGGCGGAGGCGATCGGATCCTCTTCTGTGCTTGGTATGGAGACGAGTGAGGGGAAGATGGGCCCCCCCACCCATCTCCATTCCATTGCTTTAAAACGTCACTTCCGCCCATAGCTCTTAAAGGGACATTTTTTTCAAATGACTTTTTTTATTCTATTTTTATTATATATATATATATATATATATATATATATATATATATATATATATATATATATATATATATATATATATATGTATATATTATTAGATAGATTTTTTTTTTATTGCATTTTAGTGTAAATATGAGATGTGAGGTCTTTTGGACCCCCAGATCTCATATTTAAGAGGACCTGTCATGCTTTTTTTTTTCTATTACAAGGGATGTTTACATTCCTTGTAATAGGAATAAAAGTGACGCTTCTTTTTAAAAAAAAAAAAAAAGTAATAAATAAAGAAAACATTTAAAACGCGCCCCTTTGCACCGAGCTGGTGTGCAGAGGCGAACGCATACGTGAGTAGCGCCCGCATATGAAAACGGTGTTCAAACCACCCATGTGAGGTATCCCTGCGATCGTTGGAGCGAGAGCAATAATTCTAGCGCTAGACCACCTCTGTAACTCAAAACATGCAACCTGTAGCTTTTTTTTTTTTTTTTTTTTTAAAGTCGCCTATGGAGATTTTTAAGGGTAAAAGTTTATCGCCATTCCACGAGCGGGCGCAATTTTTAAGCGTGACATGTTGGGTATCAATTTACTCGGCATAACATCTTTTTTTCACAATGTAAATAAAAATTGGGCTAACTTTACTGTTTTATTTTTTTATTTTTTTTAATTCAAAAAAATTAATTAAATTTTTTTTTTTTAGGAAAAAAAGTGTGCTTGTAAGACCGCTGCGCAAATACGGTGTGACAGAAAGTATTGCAATGACCGCCATTTTATTCTCTAGGGTGTTATAACCCCCAAACAAATAAACTTTTTTTTTTTCTAAGTATTTTTCTAGCAAAAAACTGTTTTTAACTTCTAAACAACAAATCGTAGAAAGAGGCTCGGTCCTTAAAGTGGAAGTAAACCCTCCTATCATTTTCAGGCAAGGAAGCTGCCATCTTGGCCTCTGTTTAATCTTCAACTGCCATGATGCTGCACATGTGATCAGTTATGACACCAGCCATTGGATGGTTTGACGGTTTGGTTGAGAGCACAACCAATGTGACAGTTGGCGTTCCCGGCATCCCGGGAATGTAACTGCTTTTTGAAACTGTTAAATCGATGAGTTTACTTCCGCTTTAAGTGGTTAAAGTGCCTCTGATTAGCCCCAAATAAAGTTCAGCTGTTCTAGTAGGTCTTTCCTGACATTTTCTTAGTCGCATCCTACAGCAAAAGCCACGGTCCTCAGAGAGCTCCCAAAGCATCAGAAGGATTTCATTGTTAGAAGGTATCAGTCAGGAGAAGGGTCCAAGGCATTAGATAGACCACGGAACACAGTGAAGAAGAGAAGTCCTCATCGAGTGGAGAAAATCTGGCACAACAGTGACATCACCAAGAACTGGACGTCCCTCCAAAATTGATGAAAAGACGAGAAGAAAACTGGTCAGAGAGGCTGCCAAGAGGCCTACAGCAACATTAAAGGAGCTGCAGGAACATATCTGGCAAGTACTGGCTGTGTGGTACATGTGACAACAATCTCCCGTATTCTTCAGGCACCGGCACGGCACCCCTGACTAGTGATGAGCCGAACACCCCCGGGTTCGGTTCGCACCAGAACCCGCGAACGGACCGAAAGTTCGTACGAACATTAGAACCCTATTAAATACAATGGATGCGAACGTTCGAATTCTAAAGTGCTAATTATAACGACTATTATGCATGTTATTGTCCTAAACAGAGTTTGGGAACCCGGGTTGTGCACCAGGGGACATGTATCAATGCAAAAAGAAGTTTTAAAAATGGTCGTTTTTCAGGAGCAGTCATTTTAATGATGCATAAAGTGAAAAAAAAAAAGTCAAATATTCCTTTAAATATCGTACCTGGGGGGTGTCTAAAGTATGCCTGTGAAGTGCCACGTGTTTCCCGTGTTTAGAACTGTCCCTGCACAAAATGACACTTCTAAAGGAAAAAAAAGCCATTTAAAACTGCTTGCGGCTTTAATGTAATGTCTGGTCCCGGTAATATGGATGAAATTCTTTAAGAAAAATGGCATAGCTACCCCATGACCCCCCCCCCCCCCTACCCCAGCCCATTACCAGCCCCTTTGGGTCTTGTATGGATATTAAGGGGAACCCCGCACATAAAATAAAAAAGGCCCTATATACTCTGAACAGCCGTATACAGGCGGTGCATACAAGACAGGGACTGTAGGTTTGTTCTTATGTAGAATGTGTTTGTAATTTTGAACAGGTACATTGTTGAAGTGTAGCTCCAGCCCAAAAATCTATTTTTAAACTTTTTGGAAAACATAGGTAAGGGTTATCACCCCTGTAACATTTGTTTTGCTGTCTGTGCCCCTGTTCAGAACATTTCACCTCACTTTCCGTCCCAATGACAACTGTTTTTGAAATGTGGTGTTTTTCTTGAAACAAGGATTGCTGATAAAGCATCAGTACAGAGGAGACACCTTTCTCCCATATTTATTCTTACAGGAGAGAATTTTCCTTTCTAGGGGTAGATTTCCTCTCACTTCCTGTTGTCTTCTTGCGTTTGCAAGTAGGAGTCGTTTGTAAGTTGGATGTTTGAAAGTAGGGACCTGCCGTATATACTCTGCAGAAATAGGCCCCTTAGTTGTTGGTGTTGGCACAACACTGTAAGCACTCACAGTTACTCTTGGTTGGTGCTGGAACGCCCTGCTGTCAACTATTATATCAGGAATTGTAATTACATATAATTGTTGAACAGTGGTAGTAAAAATTGGGCCTTTTGATGGTGGTGCTGGTGCCACAACACTGTAAGCCCTGACAGTTACTCTTGGTGGGTGCAGCAATGGGCCCTGCTGTGAATTATTAGATCAAGAATTGTAATTACATGCCCCTTTTGAACAGGGGCTGAAAAATTGGGCCTTAGGCACTGGTGGCACAACACTGCAACCCCTCACAGATACTGTACTTGGAGCACAGCAATGAGCCCTGTTGCAAAGTATTGCTTCAAAAATTGTAATTGCACGCCCCTGTTAAACAGGGGCTGAAAAATTGGGCCTTAGCCACTGGTGGCGGCACCCATAAACAAAAATGATCTTCCAAGCTATCATCATCAATCGTATCATTGAGGACTCGGAGGAGGAGGATAGCCAGTCAACATAACAGCACAGGCACTCAGCATCAGCATCAGTCTTGAAGGGATGTGACATGTTAAAATCAATTAGTCTGTTATATCAGCATCAGGTGTGTGGTAGCTGGTGGTGATCCAAGACTGGTTCATCTTGATGAAAGTCAGTCGATCAACCGAGTCGGTGGACAGGCGCACCCTGTGATCCGTGACAAATCCTCCAGCAGCACTGAATGTGCGTTCCGAAAGAACGCTGGATGCAGGACAGGCCAGTAGCTCAATTGCATACTGTGCAAGCTCTGGCCAGTGATCCATCCTCAAGACCCAGTAAGCCAGAGGATTTTCGGTGGGGAAGGTGTCCAAGTCTGACCTTGCCCCTAGATATTCCTGCACCATGTTTATCAGACGCTGGCGATGGTTGCTGGAACCGATCATACTTTGGGGCTGCGGACTAAAGAATTGTCTGAACGCATCGGTCAGACGGCCACCTTCCCCACCGCTCCTTCTTTGACTGGCCGAAGCCTCAGCAACTCGTTGTCCAGGACCAGGAGTTTGTAACCTCCCAGTCTCTGGGAACGCGTTGCACAGACCTTTCTGCAAGGCCTCCCGGAGTTGTCTCATCCTCTGCTCCCTCTGCGACGGTAACATAAGGTCCGCAACCTTACCCTTGTACCGTGGATCAAGGAGAGTGGCCAGCCAGTAATGGTCCCTCTCCTTGATCCGAAGAATACGAGGATCCTTCCGCAGACTTTGCAGGATCAGGGAGGCCATGCAGCGTAGGTTAGCTGAGGCATTCGGTCCGGAGTCCTCTGGGTCACTAAGGACGACATGATCCGCAGCCACCTCCTCCCAGCCACATACAAGTCCACTGGTTTCTTGGGACTGTAAATCATCCCTAAAAGACTGCTGCTGATGATGCTGAGTGCCAGCTTCCACCTCCATGCTGACACAATCCTCGTCCTCGTCCTCTTCCTGTGCGATGGGTGGGACAGAAGGAACACTGTCTGGGTAAAGGGGGCCTTGAGAGGCAAGGAAGTCCTCCTCTTCCTGCCTCTGTTCTGCCTCAAGTGCCCTGTCCATTATTCCACGCAGCGTGTGCTCCAACAGGTGGACAAGAGGTACAGTGTCACTGATGCATGCACTGTCACTGCTCACCATCCTCGTGGCCTCCTCAAATGGTGCCAGGACAGTGCATGCATCCCTGATCATGCCCCACTGGCGTGGAGAAAAAAAACCAAGCTCCCCTGACCCTGTCCTGGTGCCGTAGTCGCACAGGTACTCATTGATGGCCCTCTGCTGCGTGTGCAGCCGCTGCAGCATGGCCAACGTTGAGTTCCACCTGGTGGGCATGTCACATATAAGGCGGTTCTTGGGCAGGTTCAACTCCTTTTGCAGCTCAGCCAGGCGAGCACTGGCATTATAAGATCTGCGGAAATGCACACAGACTTTCCTGGCCTGCCTCAGGACATCCTGTAAGCCCGGGTACCTGCCCAAGAAGCGCTGCACCACCAGGTTAAGGACGTGAGCCACACAGGGCACATGGGTCAGTTGTCCCTGTCGGAGGGCGGAGAGGAGGTTGGTGCCATTGTCGCAAACCACCATTCCTGGCTTAAGCTGGCGTGGCGTCAACCACCTCTCGGCCTGGCCCTGCAGAGCAGACAGGACCTCTGCCCCAGTGTGGCTTCTGTCCCCCAAACACACCAGCGCAAGCACGGCATGGCATCTTTTTGCCTGCGTACTTGCGTAGCCCCGTGAACGGCTACGGAGCACCGCTGGTTCATAGGACAAACCACAGGAAGAGGCCATGGAGGAAGAAGAAGAGGAGGGGGTGGAGGAGAGAGGTGTGTCACAACCAGTAGTAGCATTTTGGAGGCGTGGCGGTGGGACAACCTCCAACACTACTGCACCTTGTCCTGAATCCTTCCCAGCTGCCAAAAGAGTGACCCAATGGGCCGTGAAAGAAAGGTAACGTCCCTGTCCATGCCTGCTGGACCATGAGTCAGCGGTAATATGCACCTTACCGCTGACCGCCCTGTCCAGCGAGGCCAAGACATTGCCTTCCACATGCCGGTAGAGAGCCGGAATAGCCTTCCGTGAGAAAAAGTGGCGTTTGGGAACCTGCCACTGAGGAACCGCACATTGCACAAACTCACGGAAGGGGGCCGAGTCTACCAACTGAAAAGGCAGCAGTTGAAGCGCTAGCAATTTAGCCAAGCTAGCATTCAACCGCTGGGCATGTGGATGGCTGGGAGTGAACTTCTTTCGACGGTCCAGCAGCTGGGGCAGGGAAATTTGCCTGCTAGAATCGGACGTCGGTGTACTGCTAGCAGAGTGGGCGCAAGTACTTGGCTGTGACACACCTAATTCTACACCTTCATTCCTCTCAGTGCATGTTTCAGAGAGGACTGAAGTTATAGTGGGGTTGGAGATCCCAGCTGATGCGGTGCAAGGAGAGGTCCGCTTTGTTCTTTGGTGTGGGTCTTTGAGGTAGGCTTGCCAACGAGCTGCATGGCAGGTCAACATATGTCTGGTCAGGCATGTGGTACCCAAGCGGCTGATGTTTTGGCCACGCGATATACGCTTGAGACATATGTTGCAAACAGCAGCTGTGCGATCTGATGCACTAGCCTCAAAAAAGGCCCACACCAAAGAACTTTTTGAATGACGGGCAGAGGCAGCGCCCTGCACAGGCGGAGCTCTGCGGTGTGATTCCGTCGGTGTACTGCCCTTACGCTGGCCACCAAAGGGCATCCTGCCTCGTTGGAGATGTGCCTCCTCCTCATCCTCCTCCTCCTCCTCTCTCCTATTAGGCACCCACGTGGAGTCATTGACCTCATCATCCCCTCCCTCCTCATCACTGGAGCCAATCTGGCAGTATGCTGCAGCTGCTGGAACATGACTGCCAGATTGGTGTCCTTCTTGAGCATCCCCTCTGTCTGCTCTCACGCTACTGCCTTCCTCTAGCTGGGTTTCATCATCAGACCCTTCGAAACGCTGGGCATCCTCCTGGAGCATGTACCCAACACTGTGCTGAAACAGTTCGGGGGACTCCTCAGGAGGAGGACATGGTGGGTCTAGGGAAGGAGTGACTGATGATTTGTCTGACATTGATACCAGGGAAGACGACGCTTTGGCAGCTGCTTTTCCAGTACCCTGAGCCTGGGTGAGAGAGGATGAGGAGGAGGAGGAGGGCTTGGTCATCCACTCTACCAAGTCTTCGGCATGATGTGGCTCAACATGTCCAGCTGCCGAAAAGAAGGACAAGCGTGTCCCATGGCCATGTGCTGATGACAATGCACCGCGTCCACGACCAGCACTGTTGCCCCCAGACACAGAGCCTGCTTGCCCTCTTTTATTGCCTCCTGACTGTCTGCCTCTCCTTGTTTGCCTTCCAGACATTCTAATAGATGGCCTGCAGGGAGATGGGAAAAAAGCAATAAGGGCTACCTTCAGGTGTCCTTCTCTGTCCCTTGAAACAAGGACTTTCACAGTGAAAGAAACTGACACTGTCCCTACCTAGAGTTTTCTGTCCCTAGAATAAATGTTTTTTTTAATCACAATATAGCACAAGGACAATTCACTCAATGTCTCTCCAGGTCCCTGGAAACAAGGACTTGCAGAGTGAAAGAAACTGACACTGTCCCTACCTAGAGTTTTCTGTCCCTAGAATAAATGTTTTTTTTAATCACAATATAGCACAAGGAAAATTAACTCACTGTCCTTACAGGTCCCTGGAAACAAGGACTTGCAGAGTGAAAGAAACTGACACTGTCCCTACCTAGAGTTTTCTGTCCCTAGAATAAATGTTTTTTTTAATCACAATATAGCACAAGGAAAATTAACTCACTGTCCTTACAGGTCCCTGGAAACAAGGACTTGCAGAGTGAAAGAAACTGACACTGTCCCTACCTAGAGTTTTCTGTCCCTAGAATAAATGTTTTTTTTAATCACAATATAGCACAAGGACAATTCACTCAATGTCTCTCCAGGTCCCTGGAAACAAGGACTTGCAGAGTGAAAGAAACTGACACTGTCCCTACCTAGAGTTTTCTGTCCCTAGAATAAATGTTTTTTTTAAGCACAATATAGCACAAGGAAAATTAACTCACTGTCCTTACAGGTCCCTGGAAACAAGGACTTGCAGAGTGAAAAAAAAAAAACACTCTCCCTACCTACAGTTTTCTGTCCCTAGAAAAAATGTTTTTTTTAAGCACAATATAGCACAAGGACAATTAACTCACTGTCCTTACAGGTCCCTGGAAACAAGGACTTGCAGAGTGAAAGAAAAAAAACACTCTCCCTACCTAGAGTTTTCTGTCCCTAGAAAAAATGTTTTTTTTAATCACAATATAGCACAAGTAAAATTAACTCACTGTCCTTACAGGTCCCTGGAAACAAGGACTTGCAGAGTGAAAGAAAAAAAACACTCTCCCTACCTACAGTTTTCTGTCCCTAGAAAAAATGTTTTTTTTAATCACAATATAGCACAAGGAAAATTAACTCACTGTCCTTACAGGTCCCTGGAAACAAGGACTTGCAGAGTGAAAGAAACTGACACTGTCCCTACCTAGAGTTTTCTGTCCCTAGAATAAATGTTTTTTTTAATCACAATATAGCACAAGGAAAATTAACTCACTGTCCTTACAGGTCCCTGGAAACAAGGACTTGCAGAGTGAAAGAAAAAAAACACTCTCCCTACCTACAGTTTTCTGTCCCTAGAAAAAATGTTTTTTTTAATCACAATATAGCACAAGGAAAATTAACTCACTGTCCTTACAGGTCCCTGGAAACAAGGACTTGCAGAGTGAAAGAAACTGACACTGTCCCTACCTAGTTTTCTGTCCCTAGAATAAATGTTTTTTTTAATCACAATATAGCACAAGGAAAATTAACTCACTGTCCTTACAGGTCCCTGGAAACAAGGACTTGCAGAGTGAAAGAAAAAAAACACTCTCCCTACCTACAGTTTTCTGTCCCTAGAAAAAATGTTTTTTTTAAGCACAATATAGCACAAGTAAAATTAACTCACTGTCCTTACAGGTCCCTGGAAACAAGGACTTGCAGAGTGAAAGAAAAAAAACACTCTCCCTACCTACAGTTTTCTGTCCCTAGAAAAAATGTTTTTTTTAATCACAATATAGCACAAGTAAAATTAACTCACTGTCCTTACAGGTCCCTGGAAACAAGGACTTGCAGAGTGAAAGAAACTGACACTGTCCCTACCTAGAGTTTTCTGTCCCTAGAATAAATGTTTTTTTTAATCACAATATAGCACAAGGAAAATTAACTCACTGTCCTTACAGGTCCCTGGAAACAAGGACTTGCAGAGTGAAAGAAACTGACACTGTCCCTACCTAGAGTTTTCTGTCCCTAGAATAAATGTTTTTTTTAATCACAATATAGCACAAGGAAAATTAACTCACTGTCCTTACAGGTCCCTGGAAACAAGGACTTGCAGAGTGAAAGAAACTGACACTGTCCCTACCTAGAGTTTTCTGTCCCTAGAATAAATGTTTTTTTTAATCACAATATAGCACAAGGAAAATTAACTCACTGTCCTTACAGGTCCCTGGAAACAAGGACTTGCAGAGTGAAAGAAACTGACACTGTCCCTACCTAGAGTTTTCTGTCCCTAGAATAAATGTTTTTTTTAATCACAATATAGCACAAGGACAATTAACTCACTGTCCTTACAGGTCCCTGGAAACAAGGACTTGCAGAGTGAAAGAAAAAAAACACTCTCCCTACCTAGAGTTTTCTGTCCCTAGAAAAAATATATTTTTTAATCACAATATAGCACAAGGAAAATTAACTCACTGTCCTTACAGGTCCCTGGAAACAAGGACTTGCAGAGTGAAAGAAAAAAAACACTCTCCCTACCTACAGTTTTCTGTCCCTAGAAAAAATGTTTTTTTTAATCACAATATAGCACAAGGAAAATTAACTCACTGTCCTTACAGGTCCCTGGAAACAAGGACTTGCAGAGTGAAAGAAACTGACACTGTCCCTACCTAGAGTTTTCTGTCCCTAGAATAAATGTTTTTTTTAATCACAATATAGCACAAGGAAAATTAACTCACTGTCCTTACAGGTCCCTGGAAACAAGGACTTGCAGAGTGAAAGAAACTGACACTGTCCCTACCTAGAGTTTTCTGTCCCTAGAATAAATGTTTTTTTTAAGCACAATATAGCACAAGGACAATTAACTCACTGTCCTTACAGGTCCCTGGAAACAAGGACTTGCAGAGTGAAAGAAACTGACACTGTCCCTACCTAGAGTTTTCTGTCCCTAGAATAAATGTTTTTTTTAAGCACACTATAGCAGAAGCACAAAACACACTGACACTCTCCCTACCTATCCTTCTCTTTCCCTAAACTAAAGGAATCCAGGTTAAGCAAGAAAGAAATAACAGTCACTGTCCCTGCCTATGCTACTCTATCCCTGCTCCGGAACACACTACACTAGGCCGCCGTGCTGGCGGCCTTTTATAGTGTGGGGCGTGTACTAAACACCCTCAGCAATAATTGGCCACAGGCATCCTGCCTGTGGCCAATCATTGCTCTCCTCGCTGCCGGCGCTGTGATTGGCCAAGCATGCGGGGTCACAGTGCATGCTTGGCCAATCACAGCGCCTGGATGACACTGCGATGGCGTAGTGCATTGTGGGCCGTTCGCGTCACTCGAATTTGGCGCGAACGGCCCAAATCGTTCGATCTTCGTCGAACGAACGAACAGCCAATGTTCGAGTCGAACGTATGTTCGACTCGAACACGAAGCTCATCCCTAGTCACAACCAGTAGTAGCATTTTGGAGGCGTGGCGGTGGAACAACCTCCAACACTACTGCACCTTGTCCTGCATCCTTCCCAGCTGCCAAAAGAGTGACCCAATGGGCCGTGAAAGAAAGGTAACGTCCCTGTCCATGCCTGCTGGACCATGAGTCAGCGGTAATATGCACCTTACCGCAGACCGCCCTGTCCAGCGAGGCCAAGACATTGCCTTCCACATGCCGGTAGAGAGCCGGAATAGCCTTCCGTGAGAAAAAGTGGCATTTGGGAACCTGCCACTGAGGAACCGCACATTGCACAAACTCACGGAAGGGGGCCGAGTCTACCAACTGAAAAGGCAGCAGTTGAAGCGCTAGCAATTTAGCCAAGCTAGCATTCAACCGCTGGGCATGTGGATGGCTGGGAGTGAACTTCTTTCGACGGTCCAGCAGCTGGGGCAGGGAAATTTGCCTGCTAGAATCGGACGTCGGTGTACTGCTAGCAGAGTGGGCGCAAGTACTTGGCTGTGACACACCTAATTCTACACCTTCATTCCTCTCAGTGCATGTTTCAGAGAGGACTGAAGTTATAGTGGGGTTGGAGATCCCAGCTGATGCGGTGCAAGGAGAGGTCCGCTTTGTTCTTTGGTGTGGGTCTTTGAGGTAGGCTTGCCAACGAGCTGCATGGCAGGTCAACATATGTCTGGTCAGGCATGTGGTACCCAAGCGGCTGATGTTTTGGCCACGCGATATACGCTTGAGACATATGTTGCAAACAGCAGCTGTGCGATCTGATGCACTAGCCTCAAAAAAGGCCCACACCAAAGAACTTTTTGAATGACGGGCAGAGGCAGCGCCCTGCACAGGCGGAGCTCTGCGTGTGATTCCGTCGGTGTACTGCCCTTACGCTGGCCACCAAAGGGCATCCTGCCTCGTTGGAGATGTGCCTCCTCCTCATCCTCCTCCTCCTCCTCCTCCTCTCTCCTATTAGGCACCCACGTGGAGTCAGTGACCTCATCATCCCCTCCCTCCTCATCACTGGAGCCAATCTGGCAGTATGCTGCAGCTGCTGGAACATGACTGCCAGATTGGTGTCCTTCTTGAGCATCCCCTCTGTCTGCTCTCACGCTACTGCCTTCCTCTAGCTGGGTTTCATCATCAGACCCTTCGAAACGCTGGGCATCCTCCTGGAGCATGTACCCAACACTGTGCTCAAACAGTTCGGGGGACTCCTCAGGAGGAGGACATGGTGGGTCTAGGGAAGGAGTGACTGATGATGAGTCTGACATTGATACCAGGGAAGAGGACGCTTTGGCAGCTGCTTTGCCAGTACCCTGAGCCTGGGTGAGAGAGGATGAGGAGGAGGGCTTGGTCATCCACTCTACCAAGTCTTCGGCATGTTGTGGCTCAACATGTCCAGCTGCCGAAAAGAAGGACAAGCGTGTCCCATGGCCATGTGCTGATGACAATGCACCGCGTCCACGACCAGCACTGTTGCCCCCAGACACAGAGCCTGCTTGCCCTCTTTTATTGCCTCCTGACTGTCTGCCTCTCCTTGTTTGCCTTCCAGACATTCTAATGGATGGCCTGCAGGGAGATGGGGAAAAAAGCAATAAGGGCTACCTTCAGGTGTCCTTCTCTGTCCCTTTACTTAAGGATTTCTAAATATGGTTGAGGATGATTGCTTTCGCACAGAATAGCACAATGACAATTTCCCTAACTGTCCAAAAAACAAGGATTTCAAAGATGGTTGATGAGGAATGCTTTAGCACAGTATAGCACAAGGAGAATTTCCCTCACTTTCCTTCTCTGTCCCTACAAACAAGGATTAGCACAGTAAAACACACTGACACTCTCCCTACCTATCCTTCTCTTTCCCTAAACTAAAGGAATCCAGGTTAAGCAAGAAAAAAAAATGACACTGTCCCTGCCTATGCTTCTCTTTCCCTGCTCCGGAACACACTACACTAGGCCGCCGTGCTGGCGGCCTTTTATAGTGTGGGGCGTGTACTAAACACCCTCAGCAATAATTGGCCACAGGCATCCTGCCTGTGGCCAATCATTGCTCTCCTCGCTGCCGGCGCTGTGATTGGCCAAGCATGCGGGGTCACAGTGCATGCTTGGCCAATCACAGCGCCTGGATGACACTGCGATGGCGTAGTGCATTGTGGGCCGCGAATTAGGCGCGAACGGCCCAAATCGTTCGTTGTTCGGCGAACGATCGAACAGCCGATGTTCTAGTCGAACGTATGTTCGACTCGAACACCGAGCTCATCCCTACCCCTGACTGATGTGCGCTCTAGGCCAACGCCTACCTTGCCTATAGGTAGCGCCGGCCCTGCCTATGCTGCCCAACCTGTGTAAGAAAGATGTATGGGCCTAACTACTATTTTCAAGCCAAGTCCAGACTGGTCTTGTGCTCCCCTGGGTCAGTCAGTGCCAGCTGCAGGGGAGAAGAGGGAGCACTGCACATAGTCAATAGACGTCCTCCCCTTTGCACGCGCCCCCTGCATGGCGCGCGCGCCGCCCGCTATGATCGAGTCACTGAGACTCGGGTGATCACAGATCTGAGTAAGGGGCCTGTCCCGGCCCCTTACCACATGATCAGCTGTCAGCCAATGACAGCTGATCACATGATGTAAACAAAGTTTGGTAATCGTGAGGAGAAAAAAAAGCCGATCTCCCGCTTATGTGCAAGGGACATCGGTCCCGAAGAGGAAGGAGGCAAAATCTGCCTCATCTGTGCCCACAATTACCGCCACCTATCAATGCCCACGAGTGCCACCTAGCAGTGCTGCCTATCAGTGTAATCTATCAGTGCCCATCACTGCCACCTATCAGTGCTGATCATTTCCCATCAGTACCACCTATTAGTGCCACTTCTCAGTGCCCACCAGGGCCCCCTATCAATGCCCTTCAGTGCCACCTCAGTGCCGCCTTATTGGTGCCCACCCTTGCCGCCTTATTGGTGCCCACCCTTGCCGCCTTATTGGTGCCGCCTCATCGGTGCCCATCAGTGCAGCCTCATCGGCGTACATCAAACAAGGAGAAAAATTACCTGTTTGCAAAATGTTATAATAAAAAAAAATGTGTATATGTGTATATAATATATATATATATATATATAATATATAATTTATTTATATGTATATTATATTATTTTTTTTGTTGAAAAGATTAAAAAAAAAAAAAACGCAGAGGTGATCAAATACCACCAAAAGAAAGCTCTATTTGTGGGATTTTTTTTTTATAAAAATGTCATTTGGGTACAGCGTTGCATGACCGCGCAATTGTCATTCAAAGTGCGTCAGCGCTGAAAAATAGTCTGGACAGGAGGGGGGTTTAAGTGCCCGGTAAGCAAGAGGTTAAAAGAGCAAATGATCTACAACGAGCGTTCGTTAGCTTCAGCTTTAACGTTTTTGGATATTTCAGATTTTCTTTCTCCGTATTGAGCTCCGTTCACATAACACCCACTTCCCTGGTGGAAAAAAATGAAAAGATATTATTAATAATAATAATATCTATAAAATGAATTAAAGACCAAGCGCACCTTTACTCATTTACACGCGTCAAGTGTGTGTTGTGTTTTTTGTTTGTTTTTTTTCCTGCAAAAAAATGCGACTGACCAGTGCGTGATGTAAGCGCAGTTTTTCACGCGTTTGGAAATGCGTGTAGAATTGTGTGTTTTTGCAATGCCCAGATGTGAATGGGGCCCTAAACTCTGACGTCTCCTGAAATCTGGTAAGCGGACAGCTCTCCTGGTTCGCCCTCCTTCTCTCTGCTGGTAGTATGGCAGGGGGAATGCGAGTCGTATCGCATCTCAGGAGCTCCCGATCGCCCGGCGGTGCTCCTTCGTGTAGGTACATGCCTGGAATGAGGAGGGGGGGGGGGGGATCTGAGCATGTACTGATCTATAAATAACCTCCATCACTGATGACACTTTAGTGATGTGTTATTCCAGCCGTACCTTCCAAAATATGAGAATATAAAAGTGCTTCAGATCTTCATATATATATATATATATATATATATATATATATATATATATATATATATATATATATATATATGGGACGGAACGTTCTTCATATACAGACGTGTTCCTCTCTACAATGAGAGACTTCACCGCATTGTGTTCTGTTACAATGTTCTCTTGCGATTTATATACAATGTATACATTTATCTCCAACTGCCGAAACCTCAACATTTTTCCCCCTGAAGAAGTCGTTTTTAAAGTGATTGTAAAGCCTTATTTAAAAACAAACAAACATGTTTTACTTGCCTCCTTCGTTTTGCACAGAGCAACCCGGATCCTCCTTTTCTCGAGTCCCTCGTCATCACTTCTGGCCCCTCCCTCCTGTTGGGTGCCCCCTACAGCCAGCAGCTCTCTATGGGGGCACCCGAGCTGAGTCACAGCTCTGTGTGTCCGTTCAGGCAAGGAGCCCCGCCCACCCTCTCTTCCCTGATTGGCTAACTGACTTTTCACGGCCGTGGGAGCCAATGGCACTGTTGCTGTGTTCAGCCAATCGAGAGGAGAGTCCCAGATGGCTAAGATACTTGTATACTATGTAAAAGAAATAAAAAGATGATTTGATTAAAAAAAAAAGATACTTGTGGACATCGCTGGATAGATATGGGGCTCAGGTATTTCTTAGGGGGGGCTGCTACACACACAAGGCTTTTATCTTAATGCATAGAATGCAATAAGATATAAAAAAAAAAAACTTCTGCCTTTTACATCTCCTTTTAATATCTGGGGGAATGCGGTGTGACGCGGCCTCATCCCTCCAACCATCAGCTGGGAAACTCGGTGCCAATCCAATATTCAACGCCATCAAGTAGTTCTACTATATGGAAGCTGATGAGGTTCAGAGACCCTCAGAGGTTTTTGCAGTTGGAGATGCGTGTGTATAATATATATAAAAAATAAATTTTTTATGCATACATACATACACACAATGTGAACCATTACTGTGAGACTCCCCCGGACATCTCAATAAGCTGTACATGCAAAGTGGAACAGAAAAAAATAAATTGCTCTGCCTGGGAATATCTTCGGAGGGAGGTGGTGATTTACCTTAAGTGAGTATTTGGAGCTGGCCCAGCACTAATCATCGCTTGGGTGCTTGTGATTTTCTTATAATAATTGACATATAAAGAATGTGAAGCAGCTTCGCCTCAGGGCTCCTCTTCACAGGGTGAGCGGCGTGTAGGAGCCGTATCTGTGGAGCGGTCGGGCTGCGCAGCCGATCAGAGGGTGGGACACAGACAGGTGTGGACATGCTGCAGCTTCCAGCGAGAGCTCATCACACCTGCACACCTCCCCGTAGCAGGCTGAGCATAGAGTCTGCGTTCTCCACAGGAATGTCCAAACATGGCCCAAGAAACCAATGCTTTAGTGTTTGTAAGGGAGATCTGTACTCCAGTACACACAGCTCACTCCCCAGTATCCATGTCACCAGTGAGATACGCACTCCAGTACACACCCTCACTCCCCAGTATCCATGTCACCAGTGAGATACGCACCCCAGTATCCATTTCACCAGTGAGATCCGCACCCCAGTACACACAGCTCACTCCCCAGTATCCATGTCACCAGTGAGATACTCACTCCCCGGTATCCATGTCACCAGTGAGATCTGCACTCCAGTACACATACCTCACTCCCCAGTATCCATTTCACCAGTGAGATCTGCTCCCCAGTATCCATTTCACCAGTGAGATCTGCACCCCAGTTTCCATGTCACCAGTGAGATCTGCACCCCAGTTTCCATGTCACCAGTGAGATCTGCACCCCAGTTTCCACGTCACCAGTGAGATCTGCACCCCAGTTTCCATGTCACCAGTGAGATCTGCACCCCAGTTTCCATGTCACCAGTGAGATCTGCACCCCAGTTTCCATGTCACCAGTGAGATCTGCACCCCAGTTTCCATGTCACCAGTGAGATCTGCACCCCAGTTTCCATGTCACCAGTGAGATCTGCACCCCAGTTTCCATGTCACCAGTGAGATCTGCACCCCAGTATCCATGTCACAGTGAGATCTGCACCCCAGTATCCATGTCACCAGTGAGATCTGCACCCCAGTACACTCAGCTCACTCCCCAGTATCCATTTCACCAGTGAGATCTGCACTCCAGTACACACACACCTCACTCTCCAGTATCCATGTCACCAGTGAGATCTGCACCCCAGTATTCATTTCACCAGTGAGATCCGCACCCCAGTACACACAGCTCACTCCCCAGTATCCATGTCACCAGTGAGATCTGCACCCCAGTACACACGGCTCACTTCCCGGTATCCATGCCACCAGTGAGATCTGCACCCCAGTACACACAGCTCACTCCCCAGTACCCATGTCACAAGTGAGATCTGCACCCCAGTATCCATTTCACCAGTGAGATCTGTACCCCAGAACACACAGCTCACTCCCCAGTATCCATGTCACCAGTGAGATCTGCATCCCAGTATCCATGTCACCAGTGAGATCTGCACCCCAGTATCCATGTCACAGTGAGATCTGCACCCCAGTATCCATGTCACAGTGAGATCTGCACCCCAGTATCCATGTCACAGTGAGATCTGCACCCCAGTATCCATGTCACAGTGAGATCTGCACCCCAGTATCCATGTCACAGTGAGATCTGCACCCCAGTATCCATGTCACAGTGAGATCTGCACCCCAGTATCCATGTCGCCAGTGAGATCTGCACCCCAGTATCCATGTCACCAGTGAGATCTGCACCCCAGTACACACACAGACCCCAGTATCCATGTCACCAGTGAGATCTGCACCCCAGTACACACACCTCACTCCCCAGTATCCATGTCACCAGTGAGATCTGCACCCCAGTACACACACCCCACTCCCCGGTATCCATGTCACCAGTGAGATCTGCACCCCAGTATCCATGTCACAGTGAGATCTGCACCCCAGTATCCATGTCACCAGTGAGATCTGCACCCCAGTACACACACCACTCCCCGGTATCCATGTCACCAGTGAGATCTGCACCCCAGTATCCATGTCACCAGTGAGATCTGCACCCCAGTATCCATGTCACCAGTGAGATCTGCACCCCAGTATCCATGTCACCAGTGAGATCTGCACCCCAGTATCCATGTCACCAGTGAGATCTGCACCCCAGTATCCATGTCAGCAGTGAGATCTGCACCCCAGTACACACACCTCACTCCCCGGTATCCATGTCACCAGTGAGATCTGCACCCCAGTACACACCCTCAATCCTGGGTCACCAATCACAAACATGATTGCATTGTTTGTACTCCTAATGTTCCTACGACATGCTTTTGATATTTCTTCCTTTTCATAGATCATTATTCGTAAAGGTTTTAATTAGGAAGGACTCCAATGGTACAGGTGTTCAGTTTAAGCGTTCGCTAAAGAATGATTTATAATCTGAGTCGGGTCAAACCTTCATCAGAAAGTATAAACCGATTCCAGAGCCTCCAGGTCTTGGAGTACTTCTCATGTTTATTCTGTGCCCTGAGTATCAAGTCTTCCATTTTGTTTGTCCTCCTACTTTGTGTAGCCAACTTGCGTTAGTTGGTGATGTTTGGAAGAAACAAAGTAGAGGAATATAGGTCTTGGCAGCATTTTAATACGTGTCGTACAATGGATCGTTTATATTGTTTTGTGGGGATCGTGGAAACGTGGAGGAAGAAGAAAGCGGGATCGTCGGGAATCTTGTGCTCCATGAATTTTTAAGTGATGTTCCGGACTACTGTCCATAATTGCTTCAGTTTTGGGGCAGGACCAAAATATGTGGAGGAGCCGTACCTCTGTCCGCTTGGCGTCTCCAACCGCGGTCTGTAGTGTTTGGGTAGTACTTGTGTAAGAAATGAGGTATATGATACCACCTTGTTAAAATGTTATAGTTGGTCTCCTGAATTTTTGTACATATTGACGACTTCAATGAAAATCTAAGAATATGTTGTTGAGTTAACGTGTATGAGCGGTTTACCTCCGTCTCCCTTTTTTGTATAAATGGTAGATGTGGTTGTTCAGAAGGGGGCATTTATTAAATTTATAATTATTATTATTCTGTTTTTATTTTTTTAGACAGTACTTGTCAGGGTCCATTCATCCAAGCAATATCCTTCAAAAGATTTTAAGCTACGGTTAAATCGCTGAGCGTTTGGAATGGAGTGTTAAACCTCTTACACACTATCGGACTTTTTGACAACAGACTTCAAAATGAGCAAGTTTTCAAAAAAAATCCGACTGTGTGTACGCTCCATCGGACAAACTTTTTCGGTTTTCATCGGACAAAAGTACACTCTGCAAACTGACAAACTTTTCGGCAAAAAAAGTCCTACGGTGCAAAGTCCTATCGTGTGTACAGAAATCCATCGGACATTTGTCCGAAGTACAAACACGCATGCCCAGAACCAAATGTTAAAATCAACCAACAATAGCAGAAGTTGACCAAAGGGTGGCGGTAAAGAGCAGAAAAGAGAGAAAAAAAAAACACGTAGTACGTCGATTACATCACTATGTTTGTGTTTGTTGCCGAAAAAGTCAGAGCGTGTGTATGCGATGGGCGTTCACGGCCAACTCCCTTCGGACAGAAATCCACGGAAAAGTTTGTTTGAAGTCCGACTGTGCGTACGAGGCTTAAAGCGGAGCTCCGCCGGAAAAAAAAATTATTAAAAGCCAGCAGCTACAGCAGCTGCTGGCTTTTAATATTTGGACACTTACCTGTCCTGGAGTCCAGCGACGTCCGCAGCAGAGGACGAGCGATCGCTCGTCACTCTGCTGCTCCCTCCGCCATCCTCGCTGAGGGAACCAGGAAGTGAAGCCCTGCGGCTTCATGCCCGGTTCCCTACGGCGCATGTGCGAGTCGCGCTGCGCCGTTCTGATTCGCCCTCCTGTGTTCTGGGAGCCGAGTGTCTCCCAGAACACTACGGGAAGTATGGGGGAAGTGACGTCACTCCCGCAGATTCCCGAAGAGAGGACTCCCGGATGTGGGTGAAAATACCTGTCTTAGACAGGTATCTTCACCCCCCTCCCCCCTGAAAGGTGTCAATTGTGACACCTGAGGGGGGGAGGGTTCCAAATAGCAGAAGTTAATATTTAGGGTGGAGCTCCACTTTAAGAAGTGGTATACTTGTAAAGCATTCCAAAAAAAAGGAAGCTTGAAAGGGCCAGAGTCGCTCATCGGTGATGTTATGGAGGGCCAGCGATCCGTTTCCAGAAAGTGAGAGGCTTGGTTTCGACTCAATTCAAGGAGGATCCTAAATTCATGTGATCCAAGGCCAGGGGAGAAGGCCAGGTTCCCTAAAATTGGAAATGGAGGGGGGGGGGGGGCAGGAGTCTCGGGTAGAGGGGGAAGCTGAGAAAACGGTTCTTGAGCAAACAATGGAGCATGGTGCCTAGCAGGAGGGGGGGGGGGGGGGGGTTGAGCTTTCAGTATCTGTGGTAGGCTATCGAAGCACCGCAAGGCACCTTTCAATGGGATGTCCGTTTTGAGCTTGTTCTAGTTGCGCCCAAAGTTTAGCATTCTATTGCCAACGCCAATCAATGAATCTGCCAAGATGTGTAGCCTGGTAGTATTTCCAGGCGTCTGGGAGAGCTAAGCCCTCAAATTCTTTTGGTTAAGATGGGTATCGTCTGGGGGGGGGGGGGCTTGGCATAAGTAGAGATATTTTGGAAGGATACACCTTTTTAGGCGGCTGCACCTACCAAACCATGAGTGCGATCCTTTATGCCAACTCTCCAGCAAGATACGAGTCTTGGACAACAAAGGTGGAAAGTTTAAATTCATAGGTGCGTGCTAAATTGCCGGGGACCTAAATATTTTATTGCAGAGTCCGTGTCCAAGTCCGAATGAGTCATCGGGTTGTTAAGGACGCGGCGGCCCCGCTCCTTTTTTAAAGGGGTTGTAAAGCTTTGTGTTTTTTCACCTTAAAGCGGCGGTTCACCGGAAAGTTTATTTTTTAATTTTTTTTTTTTTAAAGCCAGCAGCTACAAATACTGCAGCTGCTGACTTTAAAAAAAAGGACACTTGCCTGTTCAGGTCCCCCGCTGCCATCTTCGGTGAGGGAATCGGGAAGTGAAGCGCTGTGGCTTCACTGCCCGGTTCCCTACGGCGAATGCGCGTGTCGCGCTGCGCCGTCCTCACTGGTCCCCGTTGTGTTCTGGGAGCCGAGTGTTTCCCAGAACACAACGGAGGGGGTGACGCGAAGGGGCGGGACTCCCGCAGGAGTCTATCGGAAGTGGTGCAAATACCTGTTTTATACAGGTATCTGCACCCCCTCCCCCCTGAAAGGTGCCAAATGTGATACCGGAGGGGGGGGGTACCTAAAAGCGGAGGTTCACTTTTGGGTGAACCTCCGCTTTAATGCATCCTATGCATTAAGGTGAAAAAGACACCTTGCACTCTCGGGCACCCCAGACCCCCCCCCCCCCTTTTACTTACCTGAGGCACGTAACTCCCGTGGGCGCGATCCCACGATGGTTTCCCCCAGCTTGAGGCAGCTCTTCATTGGAGATTGATAGCAGCGCAGCCATTGGCTCCCACTGCTGTCAATCAAATCAATGATGCGGGGGGGCGGGGACGAGTGATACACTTGGCGGCTATAGCCTCCACTGTATCACACGGGAGTGCGCCCGCAAGCTAACCCCCTTGGGAGTGCACTACCCAGAGTCGGGGAGGAGCCGAGACAGCCGTGGAGGGACCCCAGAAGACGAGGATCGGGGGCCACTCTGTGCAAAACGAACTGCACAGTGGAGGTAATTAACGTATGTTTTTTTTTTTTGTTTGTTTTTTAAATACCTTTTACAACCCCTTTTAATAACCGGTAATTGCCGGCTTTTTTATTTTTATATTACAGCTGTCAGTGGGGGAATCCCGCTGACATCTGAAAGAACCGAGCCTGAAATTATCGGTTTCAGGTATGGGAGCATTGGCACGAGTATCGATTACTCGTGCAAATGATTGGTATTGGTGCAACCCTATTTTTAATAGTTTTTATTTATTTTTTATTGAATAATGCCCGTTTTTATCCGAATATTTTTAATAAGTCTTATTCCAGTATGTTTCTTCATTTCTTTGATCCTGGGCTCTCAGTGTATCCCTCATTTAATGTACAGTTAGAATGGGCTTCTGGATTATGAAAAGTGTGTGTGTGTTATATTTATTTATTTTTACTCCTCTGCTGACATCCTCGCCTTGACTTGGCTCACTTCCTGCTCATGTCCTGCCAGTTTTGTTCCCCGACCTTGAGCTAATGACCCCCCCTGAAGGTCAGCTGGTGATAAATGGCTCAGTTTGCTGTAGTGTGCCAGACTTGCTTTATTCTAGAGTGAGATGTGGGAGGCGGTGAAGTTCACATGCCGGTGTCTTGCCGAGCTAGTTCCCCTATCGGATAGGCTCCGGCCTCGACTGCGCAGGCGCAGACTAAGCCCACGGAAATCTCCCAACCTGATCAGCTGTTCTTCAGGTGTACACGGCGCATGCGTGGCTCGGGCGACGTCCAGGCTCATTCCTTACCATCCCTGTGAACTTGGAGCATGTTAAAAAAAGAAAAGAGCCAGGAGGCCAAGCGAGCCGTCCAAGCGAAGCGAGGACGTGAGGCAGACTGGCCACTTTACAGCGAGGTCCACGTAGACCTGGACCTGTTGCAATAACAACTGAGGGGCGGGTACACCTGAAAACAGCTGATCGGGTTCGGTGATTTCCATCGGCTCGGATTGCGCTTGCGCAGTCAAGGGGGAACCATATCGATGGGAGGAACCATATCGGCAGAGCACCGGACGTCACCAAACAAATGGAAACCCCAAATGTTCAAAGGGAATAGGATCAGATATACCCGGACTTCATTAGCAGGGAGATCCCTACAGGTGCTGCTGATGTATGCCTCAGTGGCGGTGGCCTGACACACACTGGTGTCCAGGAATGGCTCTTGGCTGCTGGGAGCAATTATTATTGAAGCATGCAGAGAAAAGTTCTGGACTATCCACCGCCACAATTTAGAAGAGCATTTTTTAAATCTCAAATATAGTTCTCGCATATACCGCAGCGCTGTACAGAGAACACCGAGCCAGTCACCTCAGTCTCTGTACCAGAGGAGCTTACACTCTAATGTCCCCTCCTACAGTTGCACACTATTAAAGTGGTTGTAAACCCACTTACGCAACTTGCACCTACAGGTAAGCCTAGATTAAGGCTTAACTTTAGGTGCATGAAATATCTCCCTAGCCTACACGGTTTAGGAGATATTTCCAAAAAAAGACATGCACTGATGTCTACGGCGCATGCGCGCCGTAGACAACGGTGCATTCACAGGGTTAATCCCATTCACAAATCCGGCCTCGCCGGATATGACGGCTCCCGCGCGCATGCCCGGGGTGACGTCTTCGCCGCTCTGGCCAATCGCAGCGCCGGAGAGGCGCTGTGATTGGCTGGAGCGGCGATACCCGGAAGTAACCTTCCGGGTATCTGTGGAGCGATGGCTGGAGGGGGAGACGAGGATGGCTTCAGGGGCCCCGATCTAAGGTAAGTGATGCATAATGAGCTGGTATGCTAGTCATACTAGCTCATTATGGCTTTGTCTTGCAGGTGTTTTTTTTTTTTTTTTTTTTTTTTTTTTTAATATCTGAGTTTACAACGACTTTAATATTATACATTTACCCACTTCCTGTCTACGTCGATGGACTTTCGGTGATTTGTATCGAGATGATATGCAGCTGCAGACCTCACCACACTACTGGTTTTTAAAGCCGGCGGTCAGCTCTCTTGTAATAGCAATCAGAGCGGCTAACTAGCTGCTCTGATTGCTATTACAAGCAGCAGGAGGGGACGCCCCTCCCGCCACCTTCTGTGGATCTCTCGGGTTCTCCCGTCCCACCGGGAGACCCGAGCGGCCAGCTGGCATGTCCGCGGGCTGACCAGACAGCCTAGCAAAGGCAGGATCGGCTGTTCGTAAAAGTAACCTGAAAGCAATGACATGACATCACTTCCGGTTTACTCGGAAACCATCGGCGCCATTTTTAAAAAGTTGAAAGCATTCAAAAACACAGATCTTGGTGTTTTGAATGCTTTCAAGTGCAAATGAGGATTACATTCCTTGTGAGAGCAAATAAAGTGATAAAAAAAATTAAATAAAAGCAACAGTGTTTAATTGTAATTAAAAAATAAGTGTGTGTGTGTGTGTGTGTGTGTGTGTGTGTGTGTGTGTGTATATATCTATATCTATATATATATATATATATATATATATATATATATATATTTTGTTTCATAATTAAAAAAAAAAAATATATATATATATAATGAATTATGATACAATTAGTGTGTGTATGCATATATATATTTTTTTTTAAAAGTGCCCCAATCCTCCTGTACTTGTGGCGCAAAGGCGAATTAGCGCTTTGTTCCCGCACACAAACAGCGATCAATGCCAACATCAGATCATGTGCAGTGATTACAGCACCAGAACTCCTATGTTAACCTTTAATTGGTAACCTGTAAAGGCTTTTAAATTGTCGCCTATGGATAGTAAAATTTACGTTGTCTGTCGCTGTTGCACAGGCGTGCACAATTTTAAAGCGTGACATGTTTGGTATCTATTTACTCAGCGTAACATCTTTTTATATTTTCCCCAAAAAATCGGTTTGAGTTGTATTTTTTTTCTTTTTTTTTTGCCTTAAAATTCAAAAAAGTTAATTTTTCCCCAAAAAATTGCGTTTGAAAAAACCCTTTGCAAATACCGTGTGACAGTAAAAAAATTGCAACATCCATCAATTTATTCTCTAGGGTCTCTGCTAATTATATCTTGTTTGTGGGTTCAAAGTAATTTTCTAGCAAAAGATACGGATTGTTGCACGTGAACATAAAAAAATGCCAGAAAAGGCCCAAACTGGAAGTAGTTAAATGGATAAAAACTGTTTGTTCTTTGGCAATGAAATGATATTTGACATTTTGTAGAAGGTACGGTTATTGATAAAAGTGTATTTAATGCTTTATCATGAGGTTTGTGTAAATGTCATGGGATTGTTGGTTTTTCATCTCTGAACAGCCCCACAATGGGGAAAGGTGGTGACCACACCTGGTGGTGGTGGGGGGGACACCTCTCCAGGTAAATACGGGTTCTAGTTTTTCCTGATCTGTAGACAATAGGCATAGCGGATGGACTGTGGGTTGTATGACACAGATTTGTTATTCTTTAGACACAATGCAGGGCTGGACCCGCTACATGAAAAAATAAAAGTTCACTTTTATGTTTACACAAGTGTGCTTCTCCCAAAGGTGCGCAGAGTCATATTAACCCTTTATCTCCGTGTTGGCCCTTCATCATCTCTGTGTTGGCCCTTCATCATCTCTGTGTTGGCCCTTCATCATCTCTGTGTTGGCCCTTCATCATCTCTGTGTTGGCCCTTCATCCTCTCCGCGTTGGCCCTTCATCCTCTCCGCGTTGGCCCTTCATCCTCTCCGCGTTGGCCCTTCATCCTCTCCGCGTTGGCCCTTCATCCTCTCCGCGTTGGCCCTTCATCCTCTCCGCGTTGGCCCTTCATATCCTCTCCGCGTTGGCCCTTCATATCCTCTCCGCGTTGGCCCTTCATATCCTCTCCGCGTTGGCCCTTCTTATCCTCTCCGCGTTGGCCCTTCATATCCTCTCCGCGTTGGCCCTTCTTATCCTCTCCGCGTTGGCCCTTTTTTATCCTCTCCGCGTTGGCCCTTCTTATTCTCTCCGCGTTGGCCCTTTTTTATCCTCTCCGCGTTGGCCCTTTTTTATCCTCTCCGCGTTGGCCCCTTTTTATCCTCTCCGCGTTGGCCCCTTTTTATCCTCTCCGCGTTGGCCCTTTTTATCCTCTCCGCGTTGGCCCCTTTTTATCCTCTCCGCGTTGGCCCTTTTTATCCTCTCCGCGTTGGCCCTTTTTATCCTCTCCGCGTTGGCCCTTTTTATCCTCTCCGCGTTGGCCCTTTTTATCCTCTCCGCGTTGGCCCTTTTTATCCTCTCCGCGTTGGCCCTTTTTATCCTCTCCGCGTTGGCCCTTTTTATCCTCTCCGCGTTGGCCCTTTTTATCCTCTCCGCGTTGGCCCTTTTTATCCTCTCCGCGTTGGCCCTTTTTATCCTCTCCGCGTTGGCCCTTTTTATCCCCTCCGCGTTGGCCCTTTTTATCCCCTCCGCGTTGGCCCTTTTTATCCCCTCCGCGTTGGCCCTTTTTATCCCCTCCGCGTTGGCCCTTTTTATCCCCTCCGCGTTGGCCCTTTTTATCCCCTCCGCGTTGGCCCTTTTTATTTAGAACGTTAATATTTCAATAGTCTGGAGTCCATGTGTCGCCCTCACTTCACCTGGGATTCGGTGCCGGTTCTCTTCTTTGATTCACAGCTGCCAACACTATCAGGTTTCCCTTGAAGCACGGGTGCCACAACCAGTAAGTAGAAAATTCTCCTGTTCGACGCTCCGGCCAATCAGGAAATGGCTTTCTTGATTGGCACCACCTTACATTGTGAAGTGACGCATGGCTCTGCATTTTAACAGCCCGTTGCCTGCTTCAGCCACGCCCTTCTGCTTCAGTTCTCCTGTGACCTGTGCCTCCTTCGTGCCCACTAGTTCTTCTGTCATCTAATGTCTTTTAGTGCCCCCTATAACTTACAAAGTTATGACTCCACTTGTGTCTTCAGTTCCAGAGTCCTCTAGTGATTTTCATTGCCAAGGTTGTAACTTCAAGTATTGGTCCCTAGAGCACTTATTGCACCCCTGTGACACCAAATGTTCGAGTGTGCTGCGACTCCCAGTGGGCCTCCAGTCCCTGTGTCATCTACTGATTCCTAGTGTGCCCCATTACTCTAAGTTCCAGTGTCTTCTAGTGATTTCCAATGCCAAGGCCATAACTCCAAGTGCACCTCCAGTCCCCAGGTCATCAAGCAACTCCAAGTGTGCCCGGTGACTCCAGTACATCTTCAGTCTCTGTGTCATCTAGGTTCTCTTTGTTCGCCCTTTGTCATCTAGTGACTTCAAGTGTGCTTCTGTGTCTCCAAGTGTACCCCATGCATCTCTTATCTACTGACTCAAGTGTGCCCAATGTCGTCTGAACGAATGAGTGACTTGTATAGCGCTACACATGCGAACTGAATCGCCTCTAGGCGCTTTTTGCAGCCAGTGTCTGCCTGGCTGGTGCGATCATTTTACCCCGTAGGATCTCGACACACTTGGTATACAGTCGTATACATATATATTGGGCCAATATTTTTTTTTTTTTTTACAAGATCCAATTAACCTACCAGCATGTCTTTGGAGTGTGGGAGGAAACCAGAGTACCCGGAGGAAACCCTAGCAGACACAGGGAGAACATGCAAACTCCAGGCAGATGGTTTCGTGGTCGGGATTCAAACCAGTGACCCTTTTTGCTGCTAGGTAAAAGTGCTAACCGCTACACCACTGTGCGCCACATCCCCCCCCCCCGATTCTATGGTGACACCAGTGGGTTCCTATGCACCACTGACTGACTAATCCCGTAATCCAACCCCCCAACCCCCAGCCCGTAACCCCCCCCAACCCCTAGCCCGTAATATCCCCTACCCCGTAATCCCCCCCAACCCCGTAATCCCCCCAACCCCTATCCCGTAATCCCCCCAACCCCTATCCCATAATCTCCAACCCCTAGCCCGTAATCCCCCCCCCCCAACCCCTATCCCGTAATCTCCAACCCCTAGCCCGTAATCTCCCCCCCCAACCCCTAGCCCGTAATCTCAAACCCCTAGCCCATAATCTCCTACCCCCAAACCCCTAGCTCGTAATCTCCTACCCCCCAACCCCTAGCTCGTACTCCCCGCCCCCCTCCCTATGGCAGGAGAAGGAATCGTCGCACCATGTATGCTATGGTTGGTAAAAGCCAACGTCGCAACAAAGTCGTACGTTAAATCACACAATTTTGAAGTCCCATAACTGTGAATGGAGTCTAAAGGGCAGCACGTTTCTCTGCGTTCCAGGAAAGTGCACGATTTTGCGCATGTTTCCGACACGCGGAGGTGAAACCCTATCTCTATAGACTGGGATCCTTCCATACAATGTGTTTTTAATCCTGTTATCTGCACGGGTTGCCTCTTCCTTTTTATTGTCTGCATATCACTTGGCAGTGGTCCGGCACACCTCCTCTATGTACCCGGACTCTCCCCGTCCCATACATTGTCCTCCTTTATGTTCTCACGTTGAAGGTAAAATGATCCAGGCTCTGGGCAGAAGGTGGATCGTCTTGTCAATTATTCAGGCTCTTCTCAGATGACGGGGAAGAGTCCGCTGCCTCCACCTTCCCCATACATGACAACACAACGTCTCCGTCACAGCCGGCCGTCGTCACACCTGGGGAAGGTCAGATGGCTTTAGGGACTGAATGCAACTGAAGATCCCTATAGACAAATGACGGGGAGAAAAAAATGTTACGGACTTTCCAGGGAAACAGTCTTTAAGTTGTTGTAAACCTTCCATCTACCCAGTGAAGTGACTGGCCTGCACCGAGATAAAACAAATCCTCCTACATAAGTTGTACCTATTTATCTGCAAGGCTCTGTTCGCTACATCTGTTCAAAGTCCAGAATTTATACAGCTTGTCTGAGCTTTCAGAAAGCAAGGGGTGGGGAGCTGAAGCTACACTCTGCAGAGCTCAGCGGGAGCTGATTGGAGGGAAGGGGGGACACGCCCCTTTGCACAGCACATAGGAACAGAGCTGAGGCTGTCATTGACGGGCTGTGTGCTGGAGATCTTTTTTGATGTCCGCTGCAGGTCTCCTTCCTCCGTCCTACTCGCGGTGTCTTTTGTGAATGGGGCGCGCTGCCTACTGGGAACTGTGTATATCCCAGAGAGCAGCCGGCCCATTCACAAAGTGCCGTGCGGCTCGCGCATGCACAGTAGCAAACGGGCAGTGAAGCCGCACGGCTTCACTGCCTGTTTCCCTTACTGAGGATGGCGGCGCCAGGAGCTGCCAGGATCGAGGGATCGGCCTGGGGGCGGGGCTGACATTGCGGGCGAGTAGGACAGGCAAGTGTCCTTATTAATAGTCAACAGCTACAGTGTTTGTAGCTGCTGACTTTAAAAAATAAATAAATCGCGGGTGGAATCCCTCTTTAAGTACCGTAGTCTGTTGCCATTTCACAAGCGTGCGCAATTTTAAAGCATGACATGTTAGGCATCTATTTACTCGGCGAAACATCATCTTTCACATTATACAAAACAACTGGGCTAATTTTACAGTTTTTTTTTTTTCTAATTTATTAAAGTGTATTTTGTTTCCAAAAAAATAAACTGCTTTTTGAAAGACCGCTGCGCAAATACAGTGTGACATAAAATATGTCAATGACCACCATTTTATTCTCCAATGGTCGCTGCTAAAAAAAACTATGTAATGTTTGGGGGTTCAAAGTAATTTTCTAGCAAAAAAAACCCCCAGATTTTTACTTGAAAACGACAAATCTCTGAAAAAGGCCTGGACTTAACGTGGTTATACATTGTATTCATTTGTATCATTATTACAATTTGGGTTCTTCTGACACTTTTTGTATCTCCTGCATGTGATGTCCTTTAGATATTTGAGCGTTGTGCTGATTTATTTTTATTATGTATCAAATGTTCTGGAACGTTTTGGATGCAGCAGACGTTTTCCCAAATGGGGATTATTGTAATTGGTGAAAAATGCGAATTGTGCGGTATTTATTTGTGGCGTGTTTGTTTCTTTTTTCTTGCATCCGCTCTCGGCGATTCCACCATTCTGGTTGACTATCGGTAAATGTTGTCTTTCTTTTTTTTTTATTGTTTTGGTCCCTTCACAGCTCATTACCATCCTAACTAGAGCAAAGTTCACCTGCAGTGGCCGTCCGCTGGAGCCGAACAAATCCCGCCTGACCTGTGCAGGTGGCGGCCCTCCCTGACTGACGTGTCAGAAAGGTTGACCTGTCTTGGAAACTTCTGAGTCGTCTTCTTTTGCGATTTCAGGGAATACCAGTCTATAGAGCTGAATTCGCATCGCACACGGTTCAAACTCGCACGGACCCTTTTTTCCCCCCGCAGCTTAGATTCGCACTGCACGAAGCCCAGGTTCACACTGGGGCTGCGGGAGTGAAGCCGCGCGAGTTCGTATAAGTACAGGAGGGGGGGTCGGCAAGTGGTTAAGAGGGGCCCTGCTCAGAAGCGCTTACAATCTAATAGGGTGGGGCAGGTGGTACAAAAGGTTGGGAATGAGCTGATGGAAGTGGTGAAAGATCAGTTGGAGACGTGATAGGCTTCCCTGAAGAGATGAGTTTTCAGGGATCACCTGAAGGCAGCTAGAGTAGGATATAGCTGAACAGGTTGAGATGGAGAGTTCCAGAGGATGAGAGAGGCTCTGGAGAAATCTTGGAGACGAGCATGGGAGGAGGAGACAAGGGAGCTTGAGAGGAGCGTAGAGGACGGTTTAGCACAGCTGGTTGGAATTGGGATTGTAAACTGTGGCTAACGTGTAAGGTTTGGTATTAAGGTCACATTTCAAAATGACGGAGCGACCCTCTGGGTCAATGATGGAGGACTGGAGTGTAAAGGCCGCTGTGTTCTTGATTACAAGTAGGACTCCCCTTTTTTATTTTTATTTTATTTTTTTTGTAGGTGGGCAGAAACATGTGAGGGAAATCCTTGGGCTCCATGCAAACTGGACGCTAAAATAATGTTATAAAAACGCCCGTAGCTTTGCTGGGAGTCTTTCAACGGTTTTTTTAACGTTTTTGCAATAGCGTTTATTAGCGTTTTTTTGTGTGTTGTGTTTTTTTTTTTTTTTTTTTTTCAATGGAACAAAAACGCTGGTGAGTTTTTGAGCGTTTATTAGCATTTTTGAGCATTTTTCAGCATTTGGCGTTTTTTGAGGTAAAAAAAAAAATGTCACTTTGAACGCGATTTTCGGGCGTTCTGAAAAAAGCCCATAAACTTCATTGCTCATTAAAGCTGAAAAACTTCCATGTGTGCATGGACACATAGGCTAACATAGAGTGGAGTTTATGGGCTTTTAAAAAAAAAAAAAAAGCCCAAACTCCAATAAGCTGCAGTTCATCAGCTCCAGTGTGCATGGAGCCTTATGGTTGGTGACAGCTTGGGACAGCTTGGGGCGGCGCCATTTTGGAAGTGAGTTTCATGGACTGCCAGGATGTCGGCTTGGGGTTGTTTCGCCTCTCTCCAGAGGGAGAAACGTTTTGCCGGATGGTTAAGGCCACGGGCATTGATTGAAACAAGTTTAAAGAGGAAGTAAACCCTGATGGGTGTTACTTCCTCTTTGTTTCCCTGCAAAGGTAAAGCATAATGGGCTACTATGCATCGCATCGCATAGTAGCCCATTATGTGTCACTTACCTGCAGTAGAAGCCCGCAATGTCCCCGATTTCCTCGCTAGTAGCGAGCGTCCATCTTCACCCCTCTTCTTCCGGGTTCGCAAACTCCGGCTCTGTGACTGGCCAGAGTCGCGTGACGTCACTCCCGCGAATGCGCTTTTCACGGCACAACCCCATTCATAAAACGGCACGCTCGGTGCGCCTGCGCCGTTGTCTACGCCGCCCATGCGCCGCAGACCTCGTTGCAGGCTTTTTTGTAAATATCTCCGAGACCGTGTAGGTCTCGGAGATATTGCAACAGCACCTACAGGTAAGCCTTAATCTAGGCTTACCTGTAGGTGTCACTTCCCCCAGAGGGTTTACAACCACTTTAATGCCGCGTACACACGACCGTTTTTCATGACGAGAAAAATGCAATTTTTCTAAATTGGTCAAAAACGATTGTGTGTGGACTCCAGAGCATTTTTCCCGACGAGAAAAATGGGCATTAAAAATTTTGAACGCGCTCTATTTTTTTATCGCCGTTTTTTAAGTCGTCGTTTTTCTCGTCATGTGTTGGCTTTAACGACGTGAAAAAACACGCATGCTCAGAAGCAAGTGATGAGACGGTAGCGCTCGTTCTGGTAAAACTAGCGTTCGTAATGGAGATAGCACATTCGTCACGCTGTAACGGACTGAAAAGCGCGAATCGTCTCTCACCAAACTTTACTAACACGAGGATCAGCAAAAGCAGCCCAAAGGGTGGCGCCATCCGAATGGAACTTTCCCTTTTATAGTGCCGTCATACGTGTCGTATGTCACCGCGCTTTACTCAAGCGTTTTGTTTTTTTCACGATAGTGTGTAGGCAAGGCAGGCTTGAGAAGAATCGCATCGAGAAAAACATAGGTTTTTTTTTTCAATGACGTTAAAAACAGCCGTGTGTACGCGGCATTGGTGTCATTACAACAGGAAAAGGCAAATATGAAGGAAGCACTCACTGGCATGGCTGTAGGTTGAGCAACCAGGTGGAGAGAGAGAGGCTCCGCAGGAGACTATGCCGTGTCCCAGGATCATGCGATACCAGATTAAAGAATATCTATGTGGTACGTTTTGGTCACCATATAAGCGAGGCTGGGGAACAAGCAAGAGAACCAAAAGCAAGTAGACCTAATGAAACCTGCCAATGGAGGACCCATACGGAATTTGTGTAGGAGAAAGGAGAAACAATATAAAGGTTGAGAGAAGACTAGCTGCTATGTTTCGGGGGTATACTTGTGGTGGCTCTTGCCGCCGGGGAACACGCGATAAGGCGGGTGGGTAAGGGGTGTGCTAATAGGACTTGGCGCCTTCATTAAAATTTTTCCTGTGGGAGACCTCATGCCGTTCCTCCTCCAGCGGTAAGGGGATTGCAGCTGAGGATGATGCGGGTTGGTAATCCGGAAAGATGTCCCATGATCTTAGATGACGAATGGCCTTCTTCGAGAGATGTCACTAGAGTGTAGAGCTGCACAATTAATCATTAAAAAATCGTGATCTCGATTCAACCCCCCCTGACGATCTCCAATGCAGAGTTTGCCGATTCTTTCATATAACAAGTGGAGAGACTTTATCTGTTCACTCGGCTGTCAAAAGAAAAAAATCTGGGCAGTTTGCCAAGTTTTTAACAACATGAAACATGGTAACTAACTTCCTTCTTTGGTTAAACTTGTGTGTGTAAATGCAGGAAGTTTAACCAAAGTCCAAATCTTTTTCTGACACTTGTTTCTTAAAGAGGAGCTCCGCCGAAATAAAAAAAAAAAATTAAAAGCCAGCAGCTACAGCAGCTGCTGACTTTTAATATTAGGACACTTATTGTCCTGGAGTCCAGCAACGTCGGCAGCAGAAGGCGAGCGATCGCTCGTCACTCTGCTGCCCCCACCGCCATCCTCGGTGAGGGAACCAGGAAGTGAAGCCTTGCGGCTTCACGGCCCGGTTCCCTACGGCGCATGCGCAAGTCGCGCTGCGCAATTCTCACTGGTCCCTGTTGTGTTCTGGGAGCCGAGTGTCTCCCAGAACACAACGGGTATTGTGCGGGAAGTGACGTGCTTCCCGCAGAGAGGACTCCCGGAAGTGGGTGCAAATACCTGTCTTAGACAGGTATCTGCACCCCCCTCCCCCCTGAAAGGTGTCAATTGTGACACCGGAGGGGGGGGGGGGGGGAGGGTTCCGATGAGCGGAAGTTCCACTTTAGGGTGGAGCTCTGCTTTAAGGCCTCATGTACACTGCTGCTGGGAAACGGACGTTTAGGAGCAGTTGAGCATTATTTTCAACTGCTCCTGAACTCTCCTCTGTTATCTTATCAGTAAATGTACACTGGTTCCTTAAGGCCCCATGTACAGAGGACGCTGTTAGGCCCCATGCACACGAGACACAGGTACAAACTCTGCTGAACACACGTTTTTAAACGCTGAAACCGGCGTTTATAAACGCGCGTTTTGCCGCGTTTGCGGCCGCGTTTAGCGGCGTTTAACCGCGTTTGCGTTTATAAGCGTTTCATCATAGACCCTCCCTAAGCTCAAAAAACAGTAAATTTTAACCATTTCAGCCAGTTTGTGAGACCAGAGTGAGTAGCAGCAGCTGAGAGAGCAGCAGTGTACTTGTATTTAGCGTATCACTTGCCACATCATCTGCCACAAGTTGTGGATTGTCCACTGGCCACGTCACCTGGCCACGTTACCTGCCACGTCACCTGCCACGTCACCTGGCCACATCACCTGCCACAAGCTGTGGATTGTCCACTGGCCACGTCACCTGGCCACGTTACCTGCCACGTCACCTGGCCACATCACCTGCCACAAGCTGTGGATTGTCCACTTGCCACGTCACCTGGCCACGTCACCTGGCCACATCACCTGACACAAGTTGTTGATTGTCCACTTGCCACTTTACCTGCCACAAGTTGTGGATTGTCCACAATGCGATGCAAGCAATTACAGTTTTCTTTTATATTTTTTAGTAGTTTTTCATCATTTGCCATCATTTTTGAGATTTCTAATGTTAAAAAATAGGTCACCTTTAAAAACGCTTATAAACGCAAACGCGGCAAAACGCCGGTACCGCGTTTAGCCGCGTTTAGCAGCGTTTAGCATCTGAAACGTGAAAACTTTTGCGTCTGAACCCATTTTTTTGCTTCTGGAAAAACGAGGTTAAACGCAACTGCTTGTAAACGCTAAAAAACGAGAGTGTGTGCATGGACACATAGGATAACATTGAATGGGTTCAGGAGCAGTTGAAAAAAGCGTCCAACTGCCTCTGAACGCGCGTTCAACAGCAAATAACAGCGTCTCGTGTGCATGGGGCCTAAGCGCGCGTTCAGAGGCAGTTGGATACTTTTTTTCAACTGCCCCTGAACACCTTCAATGTTATCCTATGTGACCATGCACACACTCTCGTTTATTGCCATTTTATATGCAGTTGCGTTTAACCTCGTTTTTTCCAGAAGCAAAAAAAATGAGTTCAGACGCAAAAGTTTTCCACGTTTCAGACGCGAAACGCCGCTAAACCCGGTACCGGCGTTTTGGCGCGTTTTCGTTTATAAGCGTTTTTAAAGGTGACCTATTTTTTTACATTAGAAATCTCAAAAATTATGGCAAACGATGAAAAACCATTAAAAAATATTTTAAAAAAAATTGTAATTGCTTGCATTGCATTGTGGACAATCCACAACTTGTGGCAGGTGACGTTGCCAAGTGACGTGGCAGGTGACGTGGCCAATCCACAACTTGTGGCAGGTGATGTGGCCAGGTGACGTGTCAGGTGACGTGGCAAGAGGCCAATCCACAACTTGTGGCAGGTGATGTGGCCAGGTGACGTGGCAAGAGGCCAATCCACAACTTGTGGCAAGTGACGTGGCAGGTGACGTGGCCAATCCACAACTTGTGGTAGGTGATGTGGCCAGGTGATGTGTCGGGTGACGTGGCAAGAGGCCAATCCACAACTTGTGGCAAGTGACGTGGCAGGTGACGTGGCCAATCCACAACTTGTGGTAGGTGATGTGGCCAGGTGATGTGTCGGGTGACGTGGCAAGAGGCCAATCCACAACTTGTGGAAGGTGATGTGGCCAGGTGACGTGGCAAGAGGCCAATCCACAACTTGTGGCAGGTGACACGTTAAATACAACTACACTGCTGCTCTCTCAGCTGCTGCTACTCACTCTGGTCTCACAAAATAGCTGAAATGGTTAAATACTGTTTGAGTTTAAGGCGGGTCTTATGATGTTTCTTAACTAAACGCTTCTAGACGCAAACGTGCATTTCTAAACGCCGGTTTCAGCCTTTAAAAACGTGTGTTCAGCAGAGTTTGCACCGACGTCTCGTGTGCATGGGGCCTTATAGTAGTTTCTAGGCAGTTGTGTTTTTAGAGGCTTTTTCTTGAACCTAAAAAAAAATGCATTCAGAAGCTGTGTTTAGAGGCAGTTGAAGCGCCAAATGCAGCTAAACGCGGCAACTTGTGTTTAGCAGCGTTTCGTTTTTAGAGACATTTTTCATTTTAACAAGAAAACGAAATTATAATTTTCAAATGCTTCTAGACGCAAACGTGGCTAAACAGCCGTTTTGAGACACTGGTTTCTAGCTGTCAAGTTAAATCGTTCAGGAGAGGTTGAACAACGTCCTGTGTACATGCAGCCTAAGTTAAAATCAATATTTTTTGCTAGAAAATTACTTGGAACCCCCAAACGTTATATATATATATATATATATATATATACCGTATTTATCGGCGTATAACACGCACTTTTTTCCCCTGAAAATCAGGGGGAAATCGTGGGTGCGTGTTATACGCCGATACTGACATCCCTGAGCTGTCTCCGCTGACTGTGAGCGGAGCGGAGCGAGATACACATAGCCGAATGTACTCGGCTATACTCTGCTTTTCTCGGCTCCGCTCACAGTCACGCCCAGTCCCGCCATTGGACCTGTGTTATGTCCATCATAGGGCGGGACTCGGCGTGACTGTGAGCGGAGCCGAGTATAGCCGCGTACACTCGGCTATGTGTATCTCGGCGGCGTCCCGGCGTTCTCGGCAGGGTCCGCACAGTCTCGGCGCCAATTTTAAAATGATGCACGGCGACTCTGGGGCAAGGCTGCGCGGCGACTCTGGGGCAAGGCTGCAATGGACACTGACAAGGCTGCACTGTGACAAGGCTGCACTGTGACAAGGCTGCAATGGACACTGACAAGGCTGCACTGTGACAAGGCTGCACTGGACACTGACAAGACTGCACTGTGACAAGGCTGCACTGTGACAAGGCTGCACTGGACACTGACAAGGCTGCACTGTGACAAGGCTGCAATGGACACTGACAAGGCTGCACTGTGACAAGGCTGCACTGGACACTGACAAGGCTGCACTGTGACAAGGCTGCAATGGACACTGACAAGGCTGCACTGTGACAAGGCTGCAATGGACACTGACAAGGCTGCATTTAAATGTAAGTTATTTTTCCTTAAACTTCCCTGCTAAAAGTTTTTTTCCCTAAAATTTCCTCCTAAACTTGGGGTGCGTGTTATACGCCGATAAATACGGTATATATATATTAGCACTTTGAGACCCTAGGGAATAAAATGGCAATTGCTGCAATATTTTGAGTCGCACTGTATTTGCCCAGTGGTCTTTCAAATGCAATCTTTTGGGAAAAAATGCACTTCAATTAATAAAAAATAAATTAAAAATTCAACGGTAAGGAGCCCAATTTTTGGGGTTTTAATGTGAAAGATGTTACGCTGCGAGAATCGTGATACATCTTCCAAGCAAAAAAATTGTGATTCTCATTTTAGCCAGAATCGTGCAGCTCTACTAGAGTGGTAGCTGATGGAGTGATGTCTGAGTGCTTTGGTGGTGGTGTCCAGATTTTTGCGCTATCGTAAAGTGTGGGCAGAAAGGTCAGGGAGTGCCTTTTATTTTATTCGATTTATTTTTATGTGTGTAGCGGCCTCACCCCTCTCTCTTGCTTTATCGGTTGTATGGCTGTTGTCTAGGGGTACCTGGGGGAGAGAGCTGAGACACACCATGGCCCATGTCCTCCGTAACTAAGAGGTGAAGGCCAGAAGATTAGGTCTTTTGTGTAGGTGTCCTAGAGTCAGGTCCAGTCCTTCGTCCCTGACTCCTTTGCTTAGTAACCCGAGTTCCACACAGTGAATAGGTACAACTCAGTTTTATTCTTCTTGCCAAGCAATAAAACAATCTTTCTCCTTTTGAATAATGGGGGGGACAGATCGAGGCACAATCCTTTCCCTTCTGCTGCTGCCCACTGTGCTGTCACCAGTGGTGAATAGTCACTGCCACTGACTAGGTAATATAGAACGCGAATTACCTTCGCTCACTTTGCCCCTGTCAGAGGGAGAAATCCGTCCAAGGGAGAAATGGAGGCCTCTCTGTCACCAGGGATGCTGCGCCGGTCTCTTCAGAGAAGTTACTGCGCACCAGTCCTCACGAACTCAGACACGGGCACCCAAGGAGTTAGGGCCCCCTCGGATTCCTCCACCCTCGCGGAACTCAGTCGAAGGTACTGAGCCCCAGGCATCCGCCATAGTACCTCACCCCAGGCTAAAGGAGCCTGAGATGGACTCCATCTCCACTCCGGCCAGGTCAAGGGCACCTAGGCCTGGAACACCGGAACGCCAGCACCCAAGCTGAAGGTGCCTGGGTGCGGCCACGTGCTACCACTCTCTCCCCAAAATCAGGGCGTCCGCCCCTTTTATCTCCTCTCCCTTTGCGTCACAGCGGGTTCCCCGCCCCTCTGTACCAGCTCCAGGGGAGGACAAAAAGACACAGTTTGCGGTGTGAGTTCAACTCCAGCCCCAGGCAACAGCGCCACCTGCAGGCCCCAAGGAACCCCACACCACCAGAGTCCTCACATAAATTCAAACACCTGCTACATGTGGAACTTTTTTTTTATTTTTATTTCCACTCTAATTTTATTTAATTTTTTTTATTAACTTTATTGCTATCACAAGGGATGAACAATCCCAAATCTCTCCCCTGGCTTCTATTGCAGCCGATCAGACTCAGATCAATAGGATTGGCTGCTTCCCTGGCCGCTAATGGCCATGTAAACAAAGAGGCGGAGCTGAAAGTGTCAACATCCTCGTTGGTTTCCGAGATCACAGAGAGGGAGGAACAACATCGGTTCCTTTTTTTCTCTCTGTGCCGTGCAGCCATCCGCGCCGATCAGACGGCAGAGCCCGGGAGAGGAGGAGACCCCCTTCAGCCACCCGCGAAAGTGATTTTCAGTGGCTCTTCAGCCACTCGAATAACTTCTGCAGTAAATGGGCTGAATATTGGGCGGTATGGACCCGTTCAATAGAAACCGCCCGACTTTCGGCCCGTGTGTACAGCAGCCTGTCCGCCAGAAGCCGGCCGCATGTCCTGCTTCTGTCAAAGAGGCAAGACAGAAAAAGGTCTGCCGATCGGCATCTGATCAGGGCTCTCAGTCAATGGCTGCAAGTGCTGACCAGTGTGGGGGGGGGGCGGTGGGGCATCCCCCTGTCAGAACACAATAGCTCAGCGGGGGAGATCGCTGTACTAACATTGGATTGTTGGTACAGGTCTCTTTCTGAGCTCTTCAGTTTATAAAAAAAAAAAACCCTATAGTTTTGTACTAGGCTTTAGGGAGCCTGGAAGACGCAGCTAGGACTGAACCACCTAGCACCAAACCGGGGAGGGAGAAACCAAAATTGCATGATAAACAAGCCGTAGTGACCCAAAACCACCACCAGATGTCAGCATACTACAAAACAATGATAAACCTCATACAGTTAAAAAAAAAACGGAAAAATTACATAATAATGAGGCACCACAGGTACCGTTGGCACTGGGCCCCAGACCCTATCGGCTCGGCAGGGAAAGGCCCTCTCTGAGCATACCTCTATTCCCCTCCATGATTGATTGGCAGTGGAGGAGAGGAAGGGTTTCTTTACAAGCATGTACTTCCTACCTGTTACTGCAGGGGGCAGAAGACTTCACCTGTATTGCATATAAAGCTGTAACAGCCCTTGATTGCTAGCTGGGTTGCCCAGCTCTTACAGTTGCCACCTTAATTACAAAGCCTGGTTGCCACCAAAGTCAGCTTGGCTGTAATAGAAGTATTCCAGTGCAGCACAGGAGGTGATCCATCTCATTCCTGGGGGGGGATTGTCAGGTAGGCCGTACGGGGCTCCATGATTTCTAATGCAATGTGGTGAATGCGGCCGGTGTCCACCTGTTTCCATCCTCCCTCACCCCCTCCCCCCCCCCCCGGTGTGCGATGTTCCGATGTTTAATCGGCGCCCGGAGGTGGCGGGTTTTCCTTTGCAGTCAGCACTTTGCTGTGAGTACAGAGCCCTCCAGTGACCCCTCTCCTCCCCTGTGCTGATAAGGAACGTGAAATCCCTCCATCAGCATCTTATTGTCTTTATTTACTGCTGACGGAAAACTCTGCGCAGCCCCGCGATGAGCTGTGATATCAGTATTGTGGGGGCCAATACCTGATCTAAGGGGGCCCCCTAGTGGTCCGATCATGTGATTTGTATTTTGCCCCCCCCCCTCATCAACATGAGGAAAGTTTTTGAAATAAAATCTTAATTTTCATTACATATCTTATTTTAGACTCATCATTGGGTCTCTGTGCTTCTTTATGCAATGCAGGCAGATCATGGCTGGTGGGAGGTGCCGGCAGGGATCTGTACTTTGCTTGCTGAAAACATCCCATCACCCAGTCTCAGTACTTGTGGCACTGGATGCAGTAATAACCCCCCAGCATTGGTGGCACTGGATGCAGTAATAACCCCCAGCATTGGTCTTGGTTGATGCAATAATAACCCCCAGCATTGGTCTTGGTGGACGCAGTAATAACCCCCAGCTTTGGTGGCGGTGGATGCAGTAATAACCCCCAGCTTTGGTGGCGGTGGATGCAGTAATAACCCCCAGCTTTGGTGGCGGTGGATGCAGTAATAACCCCCAGCTTTGGTGGCGGTGGATGCAGTAATAACCCCCAGCTTTGGTGGCGGTGGATGCAGTAATAACCCCCAGCATTGGTCTTGGTGGACGCAGTAATAAACCCCAGCATTGGTCTTGGTGGACGCAGTAATAAACCCCAGCATTGGTCTTGGTGGATGCAGTAATAACCCCCAGCATTGGTCTTGGTGGACGCAGCAATAACCCCCAGCATTGGTCTTGGTGGATGCAGTAATAACCCCCAGCATTGGTCTTGGTGGATGCAGTAATAACCCCCAGCATTGGTCTTGGTGGACGCAGCAATAACCCCCAGCATTGGTCTTGGTGGACGCAGCAATAACCCCCAGCATTGGTCTTGGTGGACGCAGCAATAACCCCCAGCATTGGTCTTGGTGGACGCAGCTATAACCCCCAGCATTGGTCTTGGTGGACGCAGCTATAACCCCCAGCATTGGTCTTGGTGGACGCAGCTATAACCCCCAGCATTGGTCTTGGTGGACGCAGCTATAACCCCCAGCATTGGTCTTGGTGGACGCAGCTATAACCCCCAGCATTGGTCTTGGTGGACGCAGCTATAACCCCCAGCATTGGTCTTGGTGGACGCAGCTATAACCCCCAGCATTGGTCTTGGTGGATGCAGCTATAACCCCCAGCATTGGTCTTGGTGGACGCAGCTATAACCCCCAGCATTGGTCTTGGTGGACGCAGCTATAACCCCCAGCATTGGTCTTGGTGGACGCAGCTATAACCCCCAGCATTGGTCTTGGTGGACGCAGCTATAACCCCCAGCATTGGTCTTGGTGGACGCAGCTATAACCCCCAGCATTGGTCTTGGTGGACGCAGCTATAACCCCCAGCATTGGTCTTGGTGGACGCAGCTATAACCCCCAGCATTGGTCTTGGTGGACGCAGCTATAACCCCCAGCATTGGTCTTGGTGGACGCAGCTATAACCCCCAGCATTGGTCTTGGTGGACGCAGCTATAACCCCCAGCATTGGTCTTGGTGGACGCAGCTATAACCCCCAGCATTGGTCTTGGTGGACGCAGCTATAACCCCCAGCATTGGTCTTGGTGGACGCAGCAATAACCCCCAGCATTGGTCTTGGTGGACGCAGCAATAACCCCCAGCATTGGTGGCGGTGAACGCAAAAGGCAGCTACCTTTTTTTTCTAATTTGATTTTAACAAGGAGTGTTTAATATCAACTTTAATGTCACAATGCTTACAGAAAGTTGATCTTCCACTGGGGCGATGTTTTGGTGCCCGGCGATGTTTGGGTGCGCGGCGATGTTTGGGTGCGCGGCGATGTTTGGTGTACTTATTCTGGAGTATAATGTTAGTAAACACCTCTCTGGATATTTACAAGTCTGCACACACAATCCGCTCTAATTAGCAACACAGAAGAGACGGTGATGACGTTGGAGTCGTCGTTATCTCCTTACCAATCTCTGGTAATGATGACTCTTCTGACATCTGAACCCGGGATGCGGGGCGGAGATTAGGTCTCCCCGGAGGATTACTCCATATCACTCTCTCTGTCCCTTTTTGTTGTTGCAGCAGTCAGTAACTGGCAAGGAAGTCACTATTTCCTATGTCAACATCGCTGTGCAAGAGATACGACTTACGACACAGACTAAGGTTACAGCTAGGAGAAAATCAGGTTAGCGGTGGGTAAAAACAGAAGAAACGTGGACTTGGCAGATAAAGAACTGTAGTATAGATGCTTGTAAAAGATTATTGGATAAAGCTATGAGGTCACACACAAATGCTATGAGGTCACACACAAATGCTATGAGGTCACACACAAATGCTATGAGGTCACACACAAATGCTATGAGGTCACACACAAATGCTATGAGGTCACACACAAATGCTATGAGGTCACACACAAATGCTATGAGGTCACACACAAATGCACAAAGTGGAAGCGGCTAAATAAAAATTCTCCAGGGAAAGTAGAAGCAAGGCTTTTGGTCTTTAACTCATAAGAAGGAATCATTGGTTGAGCCTAAAGGCTTGAATTTGCCTTCTCTTCTATAAATAAGGGGGACTCCAAGGGAAACAAAAAAAAGTCACCTAAATTGAGTTTAAAGTGCTTTTATTAATATCACAAGTCACAACAAGAAGCATTCAATGTGTTTCAGGGGGCAAACATCCCCATTCATCAGGGATGGAAACAATGTAGAAAAAATATTCACTGGACCCAAAATGAAGATCCCCGACAGGTGAAACAGTGAGTTGGTTGTGCTTGTATCATTGAATTGAAAGACAAAGCTCCAACTTCATTGGACAATGGGACAAAGCTTCAGCTTCATTGGATTGAGGGAAAAAGCTCCAACTCCAGGTGACAAACCTTTTAACTTGGCTGGACCTGGTTGGACAAAGCTCTCCTCCAACTTGGCTGGACCTGGTTGGGCAAAGCTCTCCTCCAACTTTGCTGGACCTGGTTGGGCAAAGCTCTCCCAACTTGGCTGGACCTGGTTGGGCAAAGCTCTCCCAACTTGGCTGGACCTGGTTGGGCAAAGCTCTCCCAACTTGGCTGGACCTGGTTGGGCAAAGCTCTCCCAACTTGGCTGGACCTGGTTGGGCAAAGCTCTCCCAACTTGGCTGGACCTGGTTGGGCAAAGCTCTCCCAACTTGGCTGGACCTGGTTGGGCAAAGCTCTCCCAACTTGGCTGGACCTGGTTGGGCAAAGCTCTCCCAACTTGGCTGGACCTGGTTGGGCAAAGCTCTCCCAACTTGGCTGGACCTGGTTGGGCAAAGCTCTCCCAACTTGGCTGGACCTGGTTGGGCAAAGCTCTCCCAACTTGGCTGGACCTGGTTGGGCAAAGCTCTCCCAACTTGGCTGGACCTGGTTGGGCAAAGCTCTCCCAACTTGGCTGGACCTGGTTGGGCAAAGCTCTCCCAACTTGGCTGGACCTGGTTGGGCAAAGCTCTCCTCCAACTTGGCTGGACCTGGTTGGGCAAAGCTCTCCTCCAACTTGGCTGGACCTGGTTGGGCAAAGCTCTCCTCCAACTTGGCTGGACCTGGTTGGGCAAAGCTCTCCTCCAACTTGGCTGGACCTGGTTGGGCAAAGCTCTCCTCCAACTTGGCTGGACCTGGTTGGGCAAAGCTCTCCTCCAACTTGGCTGGACCTGGTTGGGCAAAGCTCTCCTCCAACTTGGCTGGACCTGGTTGGGCAAAGCTCTCCTCCAACTTGGCTGGACCTGGTTGGGCAAAGCTCTCCCAACTTGGCTGGACCTGGTTGGGCAAAGCTCTCCCAACTTGGCTGGACAAAGCTCTCCAACTTCCAACATTGGATTTGAGTCCAGTAGATGATTTTGCTACAGATTTGGGGGGGGGGGGGGATATTTTGCCACCAAAACATGGTTGCTCCTTTCTGTCACTTGTGATATTAGTAAAGGACATTGGACTCTCTATAGACGACTTTATGGCAGTATTGGTTATACATAAATAATAATTCTCTCCATGTCCTGACTGCAATTATTCTAATTGGTTGGATTGGTGTTATATCACATTTACCTGTTGCAATTGAAGGAAGCTCTTATCAAATTTTATAATTTTTTTTTTTTTTTTTTTTTTTTAAACATGTATAGCATGTACTGATGAATACGATTTGAAGAGCTGATAGAGCTTAAGAATTTTCAATACATTTCTGGTGGAATACTTTCCTACATTTTAGATGGCTTTCCGCCATGTAATCTAAAGTAGCGGTGAGCTGGGTGTCATCCGAACTCATCTGTAGCCATTCTTCAAATTTGTGCTTTTTTTTTTTTACCCCAATGAGCGGCAGGCTGGGTCATTTCCGCCGTAAAGCAAAAAGGTGGGCTTTAGGGCAGAAAAAGACTCAGACCGCAGCTTACTGCAGTAAAAAAAAAAAAAGAGCGCCAGTTTGGAGTTTGGCTGGAGAAATGTTCAGAGGACCCCTGAGCCCACCTCTAATCTGAAGGTTACAATCCACTTGCCCTTTTAAAGTCAAGGCACTCCAAGAAATCCATTGCAGTATGCAGGAACGCACCTCGTGACTTGGCTTTGGGGAATGGAGTCTAAACCTCTGAAACATTTTGGTTTTCTTTAACTATTGGATGTAATAAAGTAGTTCTGTCAACACCTGGCCATCTGCCTTCACCTGACAGGAGGCCACAGGGCAAGTTGCACCCTTCCTTTTGGAGTGAAGTAAAATTAAAAACCCAGACTGGTTTATATTAGACATGTGCGTGCCATTCATAAATTCGTTTTAGTTTTGTATTTCGTAATTCGTGTCCGAAATTCAATTTGGATTCGTTTCGTACGAAATACGAATTTTCGTTGGATTCGTTAACGAATGTTCGTAATTGTAACGAAAAGTTATGATGAATTTTAAAAAGCAAAAAATACCTTTCTCAATATGGCAGTCGTCGACTCATTATGAGGGGCTCCCACCATCCCTGTGCTGATTTCCTGGGTTTGTAGTAGACCGTTAATTCGTAATTCGTGTCTGAAATTCAATTTGGATTCGTACGAAATACGAAAGTTCGTTAGGTTCGTTCACTTTTCGTAACAATTACGAACGTTCGTTATGAGGGGCTCCCACCATCCCTGTGCTGTGCTGACTTCCTCCTGGGGCTTTACCCTTCCTGTGCTCATTATGAGGGGCTCCCACCATCCCTGTGCTGTGCTCATTATGAGGGGCTCCCACCATCCCTGTGCTGTGCTCATTATGAGGGGCTCCCACCATCCCTGTGCTGTGCTCATTATGAGGGGCTCCCACCATCCCTGTGCTGTGCTCATTATGAGGGGCTCCCACCATCCCTGTGCTGTGCTCATTATGAGGGGCTCCCACCATCCCTGTGCTGTGCTCATTATGAGGGGCTCCCACCATCCCTGTGCTGTGATCATGATGAGGGGCTCCCACCATCCTTGTGCTGTGCTCATTATGAGGAGCTTGCATCATCCCTGTGCTGTGCTCATTATGAGGGGCTCCCCTCATCCCTGTGCTGTGCTCATTATGAGGGGCTCCCACCATCCCTGTGCTGTGCTCATTATGAGGGGCTCCCACCATCCCTGTGCTGTGCTCATTATGTGCGGCTCCCACCATCCCTGTGCTGTGCTCATTATGAGGGGCTCCCACCATCCCTGTGCTGTGCTCATTATGAGGGGCTCCCACCATCCCTGTGCTGTGCTCATTATGTGCGGCTCCCACCATCCCTGTGCTGTGCTCATTATGAGGGGCTCCCACCATCCCTGTGCTGTGCTCATTATGTGCGGCTCCCACCATCCCTGTGCTGTGCTCATTATGAGGGGCTCCCACCATCCCTGTGCTGTGCTCATTATGTGCGGCTCCCACCATCCCTGTGCTGTGCTCATTATGAGGGGCTCCCACCATCCATGTGCTGTGCTCATTATGAGGAGCTCCCACCATCCCTGTGCTGTGCTCATTATGAGGGGCTCCCACCATCCCTGTGCTGTGCTCATTATGAGGGGCTCCCACCATCCCTGTGCTGTGCTCATTATGAGGGGCCCCCATCCCTGTGCTGTGCTCATTATGAGGGGCTCCCCTCATCCCTGTGCTGTGCTCATTATGAGGGGCTCCCACCATCCCTGTGCTGTGCTCATTATGAGGGGCTCCCACCATCCCTGTGCTGTGCTCATGATGAGGGGCTCCCCTCATCCCTGTGCTGTGCTCATTATGAGGGGCTCCCACCATCCCTGTGCTGTGCCGACCGCCTCCTGGGGCTGTACCCCTGCTGTGCTCATTATGAGGGTCTCCCACCACCCCTGTGCTGTGCTCATTATGAGGGGCTCCCACCACCCCTGTGCTGTGCTCATTATGAGGGGCTCCCACCATCCCTGTGCTGTGGTGACTTCCTGGGTTTTTAACTTCATCATAACGAATAATCGTAATTTATTATGACAATAATAAAACGATATTAACGAACATTCTTATTTTGTCCAATTCTGAATCTCCCATCGACTACCAGTACCAGTCTGAGCCGTCTCTCCCACTCCCCAAACCAAATTCATTAAAATTTTGTATAACATTCGTAAGAATAGAAACTTGTATTTCGGATGCTTCCCAATGTACGAATTTTCGGAAATTCGTACGAAACGAGTCGCACACGTCTAGTTTATAGTCCCTCATAGAGTATGGGGCACAGACCATTTTGGAGAGCATATTCCACACACATGACCGTCTCCGATGTTGAGGGGGGCTTGCTTCTTGCTGGATTCTAGAAACTTTAGGTCGAGTACCTCCAAAATGGTGGAAGGCTCATTGGATGGAATATGCTTTATTTCACAGCCAATGAGCATGGGCGTCAACTTGGCCCTGCACCATGCCTGTTTCTACATGGAGCCAGTGCACCAGATGTTCGTGCAACTCCCCCATGTCCCCGCCAGACACGTGCTTCTGATGTTCTTCTGTGTTGTGCACAAAGGGCCTGCACCAAATCTACCCCCGGGACCCAATCCCGATCAATCGCCTGGAACAGATTTTTTGCATGCCTGGGAATCTGAAAGCTCCTTAAAAACGGGAACCATTTATGATTTACTTGGTATAGAAGCAAAGTACAGCAAGTGGTAAACCTGTTCCGGTGCATTAGGCCGGAGCCGGCTCGGGGACACTGCGTCTATTGTCTGTGTGTGATGGGGAAGTTGCTGTTTGTTGTTTTAATGAGTTATTTATATAACACTCTGGCTGTACCTGAACACGAGAAGTACCGTATATACTCGAGTATAAGCCAAGTGCTGAAAATGCCCCCCTCGGCTATTACTCGAGTCACCTTTTTGCGCCTGATCTCCCGGACTTTGGGGACTCTGTACCGGCCGTAGGTCCCCTGGACCCCAAACTTGGCACACATGTAGCCCCACTCTTCCTCTACAAGTGTGCAAAGTTTGGTGGCCGGGGAGCACCGATTTTTCCAACCCGGGCACCCCTTCCATAGACTCCCATGGTAAACGGTAATTTCTCTGGTAAATTTGGGGACCCGGTACCGGCCGGCGTAGGTCCCCTGGACCCGAAACCTCGAACACATGTAGCTCCAGTTCTCCTCTACAAGTGTACAAAGTTTGCTGTCTAGGGGACCTACGGCCGGGGAGCACCGATTTTTCAAACCTGGGCACCCCTTCCATAGACTCCCATGTTAAACGTAAGTGGAGGAATTTGACTGGCCTGCACAGAGTCCTTGGATTGAGGGCCAAAAGCTCCATCTTCAGGGCGTTGAGGGGCCAAAAGCTCCATCTTCAGGGCGTTGAGGGGCCAAAAGCTCCATCTTCAGGGCGTTGAGGGGCCAAAAGCTCCATCTTCAGGGCGTTGAGGGGCCAAAAGCTCCATCTTCAGGGCGTTGAGGGGCCAAAAGCTCCATCTTCAGGGCGTTGAGGGGCCAAAAGCTCCATCTTCAGGGCGTTGAGGGGCCAAAAGCTCCATCTTCAGGGCGTTGAGGGGCCAAAAGCTCCATCTTCAGGGCGTTGAGGGGCCAAAAGCTCCATCTTCAGGGCGTTGAGGGGCCAAAAGCTCCATCTTCAGGGCGTTGAGGGGCCAAAAGCTCCATCTTCAGGGCGTTGAGGGGCCAAAAGCTCCATCTTCAGGGCGTTGAGGGGCCAAAAGCTCCATCTTCAGGGCGTTGAGGGGCCAAAAGCTCCATCTTCAGGGCGTTGAGGGGCCAAAAGCTCCAACTTCAGGGCGTTGGGGGCCAAGAGCTCCAACTTCAGGGTGTTGGGGGGCCAAGAGCTCCAACTTCAGGGCGTTGGGGGCCAAGAGCTCCAACTTCAGGGCGTTGGGGGCCAAGAGCTCCAACTTCAGGGCGTTGGGGGGCCAAGAGCTCCAACTTCAGGGCGTTGGGGGGCCAAGAGCTCCAACTTCAGGGCGTTGGGGGGCCAAGAGCTCCAACTTCAGGGCGTTGGGGGGTGCCAAGAGCTCCAACTTCAGGGCGTTGGGGGGTGTGCCAAGAGCTCCAACTTCAGGGCGTTGGGGGGGGGGGCCAAGAGCTCCAACTTCAGGGCGTTGGGGGGGGGGGCCAAGAGCTCCAACTTCAGGGCGTTGGGGGGGGGGGCCAAGAGCTCCAACTTCAGGGCGTTGGGGGGGGGGGGGCCAAGAGCTCCAACTTCAGGGCGTTGGGGGGGGGCCAAGAGCTCCAACTTCAGGGCGTTGGGGGGGGGGGCCAAGAGCTCCAACTTCAGGGCGTTGGGGGGGGGGGCAAGAGCTCCAACTTCAGGGCGTTGGGGGGGGCCAAGAGCTCCAACTTCAGGGCGTTGGGGGGGGCCAAGAGCTCCAACTTCAGGGCGTTGGGGGGCCAAGAGCTCCAACTTCAGGGCGTTGGGGGGGCCAAAAGCTCCAACTTCAGGGCGTTGGGGGGCCAAAAGCTCCATCTTCAGGACAGATGGGGGTTTAATGGTTCCCAAAGTGCTCACAAAGTTAAAGAGAGAAAAAGTGCCTTCTTGGAGAAATGAGTGAAAGTGAAACTGCAACAAAGAACAATCTGGTTTCTCAATCTGCCGGACAGGACTGTACTGTGTAGCATTGTTGTGTAAATATCAGAACTGGATGGACAGAAGCACAAGTCCTTTGGCCGGGGAGTAAAACGGCCCCCATGTATTGTATCTGGGCATTTAGCTGTTTTGCGGAAATTTTAAGGGAAGAGCTCCACCTCCTCCTGTCAGTCATTCTGGAGACCATCCAATTGTAGGACTCGGCCGGTGGGCTGACATTTGGGAAGGTGAGAGATGAGGGGTGGAGAGACCTCTCGCTGTCTATAGGAAAGTCTTATTTGTAACGTTGTTGGCACAGCTGAAGGGCGTTTCAGGTCTCCCTGTAATCTCCGGAGTCGGGTTGTGTAGTCACATGGTTGCGGTTGTAGGGAGATTAATCCCGGAGGATTGATTGGCTGGCGGGGACTGGGAACGCCTCTCTACTCGTCACCTGGAAAGGATCTCCAAGAACCTCAAATAAGAAACCTTAAAGCAGAACTCCGGAGGAACAGATCTCTATATACCAGAGTTGTGTTCTTCTGGAATCTGGGTGTGCGGAACATTAGCATATAAGCACTTAATATTGTCATTTAACCAACAGAACAATTCTTTTTCTTCATCGGTGTGTTTTGTTTCCTCCAGATCTCTGCAGTATTTCAATGTGAGACCTCCTGTAATAGACTGCTCACTGCTGCCCCCTCTCCTTGTGCAGGGGGACTAGTCTGGTCTCCACCCCCTCCCCTCTCCTGTAGTGGGTGGGGCCTACTGGGTCCCTCCCACAACTCTCATGTGTCACAGTACTCTGCAACTGTATTAATTCTTCTATACAGCTCCACCTTACATCATTATGAATGCCAAGACTAAGGTGCTATCAGTCTGCTGCAGGCTAGGAGGAAGAAATGCCTCAGTCTCCCCTTCCCTGGTGATCGAACTGCACATTGTAACTAGTCATGTGCAATTTGTTTAGTTTCTAATTTGTTTTTCACGAATTTAGAGAAATTCGTTAATTCCGAAATTACCGAATTTTTCAATTTCCGAATTTTTGGATTTTCAAATTTCCGAACTTTTCAACTTACGAATTTTCGGATTTCCGAATTTTTAAATATCCGAAATTTCGAATTTTCTAAATTCTGAAATTCCGAAAATGGGGAAATTTGGACAGTTGAATTTCCGAATTTTTAGAATTTCCGAAAAAAAAATTTTTTTTCATTTTTTGGCTTTTTTAGGAAATTCGAAAAAAAAAAATTCGTTCTTTTGGAAATTCGGAATTTCCGAAAAAAAACAAAAAAAGAAGAAACAATATTTTCTAATTTTCCGAAAATTGCAAAAAAAACGAAAAAAAAAAGAATTTTCGGAAATTCAAAAAATTTGGAAAGTTGAATTTCCGACTTCTTTTTTTAGAATTTCCTGATTTTGGATTTTTTTTTTCGTTTTTTGCTTTTTTTTTTTTTTTTTGCTTTTTTCGGAAATTCGAAAAATTTGTTTTCGTTTTTATTCGTTATTTTGGAAATTTGAAATTCTGAATTCCCAAAAAAAGCAAAAAAAAAGATTTTTTTCTAATTTCCGAAAAAAAAGAATTTTTCGGCAGTTCACATGTCTAATTGTAACTTTGTAGGAGGAGGAGGCATTTCCTTAGTCTCCCCTCACCCAGTGATCAAACTGTACATTGTAACTTTGTAGTTTGGAAGAGACTTTTCTTTAGTCTCCCCTCCCCCAGTGATCAGACTATGCAGTGTAACTTTGTCGGAGGAGGCGGCATATCCTCAGTCTCTCTTCTCCAGTGATCAGACTGTACATTGTACCTTTTTGTAGGAGGAGGAAGCATTTTCTCAGTCCCCCCCCCCTCCCCAGGTGATTACTGTACATTGTAACTTTGGCTGAGAGCATGCAGCAGGGGCTCATCTGTGTCAGACATTTCCATGACGGTTTCGTCTCTGGGCCGGCATCTCAGTCCAGGAAGATTTTCGGTGACCCTGGACGATTCCTGAACAAAGCTGACGCCTTCCTTATGGAGGAGGCAGCTGAAGGAGGATCTCTGTACTTCTTTTAGGGTCGATCCCTTTGGTTTTCCTTTTTTGCTGGGAAGGTGATTTTGTTCCCCCCGGCCTCTCCCCTGTGCCTGTATGAGGTAAACGTGTCCCGTCAATCTTATCGCGTTCTGAGTGTGTAAACACGGGCTGGGATTGGCCGGCTGCACACAAATCACACGGCTCTCCATGTTCTGAAGACAATAATATGATATATTGCAGCTTACAAATCCTTCGATGTGGTGGCTGCAGTCTTTTTTTTTTTTGTTTTTTTTTTTGTTTTTTTTTTTCCTTTTCACCTGGTGATCCTGCCAGTAACGCACACCCTGTCCTCAGGTGACAACGCTCACTCCCAGCACTGAATCTATGGAGGAGCATTGTTTCCCTGTAGGACGGGACGAACCATGCCGGGGGAGGGGGACCAGCAAAGGTTGAAAAAGAAGCAGAAAGAAGCTTCAGCTTTAAAACAAAACCCCAAAGTGAACATCGAGAAGAAGATGGAGGTGAATGTGATACAAAGTAACAGATTGAGTCACTCTTCTGACCGATATCCAATCAGGGACAGCTCTGGCTGTACAATTGGGTAACCCTCGCCCTCTGTGAGCGCAGCGCTCGTTCTGAAGATCTTGTTCGTTCGTCTCCCTGATGACGGGTGGGGTGGAATCCAAAATGTGATTTGAGGGGAAGCCAAGAGTTTTATATGATGAGGGTACTGTAGGGAGCAAAGTGTGTAATATGGGGATTGCCCCTTACCCAGCTTCAGGCATGGGCCCCCTGGAGCAGAGGAGAACCGGGGGTGCTGCCGCCGCAAATTGAGAAGTGGGGGGGGAGCTGTCGCTGCGAATTGTTGAGGCCCTGGGGACCTCCGGGCCCTTTACAAAAAAAATTAAAAATGTATAAAGAAAAAAAATTATATATATATATATATATATATATATATATATATATATATATATATATATATATATATATATATATATATATATAAAGGGGGGGGGATTGCCATCCAGGGACCTACGGGCCTCTGGGAACCTTACAAAAAAAAATTTTTTTTTTTTATAAAAAACAAAAAGGGGTTTGCTATCCGGGGCCCCTGGGGACCTCCCTGGCCCCTTACAAAAATAAATTACAAAAAATAAAAACGGGGGTTGCCATCTGGGCCCCTTACAGGTGTACTGCCTGTACCCCCCTGATGGCGGCCCTGATGGTGTGTCAGCGATCCATGTAAATTATCTAGTTGTCTGCAAGTAGAGGGCCCCATGTTGAGTCTGCGCCAAGGGCTTCAGTTGGTCTCTACCCAACCATTGTACTTCATCCTTCATGGTTACCTTGTCCTGGAGCCATGCCCTTGATAGGTGAGGGATCTAGAATCTTGCAACAATCTCCTCTGTGGTTGAGGTACTCGCCCTCCTGGACCACGGAATCGCTACTTTTTTCCCGTCGTCCAGCCAACTGCAGATTCCATAGCCTCTCACAGTGCCTCCCAACTCCCATAGTGCCCCAGATCTTTCCATAGGGGCCTGCAGTTCCCTTTAACTTTTTTTGCAGGGCCCCCAGACCACCTGAGAGCCCTCAGTGCCAGAGGTGCCCCTAGACCTCCTTGAGTGGCCCCCAGAGCCCATCAACCTCCCACACTGTCCCAGACCTCCCATAGTGGCCCACAGTGCCCTATAACCTTTCACACTGTCCCCAGACCCCTCAGTGCCAAGGGTGCCCCTAGACATCCTTGAGTGGCCCCCAGAGCCCATCCACCACCCACACTGTCCCAGACCTCCCATAGTGGCCTACAGTGCCCCTTAACCTTTCACACTGTCCCCAGACCCCTGAGAGCCCTTAGTGCCAGAGGTCCCCCTAGACCTCCCTTAGTGACCCACAATGTCCCACACCTCCCACAATGTTCTCAGACCCCTTGGAGCCCCCAGCAGCAGTAGTGCTTACAAACGTCCCATAGTGGCCCACAACTCCCACACTGTACCCAGATTCCTAAGAGCCCTCAGCACCAACAGTGCCCCTAGACCTCACATAGTGGCCCACAGTGCCCCATAACCTCCAACACTGTCCTTGGACCCCTGAGAGCCCTTAGTGGCAACAGTGCCCCCAAACTTCCCATAGTGGCCCACAGTACTCTCAGACCCACTGAAAGCCCTTAGCACCAGCAGTGCCCCCAGACCTCTGAAAGAGGCCAACAGTTCCCCTCCAACCTATCACAATGCCCCTGAAAGCCTGCAGTGGCAACAGTGCCCCCAGACCCAGTGAGAGCTCCTACAGTGCCCTTGAACTTTACATCTTTGCCCTCAGTGCCCATCAACCTCCCACAGTGTGTCCAGACCACCTGAGAACACTCGGTGCTAACGGTGCCCCCAAACTTCCCATAGTGGCCAACAGTGCCCCCAGACCCACTGAGAGCTCTAGTTCCCACGGTGCCTCTGAACCTTCCATAGTTGCCTACAGCTCCCCTAAGCCCCCTGAGAACCATCAAGCTCACAGTGCCCCCCCCCCAACCTCTCATAGTGGTCTGTATGGCCCTTCATCCTTCCATAGTGTTCCCAGACTCCCTTAGAGCCCTGCATGCCAACAGTCGCCTCAAACCTCTCATAGTGGCTCACAGTGCCCCAGACCCACTGAGAGCTCCAGCTCCCATGGTGCCCCTGAACCTTCCATAGTTGCCCACAGTGTCCCTGTAGGCCCCCTGAGCGCTGTCGGCACCCACAGTTTCCCCCAACCTGCCATAGTAGTCTGCAGTGCCCTTTAACCTCCTACAGTGTCCCCAGACTCCCCTGAGTGCCCTCAGCGCCCCCATCCTCCCACAGCGTCACCTAGTGCCTTGCAGTACCCTCTAGCTTGCTACAGAGCCTCTAGCACCTCTATAAGATCCCCAACCTCAAACAGTGTCCCTCAGCCCCTGCAGGTCACTAAAGTTTCCCACAGTGCCCCTGCAAAGATGGCGACGTCCTTCTGGAGAGAAAAGCCGATGAAGACCTTGTCAGGGGGGAGTCCTGTGATCTCTTTGATAGCGAATAAATACCTGGAAGTGTTACACTGACCCCTTACTCAGCATGAAATGCAATGTGGTGACCGGTCCCCGGAAATTCATGCCACCTTATTTGCTGAAACATTTCCCTTCATTGTTTTTTTGTTTTTTTAACTAAACTTTAAAAAAAATAAACCTAAAACATTGGCCATTGCAATTTTGCACATCTTGTCTCCCCTGGCAGTGACTGGGTTAAATCCTTCCCCCCCCCCCCCCCCTCTGTTTTTGGAGTTTTCTTGTTCTTGAGACCCATCGCCCTCCATCCACCCGCTGCTCCCATAAGCCCCTCGCTGGCTGCCGTTTGGTGGCTCAACGCTGCAGAATTCCAATGAGGACGGGGCGCTGCCGGCCTGCTCTGCCCTCGCCCGATGAGTCTATCTCCGGAATTTTCAGACAAAAGAGAATTGTAATTTTTATGGTTGTCTACATGATTAAAGGGGGACTCCACTTTCATGGGAAATGGCAAATAAAATAATAGAACATGTACAATTGATGCACAAGCCATATTGTAATCCAATGTTATTAAAAATGGCCTTTCCTATTCAATCTGCAGCCTCTGTAATTTTCTGTACAATGCAATATGGCCACAGGGAGGCATTCTGCACACAGATGGTATACGGACCCCCCCCCCCCCCCCAGAAATTTCCTGTTTGTGCGATTGGCTCCCTAATTTTTCCAGAAGGTCTGCACCAAGATAAAAGTCAGATTTTGGGCATCCCCTGCAACAAAAATATCATTTTTGGTGAGTTGCTCCCAATAGGAAATCAGGTCTAAGTATTAGTTCACACCATACGCAGTTCAGTTCCGTACGCTTTTTTTTTCTGCACCGGAAACTGGCTGCATGGTGTGAACTAGAGCCATTGGAATACATGGAAAACACAGTGCATGCACTTTTAGTGCAGAGAAAAAAAAAGCGAACGGAGCTGCGTCTGGTGTGAACTGGCTCTTAAGGGATGCAGACCCTGACACTTCATTGGAACACCCTGCAGGTGCAGCAGCTGATTGATAAATATAAAGTCACTCCCATTCACCCGGCACACGAACAGAAACACACAGCTATTTCTTCAGAATTGGAAAAAGTAGGAATCTGCTACAAAGTTTGCTATAATCCTTGCAATGTACATGGATCACTCAGTAACTCCACCTTTGTTGAGAACAAAACCCTCCTTTCTCTTTAAAGTGATATTAACGCTTTGTGTGTTGTGTTTTTTTTTTATAAAAATGTTACTCGCCTGCTCTGTGTAATGGATTTACACAGAGAAGCCCCAATCTTTCTTTGGTGGTGCTCCTGGCTACCCCCCCCCCCCCAGCAGTGCCCCCAGAGAAAGCAGCTTGCCCTGGGGGGTGCCGCTACGTGCTTAATTCCCAACCCACTACTGTATGCCGTATGCGCCCTGGTGCCCAGCTCTTTCCTCATTGGCTGTAATTGACAACAGTGGGAGCCAATGGGGGGGAGTCGCCATACAGCCAAGGCTACCGTGAACATCGCTGGGTCGGAAGGGGGGCTTGAGAGGTCTGGGAAGGCTGCTGCACACAGAAAATATTTTAACTTCATGTATAGAATGCATGAAGGTAAAAAAACAAAAAACTTCAGCTGTCTCCCCCAGATAGCATGGAAGTAACTAGCTCTAAACCGCGTGGGAGGGCGAAGGGGAGATACCAAATCATAAATTAAACAAATTGTAGTGGCCAAAAACCACCACTAGATGTCAGTATAATACAGAATAATAATAACCCTATGCACTTTAGGGCAACACAAAAAAAATACATTAAAGTGGGAAAGAACAAGGCGGTATATCGACAATATCTACCGTATTTGCCGGCGTATAAGATGACTGGGCGTATAAGACGACCCCCCTCATTTTCCAGCTAAAATGTTGGTTTTGGGGTATACTCGCCGTATAAGACGACCCCCCCCCTTCCGACTAGTCATGCCTCGCTGTGCCATTGCATGCCTCGGCGGTCCCATATCTTATCCCTGACATGAAGAGTCTCAGTCAGACTGCGGTCGTCCATTGTTCAAAAGCTGCGCCTCCTCCTCGTGCTGTTCCGTGATAGGCGGAACACTCGGTTTCCCAGCAGAGCCTGTATTCAGTGTTCCGCCTATCATGGATGCCCTCTCGTCCGAGGCCAAGGATGAGAGGGCATCCATGATAGGCGGAACACTGAACAGAGACTCTGCTGGGAAAACGAGTGTTCCGCCTATCACGGAACAGCACGAGGAGCAGGCGCAGCTTTTGAACAATGGACGACCGCAGTCTGACTGAGACTCTGCATACAGGTACCGGCGTATAAGATGACCCCCAAGTTTTGAGGCATATTTTTAAGTATAAAAGGTCGCCTTATACGCCGGAAAATACGGTATATAAGAAAACATACCGTATATACTCAAGTATAAGCCGAGTTTTTCAGCACATTTTTTTGTGCTGAAAATGCCCCCCCCCCCCCCCCCTCGGCTTATACTCGAGTCACCTTTTTGTGCCTGATCTTCCGGACTTTGGGGACCCGTTGCCAGTTGTAGGTCCCCTGGACCCCAAACTTGTAGGCCGTATGTCCCCCGGACAAAAAAACTTTGCACACTTGAAGAGGAAGAGTGGGGCTAGTTTCCAGGAGAAGAGTACTTGCCTGACTGCATTGTGCCATTTTGGTAAAGTTTTTGGTGGAGGGGGGATTATGATGAGAGGTTATTTTTTCAGGGGGTGGGCTTGGCCCCTTGGTTCCAGTGAAGGGATTTCTTAAGGCGTCAGCATACCAAGACATTTTGGACAATTTCATGCTCCCAACTTTGTGGGAGGAGTTTGGAGATGGCCCCTTCCTGTTCCAACATGACTGCGCACCAGTGCACAAAGCAAGGTCCATAAAGACATGGATGAGCAAATTTGGGGTGGAGGAACTTGAGTGGCCTGCACAGAGCCCTGACCTCAACCCGATTAGAACACCTTTTGGGATAACTGCGAACCAGACCTTCTCTTCCAACATCAGTGCCTGACCTCACAAATAAGTTTCTGGAAGAATGGTCAAACATTCCCATAGACACCCTCCTAAACCTTGTGGACGGCCTTCTCAGAAGAGTTGAAGCTGTTATAGCTGCAAAGGGTGGGCCAACGCAATATTGAACCTTATGGACCAAGACACTGACGCCATTAAAGTTCATGTGCGTGTAAAGGCAGGTGTCCCAATACTTTTGACAATAAAGTATATATTCCATACTGGGCACTTAAACCCCCTTACTGCCCAGGCCAATTTCCAGCTTTCGGCGTTGTCACACTGAATGACAATGGTGCTGTCATGCAACACTGTACTCACAAAATTGTTATCATTTTGTTTACACAAATAGCTTTCTTTTGGTGGTATTTAATCACCACTGGCTTTTTTTATTTTTGCAAACCAATAAATAACTAAAAATGTAGAAAAATAAGTTTTTCTCCGTTTCTGCTATATAATTGAGCAAATAAGTAACTTTCCTTCTTCACTGACGGGCACTGATGCAGCTGCACTGATGGGGTGGCACTGTTGAGGCTGCCCTGGTAATCAGGACATTGACGATCGGTGCCTTGATTTTCAGTGTAAATGTCCCCTGTCACCCTCGCTGGTTACCGGCGCTCCTCACACTATGACATCGCACGAGGAAAGGAATGCCAATAACTGGCAAGTTTGTTTTACATTTGATCAGCTGTGATTGGACACAGCTGATCACATGGTAAAGGGCTGCTCTGATTGGCCCTTTTACCACAATCACAGAACGTGCCTCATGTGTGCCCCAGGGGGCGTGCAGGTGAGGGGGGGGGGTTATGGTTTTGGGTAGACATCAAAGGACGCCCTCCCAGAGCTGAGCAGTTGCGCTGTAGCCATTGTTTGGCTATGCCGCGGTCGGGAAGTGGTTAAACGCTCAAGAATGCATTTTGAAAACGCACTGCAGTCACGAGCCACACTTGCGGTGACGTTCATTATCACCCCAAGCGCAGGTAGCAGGTGTTCATTTTGCCATGTAACAAAGCGTGCACTGAAAGACTGCCCAATGCTCTGCGACCAAAATGGTTCTGGAGCTACTTTGGGGCGTTTGTCGCCTGTAGGACAAACCATTCAAGTGAATTGGCTGCCCTAGACTTAAGGCGTATTAGCACGTAAAAAACGTGCAAAAAAGTGAGCAGGGTCCTAATGTGGCCACCTCCATTTTATAGTCATGTGCAGTATTACATTAATCTTGATTTACTTCTACATTTGGGGGAGATGTTTGTTATTAATGTACCACTATCATATCAGGATTTATAAACTGTAGATTTTGTTTGTATGAGGAGGACGGCTTCAAGTCAGAGTCGGACTCCTATAGATATTCATTTTAAATGACTTTAAGTCAGCCAAAGCAGCCATAATACGGCCCATTGAGAGCTCTGTTGGAGGTCCTATGATATGGCAGTCTTCCAACAGCTTATTACATAATTACATTATTAATAAGGCTTGGATTAAGAGATATCCTGCTAATGAGTTTATTAGCCCTAATTACCCGTTTTATGATCTGCTCATTAGCAGGCTGTGCAAAACTGTCGTGTATTCTATAGCTGAGCTGTTGTAATGTGACTTTTGTAGGAATTAAATCTCGCTTCGCCTCACCCAGTTTGGGGTTCATTATGGCCACGTCACGTCCCTGTTATGTCATTTTTCGAGCTCAGTCGGCGTACAGGGAAAAGGTAGCTGGGATTATGTATCTGTGTAAAGTTGAAATCCCCTTTTTAACATTTCATACAGTGATTAATTTTGATAGCTTAGCGTTACACACCCAAATCCGGTTTATCTTGTTGCATGGTGCACAAGGCCCAACATGTTCTTCTGGCTGTACAGTGAACCTGCTCAGTTTCGTACATGTATCCCCCACGTCTGGGCAACGGAAACACTATTGCATTCCTCCCAGTGTTGAGCTCAGGGGTGAATTTAAAATTAAAGCGCCACATGGTTCTATAAACATTGGAATAAACTTAAATATCACAAACACGTTTCAGGGGCTGCAACTAAAAAGTTATATTCTTTATATACATGATTAAGTAAGAACATGGCAATGACCATATACCCAGTAGAACCTCTGGTACATGATCTGGGGTGGTCAGCAAATTGGACCCTGGGCCCAGTAGAACCTCTGGTACATGATTTGAGGTGGTCAGGACATTGAAACATGGGCACAGTAGAACCTCTGGTACATGATTTGAGGTGGTCAGGACATTAAACCGTGGGCTCAGTAGAACCTTTGGTACACATTCTGAGGTGGTCAGCACATTGAACCATGGGCCCAGTAGAACCTCTTCTATATGATCTGGGGTGGTGATTAGGACATTGAACCATGGGCCCAGTAGAAGCTCTGGTACATGATCTGGGGTGGTCGGTATACTGTACCATGTGCCCAGTAGGAACCTCTGCTACATAATTTGGGGTGGTCAGTGCATTGAACCATTGAACCATTGACCCAGTGGAGCCTCTGGTACATAATCTGGGGTAGTGAGGACATTGAATCATGGGCCCAGTAGAACCTCTGGTATATAATCTGGGTTGGTCCGGACACTGAATCAAGGACCCAGTAGAACCTCTGGTACATGATCTGGGGACGTTAAGGACATTGGACCATGGGCCCAGTAGAACCTCTGGTACATGATCTGGGGACGTTCAGGACATTGGACCATGGGCCCGGTAGAACCTCTGGTACATGATCTGGGGACGTTCAGGACATTGGACCATGGGCCCAGTAGAACCTCTGGTACATGATCTGGGGACGTTCAGGACATTGGACCATGGGCCCAGTAGAACCTCTGGTATATAATCTGGGTTGGTCCGGACACTGAATCATGGGCCCAGTAGAACCTCTGGTACATGATCTGGGGACGTTCAGGACATTGGACCATGGGCCCAGTAGAACCTCTGGTACATGATCTGGGGACGTTCAGGACATTGGACCATGGGCCCAGTAGAACCTCTGGTACATGATCTGGGGACGTTCAGGACATTGGACCATGGGCCCAGTAGAACCTCTGGTATATAATCTGGGTTGGTCCGGACACTGAATCATGGGCCCAGTAGAACCTCTGGTACATGATCTGGGGACATTCAGGACATTGGACCATGGGCCCAGTAGAACCTCTAGTACATGATTTGGGATGGTCAGGACATTAAACCATGGGCCCAGTAAAATCTCTTCTTGATCTGCCCTGTCACAGATACCGGTGATTTTGTCCTCCTGAGTCGTCTCCCCTCCCTTTTTACTGTAAATTTTGTTGGTGGAAAATAAAATTCCATCCGTGTTTTTTTCCTGAAATATTTGCAGATCTCCGGTGCCGCTTTGTTCTGGCGGTGCGGTGTGAAGTGGCGGCTCTCTGGTGTGAATATAAACAGTGAAGAGTGGAGATTATAATAATAGTTTACAAAGGAAGACGGAACATTAACAATGGAAACATTTAACCAACTACATGCAAGATTTTTCCCAGGAAGTCGGATAGTTCTCTCTTTTGGGTCTGGTGCTATGGCGGCTCCCTGCCGGCTCTCGGATGATTAGAATGTGTCACCGGTATGTCATCCGCTCCGATCCAGACTACATTTATTTGTTGCAGAAATACAGGCATGTTGCCTTTATCAGGCACCAGTGACCAGAGGGTGTTGCCATTTGTGGAGTCTGTCCCCGGCAATGTCCTCGTCCTGTGTGGTCTGTCTCTGGCAAAGTCCCCAGCAATGTCCTCGGTCTGTGGAGCCTGTACCTAACCAACAAAGTCCCTGGTGATGTCTCCGGACGGTGGAGGATGTCCCCCCAGCGATGTGCCCGCCTGTCAGACTTGTAGCACTGAGCCATAGAGAAGGTTCAGAGGACTCCCCCCCCCCCCCCCCCCCCCCCCGGCTCTGTGCGTCTCCCACTCCCAAGCCCCCTGCGCGCTGTGCGTCGCCCACTCCCGAGCCCCTGCGCGCTGTGCGTCGCCCACTCCCGAGCCCCTGCGCGCTGTGCGTCGCCCACTCCCGAGCCCCTGCGCGCTGTGCGTCGCCCACTCCCAAACCCCTGCGCGCTGTGCGTCGCCCACTCCCGAGCCCCTGCGCGCTGTGCGTCGCCCACTCCCGAGCCCCTGCGCGCTGTGCGTCGCCCACTCCCGAGCCCCTGCGCGCTGTGCGTCGCCCACTCCCGAGCCCCTGCGCGCTGTGCGTCGCCCACTCCCGAGCCCCTGCGCGCTGTGCGTCGCCCACTCCCGAGCCCCTGCGCGCTGTGCGTCGCCCACTCCCGAGCCCCTGCGCGCCGCCCCCTCCTGACCCCTTAAAACATAGGTAGGGGTGGGGACAAGTTTCAGTAGGAAAAATTTGAATCTACTTGTAACTTCAGCTGCTTGTGTATGTGGATCTCTATTTTGATCCGCAGGCTGAGCTCTTTGTCTGTGGTTGTGACCGGCTCACTTTTAAATACGACTCCATACAAAACTAGAAAACTTTTTTTTTTTTTTTTTTTTTTTTATCAGGTCACACACAGAGGAGAGAAATAGAGAGCGAGACCACATCCTCTACCTGTTCCACCCAGTCATCAGATTGTTATCAGGTCCTCAACCGCCTTTCATTCGTCACAGTGCTGCGCTGCTCGTGTTGTTGTTCGTTTTGTGGCCTGGCTGATGTGGGCAAAGAACATCTTGTATTGAAAGTTTAAAGAGAATCTGTCGCATCAGAAAATTAAACCGTTTTTGTAAAGACGCAGCAATGGTGTAGAAACCGCTGTGACGTCTTCAGTCATCGCCTTCTGTAGGGTTATATTTTTCATGTGAAGTACATGGATTGCTGAGTAATGAGTAACACATCTGTACAATCGTGTAACCCCCTGGTGCTTTGTACAGTTCTTGGCTTTGTTCACCAATGTCTTGTATTCTCCTACCTAGGCATTCCGTACAACTTCTCCAACAATCCTTTCCTTCTCTCTGATCACCACCTTTTATTAGTTTCACCCTCTCCCTCTCTTCCACCTCCTCTCCTTCCAACCACCTAACAGTTACCCATAGAATCCTTCGCCAGCTCAACCCTTCTCTTCTCTACTCTGCTACTGACCACCTCTGACAAAATTGCACCCATGTCCTGCCCCAATCTAGCCACTTCTGTCTACAATAGATCCCTGGACGACCCTCACTACACTCAGAATCCGGCCAGGACCCCCTACAACCCTGGCAAACTGATGACACCAGAAGTCTCAAAAAAATGTAGTCTTGCGCCACAGATGCTCAAGAACGTGGCCAAGTCTCACATAGACTTCACCCAATATAAATCTGCCCCCCAAAAATACAAGTATTGCCTCCTCACTGCCATGTAGACCTATTTTATCACTCTCATTGACACCTTCTTATCCAGTCCCCATCAACTCTTCTCTACCTTTTTCAACTCTCTGCTTTATCCTCCACTGCCTCCATCCACTAACCCACCAATCGCCTAAAAAAATAAGATTGGTTCAATTTGTTATGAAATCTCCACTCCAGATATCAACCCCCCCACTTAACACCCCATCATCACAGGTACACTCAACACTTCCCTTATTCAACCCTGCTACTATAGACGAGGTTGCTAAATTTTTTCTAGTGCCCACCTAACCACCCGGACCCTGTTCCCTCTCAAATGCTGCAGTCACCCTCTGAAGATGGGGGTTAGAGAGTGTAGGATAAAGTCATTAATGAGAGGGATTGGGTTTAACGTGTATCCCCACAGGGTGATACTGTGGATACACTAGTAACAATGTGCCAACGTCCCGATAATATGTCGATTTTCCTAAAAACGAATGGGTTGGACTTTTTAAAGGCACGCAAGTAGATAAAGTAAAAAACTAGGGGTTTTTATTGTAGAAATATCATAAAAAAATCGAGAAATTTTCAATATTATAACTGGTCCACATAGGTTATCGCAATATTAATGATGAAATACAGTTTTCTTCTACAAACTCAATGAGTACAGTAAGAATAATTTTAAAGATATAACTGTAGAATGGATAACCAAGAAGTGGGTCCAGAGGAACAGAAGGACTAGCTCTACATGTTACGCGTTGTTGAAAGGCTTCCTCAGGAGCATAGACATATGAATTAGAATTGGCCGTGTTAAAGTGGTTGTAAACCCACTTGCACAAAATGCACCTACAGGTAAGCCTAGATTAAGGCTTACCTGTAGGTGCATGAAATATCTCCTTAACCTACACGGTTAAGGCGATATTTGCTTTTGAAACCGACGTAATGCGCATGCGCACTATCGGGCCGGCATAGAAGCCGGATTTCTGAATGGAGCTTGCCGGCCTGAGAGCGCATGCGTGTGACGTCATCGCCGCTCCGGGGACAATCACAGCGCCGGAGCGGCGATGCACGGAAGGCAGAGGGGAGCAACATGGCGACGGAGGTGTTCAAGCACCGCTGCGGGGGCTTCGATCTCAGGTAAGTGATTGATAATGAGCTAGTATGCTATGCATACTAGCTCATTATGTCTTTCTTTTGCAGGTTGTAAAAAAAAAAAAAAAAGGATTCGGGGGTTTACAACCACTTTAAGTAAGGCAACAGTCAGCCCTTATACCAAGACAATGGCTATGTATTAAACATACAGCCAGTAAGGGGTATATTATCATATTAAGACAATCGAAATGGTAATGATAGGACGATCTGTGCTGGTAAGCAAAGAGTTAATGGGGGAGACTCAGCTAAACCAGTGCAGTAATGTGTATACTAGTATGCTAGGGCAGTGTTTAGCATAGCAGGCTTAGTCTGCTTGGTAAAAAAAATAGATAAAAGCCATTTGAATCAAGTATGCAGTGTGCCGTCAGCGAGTGCTCCCAGATTCCTTGTGATCACCTATGGTAGTACCCGGTGTTAGTTAGTACCCAGTTATATTATGTACATTTAGGAAAGAATCCAGGCCTTTCTTAAAGCAATCTACTGATCTGGCCAGATCCACCTCTGCAGGGAGTCTATTCCACATTTTCACAGCTCTTACTGTGAAGAAACCTTTCCGTATTTGGAGATGAAACAGTGGCGGTGCGTCTATAGAGGGCGCCGGAGCGCCGCCCCCCCCCCCTCGCTCCTGCACCGCCACTGAAAAACAATACATAGGTTCATGCATTTCATGAACCTATGTATTGTCGCCGCTGCCGCGCCGCCCACTATTCAGATGGCCGGCCCCCTGGTGAGCGCCGGCCATCTGAAAAACAGCGGCTGGTTGGCTGTGGAAGTGTCTATCAGAGCCAGCGGCTCTGATAGGCTTTCTGATTACAGCCTGAGGGCTCTAATCGGCTTCCGAATAGCTAACCAAGAGGCGCACGGGGGGGGGGGGTGCGTTCCTTGGTTGGCACTGACACACATCTTAGCCAATCAGGTTCACCAGGTCTGATTACCAGTAACCTGATTGGCTGAAGCGACATCGAGGGTGGAAGAAGACAGGAGGGAGCGTGGAGGAGGAAGGTAAGTGCCGGGCTGGGGGGAAACTGGCTGCATTTGGGGGACAAACTGGTTGTATATGGGGACAATCTGGCTGTATATGGGGACAAAGCTGGCTGTAATTGGGGGTACAAACTGGTTGCATTTGGGGGGACAAACTGGTTGCATTTGGGGGGACAAACTGGCTGCATTTGGGGGGAAACTGGCTGCATTTGGGCGTTTAATGGGCACAGTGGCGGTAATTGATGTTTTTTTTTTTTTGTTTTTTTCAGTTTGTTTGTTTGCGCCCCCCAAAAAATTTTGAGCACCAGCCCCCACTGAGATGAAATCTCTTTTTCTCTAGATCAGGGGGTCTCCAAACATTCTAAACAAAGGGCCGGTTTATTGTCCTTCAGACTCTAGGAGGGCCGGACTATGGCCAGCGGGAGTGGAAATTATCCTGGCATCAGTGGGAGTAAACATTGCCACATTTGGTATTAGGGGGAGGAACAGTGCCCAGTCCTTGGTATCATAGGGAGGAATAGTACCCCATTTTTGGTGTCAGTGGGAGAAATGATGCCCCATTGTTGGTGGCAGAATAGTGTCTTGTATCAGTGGGATGAATAGTGCCCAAAGAGCCTGGAAAAAGGCAAGCAGAGGGCCACATACGGCCCTCGGGCCGCATTTTGGAGACCACTGCTCTAGATGTAAAGAGTGCCCGCTTGTCCTCTGTGATGACCTTGAAGTGAAAAACTCAACACCAAGTTTACTATATGGACCCCTTATATATTTGTACATGTTGATCATATCCCACTTAATCTCCTCTTCTCAAGAGGGAATAGATTAATTTCCTCTAATCTTTCCTCATAGCTGAGCTCCTCCATGCCTCTTATCAGTTTTGTTGCCCTTCTCTGCACTTTCTCCAGTTCCCTGATATCCTTTTTTGAGAACTGCTGCCCAAAACTGAACTGCATATTCCAGATTAGATCTTACTAATACTACTTCAGGACCTTTCGACTGCCTTGGACCACCCCCTCCTCCTCATAAAAACTCCACTCCTTTGTTTTTCTGTGACTGTGCTCTTCGCTGGTTCTTGTCTTACCTGTCCGACCGCACCTTTTTAGTGTCACTTAAAACTCTACTTCCTTTTTCTCTTCTTCCTTTCTCTGTCGGGGTCACCCTAGGGTTCTGTTCTTGGACCTCTCCTATTCTCCATCTACACCACCTCCCTGGGTCAGCTGATAGCCTCCCATGGCTTCCAATACCATTTCTACTCGACTTGATGTCACCCAAACCCATCTCTCTACCCCTCAGCTCACTCCTTCAGTCTTCTCACCCATCACTAATTTACTAACAGACATATCAGCCTGGATGTCACACCACTTCCTCAAACTCAACCTGTCCAAAATTGAGTTCCTAACATTTCCTCCCCCACATGCCCCTGTCTTCTCTGTCAAGATGGATGGCACAACTATCGGCCCGTTCCGCATGCCAGGGTGCTTGGTGGTGTTCTGGACTTTGCTCTCTCCTTTTGGCCCTATGTCCAATCACTTTCCAAATCTTGCAGCCTCAACCTCCGTAACATCTCCAAAATATGCCCCTTCCTAACCAATGACACCACAAAGCTTCTAATTCACTCCCTGGTCATCTCTCACCTCGAGTACTGCAACTCCCTCCTCATTGGCTTACCTTTTATATAGGCTATCCACTCTTTAGTCCACCATGAATGCTGCTGCCAGGCCCATTTTACCAACTGCTCTGTGTCTGCTTCTCCTCTCTGCCAATCCCTTCACTGGCCACCATTCTATGTCCTCCACCCCTTTTTGCCAATCCCTCCATTGGCTCCCATTCAGTGTCCTCAACCCCTCTCTAGCAATTCCTCCATTGGCCACCATTCAGTGTCCTCCACTCCTCTCTAGCAATTCCTCCATTGGCCTCCATTCAGTGTCCTCCACCCCTTTCTAGCAATTCCTCCATTGGCCTCCATTCAGTGTCCTTCACCCCACTCTTCCAATTCCTTCATTGGCTAACATTCAGTGTCCTCCACCCCTCTCTGACAATCCCTCCCTTTTGGCTTCCATTCAGTGTCCTCCATCCCTCTATACCAATCCCTCCCATTGGCTTCCATTCAGTGTCCTCCACCCCTCTCTGCCAATTCCTCCATTGGCCTCCATTCAGTGTCCTCCACCCCTCTCTACCAATTCCTCCATTGGCCTCCATTCAGTGTCCTCCACCCCTCTCTAGCAATTTCTCCATTGGCTTCCATTCAGTGTCCTCCACCCCTCTCTGCCGATCCCTCCCATTGGCTAACATTCAGTGTCCTTCACCCCTTTCTGCCAATCCCTCCCATTGGCTCCCATTCAGTGTTCTTCACCCCTCTCTGCCAATCCCTACCATTGGCTCCCATTCAGTGTCCTCCACCCCTCTCTGCCAATCCCTACCATTTGCTTCCATTCAGTGTCCTTCACCCCTCTCTTCCAATCCCTTCCATTGGCTTCCATTCAGTGTCCTCCACCCCTCTCTGCCAATTCCTCCATTGGCTTCCATTTAGTGTCCTCCACCCCTCTCTGCCAATTCCTCCATTGGCTTCCATTTAGTGTCCTCCACCCCTCTCTACCAATCCCTCCCATTGGCTTCCACTCACCCAATGAATTAGGTTCAAAATATTAACAATAACTTACAAATCCATCCACAACTCGGCCTCCAACTACATCACCAACCTAGTCTCAAAATACAAACCAAATCAGTCTCTTCGTTCCTCCCAAGACCTCCTGCTCTCTAGCTCCCTTCTCGCCTCCTCCCATGCTTGCCTCCAGGACTTCTCTAGAGCCTCTGCAGCTCCCTACCCCAATCTGTCCAATTTATCTCCTACTACACTTTTAGGTGATCTCTGAAACCCTCCTCGTCAGAGAAGCCTATCCTCCCTCCACCTAACAACTGTACCTTTTTTTCCGTCAGCTCATCTCCACACAGTTAACTTTTTTGTATCGCTTGACCCTCACTTTTACATTGTAAGATCGAATGGGGTCCTCAGTTTCCTCCTGTATTGAATTGTATTGTAACTGTACTGTCTACCCTCACGTTGTAAAGTGCTGCGCAAATTGTGGGCGCTATGTACATCCTGTGTAATAATGTCTGACGCAGATCAGCCCCTGCTGCAGCCTCCTTTACAAAGTTGCAATGTTGCGGTCTGATCATCAAGGGGAGGGAAGGCTGAGGAAATGCTTCCTCCTGCCTGCAGCAGACTGACAACATCATCTGTCTAGGCAAAGACACTGAGGAGGGCTCAAGGTTGGCCTTTTAAGGATAAATGGTGGAGCTTTTCTGAACAATGATCCTGTTGCTGTATATTGTGACATGTCAGGATGTTTTCATGCAGACTTTTAAAGTCCATGGCATGTCCACTTTGATCCTGGGAGAGAGTGGTGCACAGAGGCAGAGATATGGAGACCTCAAATAGTCCTTAAAGTGACCCTGTCTCTATTTTAAAATTCTCTATGCAAGCCATACCAGTACAAGAGGAGAATACAGTATTGGTCAGGAGGTGAAGGGTCCTGTTACGTTGGTGGTTTGGAGAGGGTGCCGCATAAATTGGGCATCAGAAAAATGATTACTTGCATTAATGGTGAGTGGCAGAAGAGACCCCTTATATTGGTGGTGAGAGAAGGGTCCCCTTACATTGGTGGTCTGCGGGTAAAGGACCCACTTACATTAGAGTTCATTTGGAAAAGGGTCCCCTTACAGTACAGTGGAGAGTGACCCCCCCCCCCTTACACTGGTTGTCAGTGTAGAAGAGCCCCCTACATTGCTGGTCAGTGGGAAGAATGTTCCTTGCATTGGTGATCAGTGAGAAGAATGTTCCTTACATTGGTGATCAGTGGGAAGAATGTTCCTTACATTGGTGATCAGTGGGAAGAATGTTCCTTACATTGGTGATCATTGAGAAGAATGTCCCTTACATTGGTGATCAGTGGGAAGAATGTCCCTTACATTGGTGATCAGTGAGAAGAATGTTCCTTACATTGGTGATCAGTGAGAAGAATGTTCCTTACATTGGTGATCAGTGAGAAGAATGTTCCTTACATTGGTGATCAGTGAGAAGAATGTCCCTTACATTGGTGGTCAGTGAGAAGAATGTTCCTTACATTGGTGATCAGTGGGAAGAATGTTCCTTACATTGGTGATCAGTGAGAAGAATGTCCCTTACATTGGTGGTCAGTGAGAAGAATGTTCCTTACATTGGTGATCGGTGGGAAGAATGTTCCTTACATTGGTGATCAGTGGGAAGAATGTTCCTTACATTGGTGATCAGTGGGAAGAATGTTCCTTACATTGGTGATCAGTGGGAAGAATGTTCCTTACATTGGTGATCAGTGGGAAGAATGTTCCTTACATTGGTGATCAGTGGGAAGAATGTTCCTTACATTGGTGATCAGTGGGAAGAATGTTCCTTACATTGGTGATCAGTGGGAAGAATGTTCCTTACATTGGTGATCAGTGGGAAGAATGTTCCTTACATTGGTGATCAGTGGGAAGAATGTTCCTTACATTGGTGATCAGTGGGAAGAATGTTCCTTACATTGGTGATCAGTGGGAAGAATGCTCCTTACATTGGTGATCAGTGAGAAGAATGTCCCTTACATTGGTGATCAGTGAGAAGAATGTTCCTTACGTTGGTGATCAGTGAGAAGAATGTTCCTTACATTGGTGATCAGTGGGAAGAATGTTCCTTACATTGGTGATCAGAGAAGAATGTTCCTTACATTGGTGATCAGTGAGAAGAATGTTCCTTACATTGGTGATCAGAGAAGAATGTTCCTTACATTGGTGATCAGTGAGAAGAATGTTCCTTACATTGGTGATCAGAGAAGAATGTTCCTTACATTGGTGATCAGTGGGAAGAATGTTCCTTACATTGGTGATCAGTGGGAAGAATGTTCCTTACATTGGTGATCAGTGAGAAGAATGTCCCTTACATTGGTGATCAGTGAGAAGAATGTTCCTTACATTGGTGATCAGTGAGAAGAATGTTCCTTACATTGGTGATCAGTGAGAAGAATGTTCCTTACATTGGTGATCAGTGAGAAGAATGTTCTTACATTGGTGATCAGTGAGAAGAATGTTCCTTACATTGGTGATCACTGATCAGTGAGAAGAATGTTCCTTACATTGGTGATCAGTGAGAAGAATGTTCCTTACATTGGTGATCAGTGAGAAGAATGTTCCTTACATTGGTGATCAGTGAGAAGAATGTTCCTTACATTGGTGATCAGTGAGAAGAATGTTCTTACATTGGTGATCAGTGAGAAGAATGTTCCTTACATTGGTGATCAGTGGGAAGAATGTTCCTTACATTGGTGGTCAGTGGGAAGAATGTTCCTTACATTGGTGATCAGTGGGAAGAATGTCCCTTACATTGGTGATCAGTGAGAAGAATGCTCCTTACATTGGTGATCAGTGGGAAGAATGCTCCTTACATTGGTGATCAGTGGGAAGAATGTTCCTTACATTGGTGATCAGTGAGAAGAATGCTCCTTACATTGGTGATCAGTGGGAAGAATGCTCCTTACATTGGTGATCAGTGAGAAGAATGTCCCTTACATTGGTGGTCAGTGGGAAGATTGTTCCTTACATTGGTGATCAGTGAGAAGAATGTTCCTTACATTGGTGATCAGTGAGAAGAATGTCCCTTACATTGGTGATCAGTGGGAAGAATGTTCCTTACATTGGTGATCAGTGGGAAGAATGTCCCTTACATTGGTGATCAGTGGGAAGAATGTTCCTTACATTGGTGATCAGTGGGAAGAATGTTCCTTACATTGGTGATCAGAGGGAAGAATGTTCCTTACATTGGTGATCAGAGGGAGACGGGTAGACGTGCAGAACGGGAAAATTGGTTTTATTTCAGATAAATTTGTTTTGTTACTAATTTAGTTTTGTTGATTCATTTCAAAATCCGTTTAGTTTTGTTTTGTTTAATTACGTTTATTAATTTTCTAACCAATTCCAAATTTTCGGAGCGATTATAAAAATGATCAGTTTGAATTCTGTGTGTCAAGAATAGCTGTTTGTTGGGCGGCAGGCCAGGAAGAAACTTGTTTTTTATTTTTATTTTTTTCTGACTTTTTCATTGCTGGCGTTGTTGTTGTTGTTGTTGTTGTCTTTTGTTAAAAAAAAAAAAAAAAAAGGCATTCTTTTGTTTAGATCTGTCGGTGGGGAATCCCGCTGACAGCTGATGACTCATCGGTTGTAAAGGACGTGGCGGCTGGCTTCCCGGCCTGTTCCTTAACCAGCTATTCTTCATACAGAACTCAAATCTATCAATCGTTTTTTTTTTTTTTATCAGATCCAAATTTGAATTGTTTCCGAAAATATGGAATTTGTTAGGAATCGAATATACAAAACGAAATTAAACGAATTTCAATAAAATTTGTTACTATTTCCTTAGGAGATTCATATACATGCGAGTAACCAAAAATGTGCCCACATTTTTAGTCGGACCGAAACGATTTGCACATGTCTAGAGAAGGGCCCCCTTGCATTGGTGGTCCAGAAGTAGAATTGTCCCCTTACATTGGTGGCCATTGTAGTGGCCCCCCTCACATTTTATAGTCACTGGTCCAATACCACTGGCCAGGGCCGGGACAAGGGGTGGGCAGGAGGGGCGGCTGCCCTGGGTGCAATGGTTTATTGCAGGAATGTAAGTATCCTAACCCTTAGGGAAGGAAGGGGGCGCAGTTTGGCATCTTTGCCCTGGGCGCTGAATGGCCTTGTCCCTGCTCTGCCAGGTGATGATGGTGGAACAGGGGGAGGTCAATCAATCACTGCCCACTGCTCAAGAACCCATAGCAATCTCTAGAGGAAGCCTGGTTAAGAAAAGCAAGTCTACAATATAATGCCATTTCAGATGTACTCTTATTTGTGGCAAATGCATGGTCTGATGGGGGAGCATGCTGACAGTAGGAGAGAGCATAGTAAGTAGAAGGGTGGCTTTACAGAGAGTGGTTGCACCTTCATTCTCCAGTCAGCAGCCTGTGGGCAGGAAGTTGGCCCCACGGTGTTCCTGAACTTTAACACAAAGTGGAGAGACCGTCCTAAAATTCAGGACAGTAGAGTTGTTGCCTCAGAAGTGGTGTATTTCAGGTGAGCCCCCTCCTGAGTGGGGATCTTCAGAGGGTGGTTGCGTTGCCCGCACTCTTATTGCACAGATGGGAGAGGAAGTGTTACTCTGTGTCTGTGTGTGACGGTGCATTTCCTGCAGCAATTCGAACATCCTCACTTACAAGACGAGATTTTACAGACATCTCCCGGCCCCCTCGGTCTCCGGTGCCCCCCCCCCCTCCGGCTCATGAATGCCCAGGGATGATCCTCTCCACCTTGTCCGCCACCGGGCCGTCGCTGCCCAGCGATTGGTCGGCTCTGCAGCGTCCTGATCAGGTAACCTCTCTGCTCTTCTTGCCTGCAAAGAAAACTTTTCCGCATCTTCAGTTGTATCATTTTGTGTGGTGAGAAGGAAGCGAGGGCCGGGGGGTCTTCCTCATACAACACCAAACGGCGTCCCATCGGCGACCAGTTAAAGGGACAGGTTACTAAAATGTACAGATGAAAGAAAGCATTTTATGACGGGTGCAAGAAAAAGAATGAATAATTTGATGAATGAAAGGGGCTCTTTAAAGTAATCTGATGATGTAGAGGATAGAGATGAATGAAATAATTTATTTTTACTCATTTTTTTTTTTAACAATTACTTTTTGGTGAATTTGGTAGCTATGGTGGAAATGGAACGATGTGTGATGATACATTGTTTTGTTTTTGTTTTGTTTTGTTTTTTATATTAGGTTTAACTTTTGTTTTTTGTTTTCTTTCTGATGTGTGATCCTACAAGGTTTTTTCATTCTTTTATGAAATATCTTGTAAAAATAACTATCCAAGCAGAGGACTATTTCCTAACACTTCTCCTATACTCTCCTGCATGGCTTTACCTTTTCTTTGGGGGTGCTCTTAGCTCCCCCTCTTGTATTTGGATGAATACCAATATAAGAGAGTAAATTAATGGTCAGAGGATGAGAGGTCCCCCTTACATTTGTTGGTTAGTGAAAGAAGCCCCCCCCCCTTACATTGGTGATCTTCAGGAGAAAGGTCACATTCATTAGTGACAAGGAAGAGAAGGGACCCTTCTGTTGTTGGGGGAGGCCCCCTTACATTGGTGGTCTGCAAGAGAGGTACCCCCCAATTCATTGGTGGTCAGTGGAGAATGGCCACCTTACATTAGTGACCAGGGGAAGAAGTGCCCCTTACTTTGTTGGTTAGTGGGAAAAGGGCCACTAACATTGGTGGTCTGCAAGAGAAGGTCCCCCATTCATTCGTGATCAGTGGAGAAAGGCCACATTACATTGGTGACCAGGGCCCCTTTACGTTGCTGGTTTGCAAGAGAAGGACCCCCATACATTGGGGGTCAGTGGAGAAAGGCCACATTACATTGGTGACCAGGGGAGAATGGCCCCTTACATTGGTGGTTTGCAGGAGAAGGTCCCCCATACATTAGTGGTCAGTAGAGAAAGGCCACCTTGGATTAGTGACCAGGGAGAGAAGGGTCCCTTACATTGGTGGTCGGTGGAGAAAGGCCACCTTACAATAGTGACCAAGGGGAGAAGGGCCCCTTACATTGGTGGTCTGCAGGAGGAGGGCCCCCATACATTAGTGGTCAGTGGAGAAAGGCCACCTTACATTGGTGACCAGGGGAGAAGAGTCCCTTACATTGGTGGTCAGTGGAGAAAGGCCACGTTACATTGGTGACCAGGGCCCCTTTACGTTGCTGGTTTGCAAGAGAAGGACCCCCATACATTGGGGGTCAGTGGAGAAAGGCCACATTACATTGGTGACCAGGGGAGAAGGGCCCCTTACATTGGTGGTTTGCAGGAGAAGGTCCCCCATACATTAGTGGTCAGTAGAGAAAGGCCACCTTGGATTAGTGACCAGGGAGAGAAGGGTCCCTTACATTGGTGGTCGGTGGAGAAAGGCCACCTTACAATAGTGACCAAGGGGAGAAGGGCCCCTTACATTGGTGGTCTGCAGGAGGAGGGCCCCCATACATTAGTGGTCAGTGGAGAAAGGTCATGTTACTTTGGTGACCAGGGGAGAAGAGCCCCTTACATTGGTGGTCAGTGGAGAAAGGCCACCTTGGATTAGTGGCCAGGGAGAGAAGGGTCCCTTACATTGGTGGTCGGTGGAGAAAGGCCACCTTACAATAGTGACCAGGGGGAGAAGGGCCCCTTACATTGGTTGTCTGCAGGAGGAGGGCCCCCATACATTGGTGGTCAGTGGAGAAAGGCCACGTTACATTGGTGACCAGGGGGAGAAGGGCCCCTCACATTGGTGGTCTGCAGGAGGAGGGCCCCCATACATTAGTGGTCAGTGAAGAAAGGCCACCTTACATTGGTGACCAGGGGGGAGAAGAGCCCCTTACATTGGTGGTCAGTGGAGAAAGGCCGCCTTACAATAGTGACCATGGCCCCTTACAGTGGTGGTCTGCAGGAGAAGGACCCCCCACACATTAGTGGTCAGTACATAAGGGCCCCAGGGGGTCAAAATAATCTGATAGTGTGGAGTATTTGGATCAAAAATATATAAACTTTGATGAATAAAAAAAATTCAAATATACTTTTGGGTGAATTTGGTAGAAATGTGATGATGTGCGATGCTGCAGTGTTGTTTCCATTCATGTGTGACGCTACATTGTTATAGATTATGATTGGCTTCCGATGTGCGATGCAACAATGTTTCTTTTTTTAATAAATATTATTTTTTGATTGTTGCAATCTTTTGTTTTTTTTCTATTATTACTTTGTAAAAATTACCATCCCAGCAGAGGGCTGTTGCTCATCTCCTTACTACTCAATACTTTACTTTCCTATGTGGCGTTGCATTTCCTTTTGAGGGGCCCTAAATTAATTATAGACACCCCCCTCCCCCCACCTCTTGTACTTAGATCAAGGCGTCCGTTTTGTTAGCTTCATACAAAATATTTTTTTTTTTTTTAGCAAACTGGGATTTTTAGAATGGAAATTTTTAAAGCGGAACTGCAGTCTGCTCACATAATCTGTAATAATAACATCTTTGCCATTCTGAAGCTTCCCTCCAACCACTTTACATATTATTTTATATATACTGCGATTCTGTACTTGCCAAATATGCTGCAGGAATCTCCCTCCACTGAGCCTTGCTGCAGCCATTTTAACTGTGGGCAGCTGAAGCTGCTGCCTGTTCACTTCCTGGATTTACACAGACACACACTCCTCTAGCTCTGCAGCTCTCATTGGCTCTCTTATGACTCACCCCCTCCCATGACTCACCCCCCCTCCCTTCCTGGTAAACTCTCACGAGAGTGAGAGAGAGAGCTGTGCATGATGTCATAAGCCTAGGCTAATGACCAGACAAGAAACAGGAAGTGGGCTGTATAAGGGATTTACTGGCAGAAAAAAAAATGTTTTACTATCCAAAAGTTAAAACAACAACAACAACAACAAGGGCAGAAGATTTAATAGATGGAAAGATGAAAAAATGACAAGGTCCGCTTTAAGAATGGTAAGAATAGGAAAACTCTGAATCCAATTTTAATGATTTTTTTTTTCCTGGGGGAATGTATTTACTGGGTACACATGCAAACCCCAACTTTTTCCCTGAAGTCGGAGCTCTTAGTATAGACTGTTAAGGCACTTGCAAGGCATCATAGGACAGAGGGGGGGGGGGGGGGGTGTCACAGCTCCTGACTTTCTCCAAAGTCAGCCATTGCATCCTCCTTGCACCCTGGGACAGCAGAAGTATGTACCCAGACATTGTGGCAACCCGTTTTATTCTAAGTTGTCTGACAGGTTCTCTTTTTAATAGCATGGATTTGAAGTTTTAATGAATATGAAGACTTTTCTATGCATACAGTAATCTTATTAGTGGTGTTCTTGGTTAAGTTGAGCTTTGCTGCATCTTTAAAGAAATGTGAAGTCTGCTATTGCCCAGCCCTTTGTCAATTATATTTGGCCAGCTGTTATGCCCAGGGCTGCTGTTAGAAATCATGGGGGCCCCATACAGCTTACCTGACAGGCAGGCCCGGATTTACTCCCTTTGCCGCCCCCAAGGCCGGGTCCTTCAATGCCGCCCCCCCACCATCACATAGGGGGGGGGGGGGGGCGACGCGGGGGGGGGGGGAGATAAGTGATTTTTCGCAGACAATGACTGGTGTTAGTGCTTCAATCATTCCGGCACCATGGTTGTTGTGGTGTCAGGATGATTGAAATGCATTATTTCTATTATTACATTGCAATATAAAATGAAATAGTTTAACTCACCATAAGGCCTCATGCCCACGGACGTTTTTACAGCCGCGTTTTTTACAGCTTAAAAACGCCTGTCCATGTTATTGTATACATTTTTTGACCTTTTTATTTCGGAAAAAAAAAAACGTCAGAGCTCAAAAATGCAATTGCTTTTTTTTTTTTTTATGCCTGATGCCGAGGAACGCGCACTGGTCCTGGGTTTTTTTTTACAGCTCAAAAACGCCTAGGTGGGCATGAAGCTATAGACTAACATGGACAGGCGTTTTTAAGTTGTAAAAAACGCTCAAAAACGCGGCTGTAAAAACGTCCGTGGGCATGAGGCCTAAAGCAGAATGAGTGGGAGCCCTGAGCGTGTCACTTGCCACCAGATTGGAATGTCACTTGCCACGCTGCCTGCCACCAGATGGGGATGTCACTTGCCACGCTGCCTGCCACCAGATGGGGATGTCACTTGCCACGCTGCCTGCCACCAGATGGGAATGTCACTTGCCACGCTGCCTGCCACCAGATGGGGATGTCACTTGCCACGCTGCCTGCCACCAGATGGGGATGTCACTTGCCACGCTGCCTGCCACCAGATGGGAATGTCACTTGCCACGCTGCCTGCCACCAGATGGGAATGTCACTTGCCACGCTGCCTGCCACCAGATGGGGATGTCACTTGCCACGCTGCCTGCCACCAGATGGGAATGTCACTTGCCACGCTGCCTGCCACCAGATGGGAATGTCACTTGCCACGCTGCCTGCCAGCAGATGGGAATGTCACTTGCCACGATGCCTGCCACCAGATGGGAATGTCACGTGCCACGCTGCCTGCCACCAGATGGGAATGTCACTTGCCACGCTGCCTGCTACCAGATGGGGATGTCACTTGCCACGCTGCCTGCCACCAGATGGGGATGTCACTTGCCACACTGCCTGCCACCAGATGGGAATGTCACTTGCCACGCTGCCTGCCACCAGATGGGAATGTCACTTGCCACGCTACCTGCCACCAGATGGGAATGTCACTTGCCACTCTGCCTGCCACCAGATGGCAATGTCACGTGCCACTCTGCCTGCCAGCAGAATGGGGATTGCCACAGTTACCTGGTTGCCACCAAAAAAGTAGCAGTTTGCATGTAAAATCAAGCCCCCCCCCCCAGCATTGCAGAGTACTTGCAGCCAGGTACAACGCTGTCAGCCTCTCCCGCGCGGGTAAACAGAGGCACATGTGAGTGAGAGATGAGAGTGAGGGCGGGCGGTGAGAGATGACGTCATTCTCTCTCCTCTGTGACGAGCAGCCTTCGCAGCCCTGCAAGAAAGGGCGGAACAGCAGGGCAGGCAATGAGAGATCATGTAATCTCTCTCCCCCGCCGCCGCACGCCCCGCTGAAATTACTTGTCTCCTCCGCGGCGCAGCCCCTGCTCTCACTGCCGCCCCAAGGCCTGGCCGCGGTGGCCTTGTGGGAAATCCGGCCCTGCTGACGGGGGCCCGCCACTCACCCTGAAACGGATCTCCCTGTGTTCCTGCAGCAGCCGCCGGCAGGAGAGGAGGGAAGCTGGCAGCACTGCAGGGGAGGGGGGCATACAGGGGTGGGGGCACAAATAGGATCAGGGATTGGCTTCTTCAATAAGGCAGGTGCCTGCCCCCCCTTTAAACTGATGGGGCCCAGTACAGGAGGGCCAGCTGTACTGCCTTATTAGAGGCCCTGGCTATGCCATTCCTCTGCCATTGATAAGACAAGAAAAGCCGCTCCAGATGAGTGAGTCTCTGGGTAATCCCCACACACACTAGTCAGGTGCTAGCCCAGCTCGCATGCTGTGTAACATAAGGAAAGGATTCTGGACGGCTGCACTCAAAAAATCAAATCCTTTTATTGAAGCTTCATATGACAAGTGGTTGACAGATGGAGCAGGGGACAAAAAGGTTGGCGCGTTTCGCGCAAATTTTAGCGCTTGATCATTATCTTTTTTGTCCCCTGCTCCATCTGTCAACCACTTGTCATATGAGGCTTCAATAAAAGGATTTTTGGAAGTGCAGCCGTCCGGGATCTCTGCCATTGATACTTTGATCAGCAACTTAGAACAAGCATGCAGCAAGTGAAGGCAGAGTGAAGCCCTGTTCTGCAGAGGTGGCTTGATTTATTAAGACACATCTCGTTTTTTTTCTCATATACTGCTAATGTTTAAAAATAAATCCTTGTTGATATCGGACAGCCACGTGCATCCTGTTTAATGTCCTTAACGCTCGCTGATAACGCTGGAGAGTGGAGACGTTATTATTTTCTAGTGGCTGATAAGTGGTGCTGAGCAGGCATTGTGTGCTGTCATGCGTTATGATTACTAAGCTAACGTATAGGTTATTTTTTTTTCCGGGATATTGAGTATCCTCTACGCACTTTAAATATCACATTTGTAGATTTTATTTTTCTATTGGTGTCCTGAAAAACAAAAAGTGACGCTTTAAACCATCAGATTGTATTGGCTTATCAGAACTGTAGATAAAACCGGGGAGGAGAGTCATATTTTCCACGCTCATCACTCTTCCTGTGCTCCTCGCTTATCGTCGTTGATGGCCTACAGCAAGCTTTCTAAATGTTTTTCTATGGAGGAACGCTTGAAATAGTTTTCAGGTCTCAGTGAAACCTCTACTAAAAATGACTTTATCTACAGCTGATGGGACATAAGTGTGATCAGTAGGGTGTGGAGAGTTTTGGATAAAAGATTAAAGAATAGGGTTTACCTAAACCCAACCCCCACCCCTTCACTACTTCACTATTGGTCAATGTAGAAGATGATCCCTACATCTGTGGTCAATGTGACACCTTACATTGGCAGTGAGAGTAGAAGTGACCCCATACATTGGTGGTCTGTGTAGTAATGGCCCCTTTAACTGGTGGTCAGCGTAGAAGCGACCCTCGTTCAGTGGTGGTCAGCATCGCCGTGACCCTCGTTGAGTGGTGGTGAGCGTAGACGTGACCCTTCAGTGGTGGTCAGTGTAGACGTGTCCCTTCAGTGGTGCTCAGTGTAGACGTGACCCTTCAGTGGTGCTCAGTGTAGACGTGACCCTTCAGTGGTGCTCAGTGTAGACGTGTCCCTTGTTCAGTGGTGCTCAGTGTAGACGTGTCCCTTGTTCAGTGGTGCTCAGTGTAGACGTGTCCCTTGTTCAGTGGTGCTCAGTGTAGACGTGACCCTTGTTCAGTGGTGCTCAGTGTAGACGTGACCCTTGTTCAGTGGTGCTCAGTGTAGACGTGACCCTTCAGTGGTGCTCAGTGTAGACGTGACCCTTCAGTGGTGCTCAGTGTAGACGTGACCCTTCAGTGGTGGTCAGTGTAGACGTGACCCATGTTCAGTGGTGGTCAGTGTAGACGTGACCCATGTTCAGTGGTGGTCAGTGTAGACGTGACCCTTCAGTGGTGGTCAGTGTAGACGTGACCCATGTTCAGTGGTGGTCAGTGTAGACGTGACCCATGTTCAGTGGTGGTCAGTGTAGACGTGACCCATGTTCAGTGGTGGTCAGTGTAGACGTGACCCATGTTCAGTGGTGGTCAGTGTAGACGTGACCCATGTTCAGTGGTGGTCAGTGTAGACGTGACCCATGTTCAGTGGTGGTCAGTGTAGACGTGACCCATGTTCAGTGGTGCTCAGTGTAGACGTGACCCATGTTCAGTGGTGCTCAGTGTAGACGTGACCCATGTTCAGTGGTGCTCAGTGTCGACGTGACCCTTGTTCGGTGGTGCTCAGTGTCGACGTGACCCTCGTTCAGCGGTGGTCGACGTGACCCTCGTTCAGCGGTGGTCGACGTGACCCTCGTTCAGCGGTGGTCGACGTGACCCTCGTTCAGCGGTGGTCGACGTGACCCTCGTTCAGCGGTGGTCGACGTGACCCTCGTTCAGCGGTGGTCGACGTGACCCTCGTTCAGCGGTGGTCGACGTGACCCTCGTTCAGCGGTGGTCGACGTGACCCTCGTTCAGCGGTGGTCGACGTGACCCTCGTTCGGTGGTGCTCAGTGTAGACGTGACCCATGTTCAGTGGTGCTCAGTGTCGACGTGACCCTTGTTCGGTGGTGCTCAGTGTCGACGTGACCCTCGTTCAGCGGTGGTCGACGTGACCCTCGTTCAGCGGTGGTCGACGTGACCCTCGTTCAGCGGTGGTCGACGTGACCCTCGTTCAGCGGTGGTCGACGTGACCCTCGTTCAGCGGTGGTCGACGTGACCCTCGTTCAGCGGTGGTCGACGTGACCCTCGTTCAGCGGTGGTCGACGTGACCCTCGTTCAGCGGTGGTCGACGTGACCCTCGTTCAGCGGTGGTCGACGTGACCCTCGTTCAGCGGTGGTCGACGTGACCCTCGTTCAGCGGTGGTCGACGTGACCCTCGTTCAGCGGTGGTCGACGTGACCCTCGTTCAGCGGTGGTCGACGTGACCCTTGTTCGGTGGTGCTCAGTGTCGACGTGACCCTTGTTCGGT
>JARGYO010005626.1:211562334-211657334 GCA_029206835.1 Rana muscosa
ATTGAGCGAAGTGAATTACAAGGTCAGACAACCAGGAAGGCGAAAGCCCGAACAGATCTATCACGTTAATCTGTTGAAAGCCTGGAGGGATAGAGAGTCCCTAGTCGCAGACACTTGGTCACCAGCTCAAACTGGTTGCGTGATTCCGGAGGTTGGAATAGCAGCCACCTTGTCACAACCCCAACAACAGGAGGTTAAGGAGTTTGTGCTTCGCAACAAGGAGGTATTCTCTGAGCTGCCGGGACAAACATCTGGGGTAGAGCATGACATCATTACCCTGCCCGGTGAAAGGGTGAAGTACGGGAGGAAGTACAGAAAATGCTGAACTTAGGGGTGATAGAGGAGTCCCAAAGTGATTGGTCTAGTCCCATTGTGTTGGTGCCTAAACCGGATGGGAGCTGGCGATTTTGTAACGATTTTCGACAGTTGAACAAAGTTACAAAATTTGACACCTACCCCATGCCACGTATAGATGAGTTGATCGACCGGCTGGGAACAGCCCGATACATGACGACTCTTGACCTCACAAAAGGGTATTGGCAAATCCCCCTGGCCAAGTCGGCCAAAGAGAAAACCGCATTTGTAACCCCAGACGGGGCGTTCCAATATAAAAGAATGCCGTTCGGGTTACAGAATGCGCCGGCCACATTCCAGCGGAAAATGGACCAGATGCTGAGGCCCCATCGGAAGTATGCTGCGGCTTACCTGGATGACATAATTGTCCATAGCACAGATTGGGCCTCACATCTGCCAAAAGTGCAAGCAGTCCTGGACTCTGTTCGGGAAGCGGGATTTACGGCTAACCCCAAGAAGTGTACCATTGGGCAGGAGGAGGCCAAATATCTTGGGTACACCATTGGGAGGGGAGTAATAAAACCCCAACTCAACAAAGTCGAGGCCATCCAGAGTTGGCCACGTCCCAACAGCAAGAAGCAGGTACGAGCCTTTCTGGGAATCGCTGGGTATTATCGGCGATTCATTCCCCACTTTGCTTCTAAGGCTGTGCCCCTAACCAACCTGACGAAGGGGAAAGGGTCGGTCATGATTAAATGGACCCCCGAGGCTGAGGCAGCATTCCAATTCTTGAAACAAGCCTTATGTAGCCAGCCAGTGTTGTACTCACCCGACTTCTCTAAAGACTTTGTCGTACAAAGTGATGCGTCAGATGTGGGGTTAGGAGCAGTATTGTCCCAGGTCTGGAACGGGGAAGAGCACCCAGTCATTTACCTCAGCAGGAAGTTGAAGTCCCATGAGGTAAATTACGCCACCGTTGAAAAGGAGTGTTTAGCGGTGAAGTGGGCTCTAGATTCCCTTCGGTACTACCTGCTAGGTAGGCACTTTGACATGGTTACGGATCACGCTCCGTTAAAGTGGATGGCTCAAAACAAGGAAACAAATAGAGTGAATAGGTGGTTCCTGGCCCTCCAGGAATTCAACTTCACAGTAAAGCATCGCCCTGGCGTTCAAATGGGGAATGTGGATGCTTTGTCTCGAGTACATGAATGCCTGATTGCTGGTGTTCCAACCCCGAGGTTAAAACAAGAGGGGGGGGGGTATGTGACAGCAGGAAGGTAAAGTCACCTGGTTGCATCCAGGGGGGTAGATATATTTCGCCCAGATTCAGGCTTTACGCCGACTTATACAACTAGGTGGAGAGTTGTATAAGGCTAGTGGGCTCATGGATGACTCATACCTCTAGGGAGAGTGTGGGGCGTCGTACAGACAGGGAGTTGATGAGACCAGCTGAAGCTTGTCAGCTCATTTAGGCCTCTATAAGAACTCCCAGCTTCATTAGATGTTAGCTCATGCCTGGAACCAGACCTGTGTGGACTGTCTAGGGAGAGTGAACCCCTGTGCGGTGAGACAAAGCCTGTGTGGCTATTTGCTTGGACATTTAAAACCAGGGACTTAGGGACTAGGACAGCACTAGGCTGATCCCAGTTGTTAGTTAGGAAACCTGTATGTTTAGTCAGAGGTCAAGTTGACCAGGATTTATTTTGTTTATGTTTCTTTTGCTTTGCTGTGTTTTGTCACTGTAAATAGAAAATAAACCGCACCTTTTTGATTTTGAAAACCACAACCTCCGTTTGCTGGGCCTGTTTTTGTGTGGGGAGCCCATCTCGGGGGTCACACACACCCGCTGCCGAGCTAACCCCCTCACAATATATATATATATTACACAGGTGTGAGGGGGCTGGCATATGCACAGTATTAAGGGAGGGCTGACGTACATACGGGATTGAGGGGGGGGGCTGAGTCCGTACAGGTGAGGTGGTCAGTGTGTGGATTCGTTGAGATGGCCCGTGGGCAAGCCCTGGGGAATGTTGGAGGTCCGGCTTGGGGGGGGAGGCCTAGGCCTAAAGCTGTGTAAGGGGCCCAACAATTTCTGATGGCTGCCCTGATGGTATGAACAGAGCCTTCGTCGGTCACGCATGGCTATGTAGAGTGTATGGTCGCCTTCTTGCGGTAATTCCTCCGTAAATGATGATTGTCCATCTTGCAGGAATCTGGAGAATGTGGAGAAGGAGAAGACTCCGGTGTTCGTCAGCGAGGTGATCCGACTTCTGACTGCGTCTGCTATAAAGGTAAGCCTTCCCTTCTGCTTGTTGCTCCAATGACAGGAGATCAGTCATAAAGGGAAACACTCCACTGGCCACCGAGGAACACCTTCTGAAATGATCATCTGGTTGCTTGTCCTGCTGATCCTCTGTTTTAGAGCCACTGACCCAGAACAAGTTTGGTGGTGAATCCCGATCTGCGAGCTTGCTCCGAGTCCGGCGCAGCTTAGAGACCCCTCTGCAATGATCCCGTAGGGCAGGGATATGCAATTAGCGGACCTCCAGCTGTTTCCAAACTACAAGTCCCATGAGGCATAGCGAGACTCTGACAGCATCAAGCATGACAACCAGAGGCAGAGGCATGATGGGACTTGTAGTTTGGCAACAGCTGGAGGTCCGCTAATTGCATGTCCCTGCCGTAGGGTATTTGAAAAAGTCTTCACGATAAGGGGAAGTCATTGGTTTTATAAAATTCTCCCCCCACAAGGAAAGGGACGCACATCCACTGAGTTGCGTCATGAGAGGTTGCCTTTAAATAAAAAAATAAAAAAAGTTGCCATGCTTTGTGGTTGCTGATTTAAAAAAAAAACTTGTTTAGGTAACCTATGCTACAGACTGACCTGAGGGTGGCGCTAGGGCTGGATTCACACCTACAAGTGCAACCAAGTTCCTGCGCATAGGGCAGCCCATTCATTTCAATGCGCTTCCCTATGTGCGGGAAACGTGGGAAGGAAGCCCCCTTGTCTCTTTTCCCCCCCAAAAAAATAAGTGCCGCACTGAACCACACAATGCTGCGGCATCATGCAGTTTGGTGCCTGCGTTTGCAGATGTGTGGGGGTGGCATTAACAATTAGGGTAGGTTCAGACCTTTTGTGTGTTGGGAAGGCGCTCAAAATTGCAGAAAAAAAAGCTATTTAGCGGACGCATTAATTGTTAATGGCACCACCACACATCTGCAAGTGTGTGCAACATACCGTGTTTTTGGTAAAGTCAGAATTATTTTCTGTGCTTCTCTTGTGCAAAGCAGCCCATTGAAATTAATAACCTGTCCTATACGGGCACATGTGAAACACGCGTGGCAATGCGCCTGCGCTCAGTCCTACCTGTAAGTGTGAAATATGCCTAGATGGCAGTGCGTTTCTTTGCGTGTCGGGAAAGTGTGCAATTTTGCATGCGTTCCCAACACGCAAAGGTCTAAACCTAGCCTAAGAGGTACAAGTATGGACCAGAGATTCAAATACAAAAAATAAATAAAAATTGAACATAAGTTTAAAGCAGAATTCCAGGTATGTCCAACGTAATTAATTGTACAAGCAGACTTTTCTTTCTCGAAAAGATCAGCGCTGCGGGGCTGTGTGAGCTCTCTGTCAGCACAATGGATGTTTACTAACAGCCAGCAGATGAATCACACAGCCCCGCAGCACTGATTGATCAACCAGAGGTGGAGGATAAATCCGGACTCTGCCTATTGTGGTGGATTATATCCATTCATCTTTATTGTAGTTCAAAAGCCCAGCCGACGAGGACCAAGAGGAGCTGTGGTCCCTGACGGAGAAAGTCACCATCTACGCTCTGCACCTGTGTGAGTGTCTCTTCGATCCCTACCAGACGTGGCGGAGACAGCTTGGAGGGTATGTAGCCAAAAGAAATCTGTTTTTTCTTTCTTTTTCTAAAACATCCTGTCTACAGCCTCTAAAACTTCTAATTTAAAATCCCTAATACATCCAATTTACAATCACTAATACGGCCAATCTACAGTCCCTAAAACATCTAATCTATGGTCCCTAAAACATCTGATCTATGGTCACTGAAGCAACCAATCCATGGTTCCCAAAACATCTAATCTGCGATCCCTGAAACATCTGAGCTACGATCCCTGAAACATCTGAGCTACGATCCCTGAAACATCTGATCTAGGATCCCTGAAACATCTGATCTAGGATCCCTGAAACATCTGATCTAGGATCCCTGAAACATCTGATCTAGGATCCCTGAAACATCTGATCTAGGATCCCTGAAACATCTGATCTAGGATCCCTGAAACATCTGATCTAGGATCCCTGAAACCTCCTGATCTAGGATCCCTGAAACCTCCTGAGCTAGGATCCCCGAAACCTCCTGAGCTAGGATCCCCGAAACCTCCTGAGCTAGGATCCCCGAAACCTCCTGAGCTAGGATCCCCGAAACCTCCTGAGCTAGGATCCCCGAAACCTCCTGAGCTAGGATCCCCGAAACCTCCTGAGCTAGGATCCCTAAAACCTCCTGAGCTACGATCCTTTAGACCCCTTTCTCAATGGAGGTATTTTTCAGGCGTTTTAGCGCTAAAAATGGCACCTGTAAAGCGCCTCCCCTGCCACGCCAATGTGAAAGCCCAAATGCTTTCACACTGGGGTTCTGGGCTGGCAGGTAGTTAAAAAAAAAAAAAAAAAAAAGTCCTGCAAGCAGCATCTTTGGGGCGGTGGAGGAGCAGTGTATACAGCACTCCTCCACCCCCCTGCCCATTGAAATGAGTGGGCAGCGCTGCTGAAGTGCCTGCAAGGCGCTTCGGCAGCGGCGCTAGTAACCCTTTTTTCGGCCTCTAGCAGGGGGTTAAAAGTGCCCCGTTAGTGGCGGAGTAGCGACGCTAAAACTAGTGGCACTTTACCACTAATGTGGCCGCGCTAGTAATGTGAAAGGGCTCTAAAACATTTGATCTACGATCCTTAAAACAAACAATCCATAGTCCCTAAAATGTCAGATCTACAATCCCTCAAACATCTGATCTAGGATCCCTCAAACAATCCATAATCCCTAAAAAATCTTATCTATAGCCCCCCAAACATGCCATTTAGAGTCCCTCAGACTTCCATTCCTTAAAACATTCTATCTACAATCCTTAAAACAACAGATTTATAATCTGGAGTAATATAAAGATCCACTACCTTTTTTAAATGCTGAAATGTTTAGTCTAGATTAGAACATTTGCTACATTTATTTATTGCACTCCATTCTGGGTGTTCACTTTTAACTTCTGCTTTCTGCTCCTCAGGGAAATTATAAGTGCAAAAGAAAAGAGTAAATACAAGTTTTCCCCGGCCTCTCTGCCCCCGGAATTCTGCACCTTCTTCCAAGGTAACCAGTGTGGCAAGCTACTGAATTGTAGAACCGTTACATCCCAGCCTGGGTGTGGCAGCGAGTGATAAATAAGTTTCTTTTAAAAAGTAAAAATTGCTACAGCATATGCAGCAGAATGAAATTAGGATTTGTTGGATACCAAATATGATATAGATCTGATATATATGTATGATGTGTCCTATTGGCCTTCTGAACCTTATAAATTAGGTGTGTTTTGGTTTCTTAACTGATTAATATTTTGTTATTAATTAGTGTAGACACTCTTTTGGAAGGTAAGTCTATTGCTGTGGGAGTTATGGAATTTGAATTGGGGTTGAGAGTTTGAGATCTATGAAGGTTCAGTTCTAAGCTAAGAAGGCTCACAGATGTGTATTACTGAGCTAAGTCTATTTACAGCATGGCTGTTTAGGACAGGGTCTCATCAGTAGTCCTTACTGCTAAGCAATGTTTATTATGCTTTTGCATTCATTCTTCCTTTGCTGTCTGTCAAATGTGTCTTTGGTTGGAATTTTGCCATGAGTCTTGAATCTGTTTGTTACCAACTTGTAAATTTTGGGGAATACGAGGGTGGCACGGTATTCAATATGACTCTACTATCCTCTTCACATAGTTTGGGGTTCGTCAGACTTCACTATTGCTACACTATATTCATTGTCTTTCTTCCTAGATGCCTTCCACAATGGGGACAACCTGCCAGAACTGGTCAAACTTCGCCTGGTCCACCTATATGGTGCCATTATTACCGGCAATAAGGTGAGCAGAGGGGGAATTACATGGGGGATATAGCTAATAACTCAATATGTTCACTCTGCTTTCATGAAAAGTGTCAGAAGTAGGATGGGGACTCGTCTTGGCTTTTTGCAATCTATTATCCCACTTTAAAAGACTCCTCTCATCATGTGGGCTGCCAATGACTTCCTTTCTGTTGTGCCGATTGCCTGGCTGATTTTTTGGCTGTAGCATCTTTGAGACTTTGACCTAGAACAAATATAGAGAAAAGGATAAAGGCTTTTCCCAGACTCCTTTTTTTAATTTATTCTTTTCTTTGCCTTAGAACAGGGGTCTAAACTTTCTGAACAAAGGGAAAGTTTATTGTTGTTAGGGATTTAAAGGGGCCAGGATATAGCCAGTAGGATTACAAAACGCCATGGTGTCGGTGAAAGCAGACAGGCGCCCCCATCATTGGTTTTAGTGGAAGGAATAGTGCCCTATTGTCTGTTTTAAAGAATGGTGCTCCATTGTTGGTATTTAAGGTAGGAATAGTGCCCCATCACTGGTGTCTGTGGAAGGAATGGTGCCCCATCACTGGTGTCTGTGGAAGGAATGGTGCCCCTTGGTTGGTGTCTATGGGAGGGATAGTACCCCATCGCTGGTGTCTGTGGGAGGGATAGTACCCCATCGCTGGTGTCTGTGGGAGGAATGGTACTCTATCACTGGTTTCAAAGAACTCCATCCAGGCCAAGCCCCCAACACGTTTCACTCAGCCTCCTGGAGCTTAGTCATGGGGGATACCCATGAATAACCCACGGGGGCGGAGTGAAACGCATTGGGGGGCGTGGCCTGGTTGGAGTCCAGGCTGAGAATACCAATTCAGGACACCTAGATGTGCGACCTTTTGGGTCTACCCCATTGATCTCGGAAGCCTTACAGGAGCCAGGACGGGTTCCATTCCCTGGCGGCACTCTAGCTGCAGAAGCATTGATTACATACTCCTTTTTTTTTTCACAAGAAAGATTATACTCCTTACCACCGAGCCTGAGCGGCACACCCACAATTCCTAGGTCACCTCATCACTGGTGTCTGTGGGCGGACTGGCACCCCATCACTGGTGTCTGTGGGAGGACTGGCACCCCATCACTGGTGTCTGTGGGAGGACTGGCACCCCATCACTGGTGTCTGTGGGAGGACTGGCACCCCATCACTGGTGTCTGTGGGAGGACTGGCACCCCATCACTGGTGTCTGTGGGAGGACTGGCACCCCATCACTGGTGTCTGTGGGAGGACTGGCACCCCATCACTGGTGTCTGTGGGAGGACTGGCACCCCATCACTGGTGTCTGTGGGAGGACTGGCACCCCATCACTGGTGTCTGTGGGAGGACTGGCACCCCATCACTGGTGTCTGTGGGAGGACTGGCACCCCATCACTGGTGTCTGTGGGAGGACTGGCACCCCATCACTGGTGTCTGTGGGAGGACTGGCACCCCATCACTGGTGTCTGTGGGAGGACTGGCACCCCATCACTGGTGTCTGTGGGAGGACTGGCACCCCATCACTGGTGTCTGTGGGAGGACTGGCACCCCATCACTGGTGTCTGTGGGAGGACTGGCACCCCATCACTGGTGTCTGTGGGAGGACTGGCACCCCATCACTGGTGTCTGTGGGAGGACTGGCACCCCATCACTGGTGTCTGTGGGAGGACTGGCACCCCATCACTGGTGTCTGTGGGAGGACTGGCACCCCATCACTGGTGTCTGTGGGAGGACTGGCACCCCATCACTGGTGTCTGTGGGAGCAATGGCACCCCATCACTGGTGTCTGTGGGAGCAATGGCACCCCATCACTGGTGTCTGTGGGAGCAATGGCACCCCATCACTGGTGTCTGTGGGAGCAATGGCACCCCATCACTGGTGTCTGTGGGAGCAATGGCACCCCATCACTGGTGTCTGTGGGAGCAATGGCACCCCATCACTGGTGTCTGTGGGAGCAATGGCACCCCATCACTGGTGTCTGTGGGAGCAATGGCACCCCATCACTGGTGTCTGTGGGAGCAATGGCACCCCATCACTGGTGTCTGTGCGAGGAAGTTGGTCTCTTCATTGATGTCTGTGGATAGCATGGTACCCTAAGGGCTGGACAAAGGTAAGCAAATGGACACATCTGGCCCGCCTGCTGCTTTTTTGGAGACCGCTGTATTAGAACAATGTTTCTCAACCAGGGTTCCTCTTGAGGTTGCTGGGGGTTCCTTGAGCAGTGAGTAATCCTACCGATATTGACCAGCAAAGCAGGGGCAGTTTTCTATGAGCCACCATTGGAGTACTTCTAGAATTACAACTAATGTTAGAGAATACCAAAATCTTGGTTCCCCAAGGACTGACCATTATTTTAAGAGTTCCACAGGGTTAAAAAGGTTGAGAAATGCGGTTTTAGAACGTTTTAAATCCAAAGACTGTCAGGAAACTGACATTTTTAAGAAAAACCAGCATCGGTTACCCACATGTTCTTATGTAAGATGTCCTTTTAAAATTGCCAGCTGGCTCTCGGTCATATAGAGCTCATACAGAGAACTCTACAGTACTCGCCTTCCAGCATTGACCTCATCCTATACGGTGACCCCTGCCTGGGCCTCATGGACCCTTGCCAGAGATCAAGCATGGTTTCTTCCACTTTGGAAAAGGAGATCCAAAAACTCCACCACACTATTATAAATCTTCATCACAGCTCCTGTTGGCGATACTTTGTCTGATTCCTTCCATTAGAAAGGTGTGGGGGGCTCAACGAGTGAGCCCTCGACTAGAGAAGCTGTGGTGGGTACTTGCATAATGGAGCATTCTTGCTTTGGGGGTACTTTAGGGGCACTATGAATATAATCTGAGGTTGAGCAGGAGCCTGGGTGGCAAAATTAGCAACAGTTACATGGGCTGGAGGGGGAAAAAAAGAGGGTGAGAAGCTAAACTTGAACAGTTTTGTGACTTTATGATCTGTCTGACTTAAGAACCTGGAGGTGTCTGCTCTATAGACATTGAGTCTTCTAAGGTTATATTATTATAATTTTTTATTATTTTATCCTAGCTATCCATGGCATCCTATATGTTGTGTTGGAGAGTATAATGCTACTTGTTTTCATTTATTAAATGACTTGTGTTCTCTCCTGTAGACCAATGCTCTTGTCCTCATCAGTCTATCCTCCGTAGAAGTCCTCATGTTGGTCCTGCAGAACTGGTGCGTTAGTCAGGGAGCCCGGAACCTGCGCCTCCTACAGCTAACTCTGAACTGTCTGATCTCCATGATCCACATTCTGCACAGCAGCAACCCCGGCCAGAGGAGGGTGGAAATACGACACATCCTGGATAGCTACTTCAAGGTCCTCAACAGCGACCGGCCTCTGTACTCTGCTGAAAGACTAGCAGGGCCACACTGGGAGGAGGGCCTCCTGACACTGCGAATCAACATGCTGCGTATGTATTGGGTATTTGTCTGGTGTGGTTTTCTGTTGGTTCACATTTTATCCTGTATGAGGGCTGGTAACTTATTGTAGGAACCTATGCGTGGGTTTTTGGGTAATTCAAATGCCACCCTTGGGGGCTTGGAGAAACCTATGCATGCTTTCTTTATCGTACACCACGGGACACAGAGCTAGTCATTACATAATGGGTTAAGGGTCACCAGCGGTGATTGGACACTGGCACAACCAATGGAAGACAGTTCCCCTCCATATAACCCCTCCCATCAGGGAAGTACCTCAGTTTTTTCGCCAGTGTCGAAAGGTGTTGGACGCGTTAGGAGGTGCTAAAGGAAAGCTCTACCAAAGAGACCCTCTGGGGGTAAAAGAGCTATGCTTTCGGATCCATCCAAAACGCCTACAGGTTAAGCCGAATCTGGATGGGATCCGGGCCTCATCCATGAGGCGTCGCCTGTAATGTCTCTCTTCGGAGGACTGGGCTCTAAGATCCAGCACTTTCGCTATTTCGCTATAAAGTCCTGGTAAGAGTCTTGTACAAAGCCCAGGGGAGAGGTATCCTTTAAATAGGAACCCATATCCCTGAAGGTTGGCACACATAGCCCACCGTGAAGGGTGAAGTTTGGTATCTGTCTGAAAACTTTCAGCAGAAAAACCTGCGGCGTGGATAAGGTGAGATTAGAAGGTCCATAACTAGGTTGGGACCTTTTTTTCAAGAAGTGGATGTCTTCTTTTTTTCCACCACTGGGGGGAGTAGAGAGCTGAATATACTCACCTCACTCTGTTCAGTGTCGGCTTCGGCGAAGTACACTGCTCGTCACCTCCGCTGCTGAGCTTGCTTGAGCACCCCGCTCCTCCTTTCGGTGGCCGACACAGACACCTGCAGATGCAGGTAAGTGGGGACAGGGGCTGATGAGAGTCCTCTCTCACTATGGCCACCACCATAGCGCTAAAGGCCGCGCGCGGGAGCGCGCTTTATCGGAGGGGGGGGGGCCGAAGGCGTGCGCGGGCACGTGGCGCGCGCAGGAACAGAAACGGCGCCAAATTTAAAAGACTGTCAGTGTGAAAAGCACTGCAGCAGCAAGCAAGCTCGTTAGTTCTCTTGTTCCTGGCAGAGAAACACAGCAGCTATACAGGGACGTAAGACTCCATGTGGTTGGACTGGGTACTTCCTAGAAGAAATCCATGTTATGCATAGTTATGTGTTAAAAGTTGCATACTTAATGTATTTGCTAAACTGAACACGGTAGTATATGCATTTAGGTACCTTGTATTTTGTCTAAACAGTAAGTCTTCCAGGGGAAGTAATGCGGACAAAAAGAGATAAAAGAGCACCACCGCCTGAGAGGAGGCTCTAACTGTGCTGACTCGGTACCTTCCTCTCCTGTGTTGCCAAAAGCACCTGTACAGGATGAGCCATTACCTCTGTCAGGTATGGCGGCTTCCCCAGTGAAGCCTGGGCCTGTATATGTCACTGAGGACACTTTATCAGCTGCCCTAAATAATCTGGAGGAGAAAATTGCTACCTTAATCGCTAAGTCCTCTAAAAAGGACAATAAGCGAAGCAGATCTCCTCCAGTATTGGACCTCCCTTCAGAAGTACCTGAGGAGGAGGAGGATGAGGAGGAGGCTACATCAGCAGAGGATGAGGAGTCAGACGGATCAGGGATATCGGATGAGCCTTTTTCGGTATCCCAGATTTTAAAGTCACAGGTACAATGCTATGCAGGAGCCGTGCGAGCTGCATTTAGGTTACCCTCTTTGGAGGTAACAGAATCACCTGTCTCCTCCCTAGGATCATTAAGATCCCTGCAAGGTGCATGCTCCTTCCCGGTTCATCCGTTACTAGAGGATCTATTGTACGCAGACTGGCAACATCCAGATAAGCGTTTTTCACCTCCAAAAAAAGTTTAACATTCTTTATCCTATGGAGGAAAATTTTTTAAAGAAATGGAGCCTGCCTACGGTAGATGCGGCTATTTCTTGTGTAAATAAAAACCTGACATGTCCAGTGGATAATGTACAAGTGTTTAAAGATCCTTCTGAGAAGAAGTTGGAATCCTTACTGAAATCCTCCTTCCTTTTGGCCGGCTCAATTACCCAACCTGCAGTAGCAGCAGTCGGTATGTGTCAGGTCGTCAGCCAACAGGTAAAGCAGGAGCTGCCTTCAGAGCAGGCTAAAAATTGGGAGAATTTGCCTAAAGCCTTATGCTTCACAGTGGATGCCATGAGAGATTCTATCATACAGGCATCACGCCTTACACTCCAGCTGGTACAGATGCGCAGAGTACTTTGGCTTAAGCATTGGTCAGCGGAAGCCCCATGCAAAAAGTTGTTGGCAAGTTTCCCGTTCCATGGCGAATGCCTTTTTGGGGAAGATTTAGAAAGATATATCCAAAAGATATCAAGTGCTAAAACGACACTTTTACCTGAGAAAAAGAAAAACAAGAGACCTTGTTTTAAACGCACTCTCTCCCCAGCTCCCGGGAAATCTGACTCCAGCCAGTGGCGACGGCCTTTTCAGCCGCCCACAAAAGCCAAAGAACAGGCTCAGAAGAACAAGAAGCCGTGGGGTTCAAGAGCTAATAAGCAAGCCCCCAAAACCTCTCATTGAAGGGGCGCCCCCGCTCGGCCGAGTGGGGGGAAGGCTTCGTCAGTTCTCAGCGACTTGGCGGACAGAAACCCAGGACAAATGGGTGGTATCCACAATATCCTCAGGGTACAAACTGGAATTTCGAGAGATCCCATCTTCTCAATTCCGAAGTTCAAGACTCTCCAAGGATCCACAAAAAAGAGGATCCTTCTTCAAAGGTTTGAATCACTTAATAGCTCAAGGTGTGGTTACAGAGGTACCCCAAAAGGAGCGAGGTTCAGGTTTTTACTCAAACCTCTTTGTGATTCCAAAACCGAACGGAGAAGTCAGACCCATCCTGGATCTAAAAAATCTAAACCGGTTTCTGAACGTTCGCCATTTTCGAATGGAAACGATTCGATCCGTGGTCGCTACTTTAAAAGGCGGAGAATTCATTGCGTCCATAGATATCAAAGACGCATATCTACACATACCAATCCTCCCCGCTCACCAAAGATTCCTAAGGTTTGCGGTAGAAGATCGCCACTTTCAATTTGTGGCCCTGCCATTTGGTGTAGCCACCGCGCCCAGAGTATTCACAAAGGTGCTAGCTCCTCTGTTAGCAAACCTGAGAACACGGGGCATTGCGGTAACAGCCTATCTAGACGATCTACTATTAATAGATCAGTCAAGGGAGGGATTGGATCACGCTGTAGACACTACAGTAGGATATCTGGAGCATTTAGGATGGATTATAAACTTACAAAAATCCTCTCTCCAGGCCCAAAGAAGGATAGTGTACCTGGGCATGATCATAGATACAGCCCAAAACAGGGTATACCTGCCAGAGCCAAAGATACAGTCTCTGAAAGACCTGATCCACAAGGTCAAAGCAAACAAGAGGCCGTCTATTCGCCTTTGCATGAGACTATTGGGAAAGATGGTAGCCTCCTTCGAGGCGGTCCCTTACGCCCAGTTTCATTCGAGACTACTTCAAGGCAATATTTTAGCCTCCTGGAACAGAAAGAGCCAAGCTCTGGATATACCCATGAGCCTGTCCTCACAAGTACGCCACAGCTTCAATTGGTGGCTAGTAGCCAAGAATTTACGGAAGGGAAAGTGCTTCCTCCCAGCAGCCTGGAAGGTGGTGTCTACGGATGCCAGCCTATCGGGCTGGGGTGCAGTATTCGAGGAGGCTTCTACCCAGGGAACCTGGGCCAAGTCTCAGGGGATCCTGCCCATCAACGTGCTAGCGTGCAGTATATCTAGCCCTCAAAACCTGGACATACAGGTTACAGGGCTACCCAGTTCGGGTTCAATCCGACAATGCTACTGCAGTAGCTTACATCAATCACTAAGGGGGCACCCACAGTCGGGCAGCCCAAAGAGAGGTGAACCGGATCTTGGCATGGGCAGAAGAGCATGTACCTTGCATCTCTGCAATCTTCATTCCAGGGATAGAAAACTGGCAAGCAGACTACCTGAGTCGTCAGCAGCTGCTACCAGGAGAGTGGTCTCTTCACCCAGAGATCTTTCAGGCCATATGTCTGAGATGGGGAAACCCAGATGTAGACCTGCTAGCTTCCAGGTTCAACAAGAAATTGGACAACTTTGTGTCCAGAACGAGAGATCCTCTAGCCTACGGGACAGACACTCTAATAACTCCATGGAATCAGTTCTCACTGATCTATGCATTCCCTCCGATCCCTCTTCTACAAAGACTGCTTCGCAGGATCAAGGAGGAGGGAATACCAGTAATCCTAGTGGCCCCAAACTGGCCCAGGAGGCCTTGGTATGCCGAGATCGTAAAAATGGCAATAGGAAGGCCCTGGAAGCTTCCACTTCGACACGACCTGTTGTCACAGGGTCCAGTATTCCACCCTTCCTTACAAAGGCTAAATTTGACGGCCTGGCTGCTGAGACCCACATTTTGAAAAAGAGAGGGGTCTCTGGTCCGGCTCTTTCTACGCTCATTAATGCTAGAAAGCCAGCCTCCAGACTCATCTATCATAGAGTCTGGAAAGCATACGTTTCCTGGTGTGAATCCAGAAGTTGGAATCCTCTGAAATATGAAATAAGTAGGATTCTTGCTTTTTGCCAGTTAGGAGTGGATATGAAATTAGCCCTTAGCACCATCAAAGGGCAAATATCGGCTCTATCAGTCTTCTTTCAGAGACCATTGGCATCTCACTCCCTAGTTCGGACATTCATTCAGGGGGTACTGAGGATAAATCCTCCAGTCAGGTCTCCCTTGTGTCCATGGGATTTGAATTTGGTATTGTCAGTGTTGCAAAAGCAACCTTTTGAACTATTCGCCATATTCCTTTAATTATATTGAGTAGGAAGTTGGCCTTTCTGATTGCTATAGCTTCTGCTAGGAGAGTATCAGAGCTAGCAGCTCTTTCTTGTAAAGAGCCTTATCTAATTTGTCACAAGGACAAAATCGTACTACGACCCCATCCGGCTTTTCTACCTAAGGTGGTGTCGGCTTTTCACTTGAATCAAGACTTTGTTCTGCCTTCCTTTTTTCCAAACCCGCGGACGGCGGGGGAAAAATTATTACACTCTCTAGATCTAGTGAGAGCGGTAAAGGTGTATCTGCAAGCAACCGCTCAGATACGTAAAACAGATGTTTTGTTTATTTTACCAGATGGGCCCAAGAAGGGCCAAGCGGTATCAAAATCCACCATTTCCAGGTGGATTAGACAAGTAATTGTTCAAGCTTATGGTTTAAAGAACAGGACTCCTCCTTTTCCTGTTAAGGCGCACTCTACCAGGGCGATAAGTGCTTCATGGGCAGTGCACCACCAGGCTTCGATGGCTCAGATCTGTAAGGCTGCAACTTGGTCTTCAGTCCATACATTTTCCAAATTCTATCAAATAGATGTGAAAGGACATGAGAATTCCGCCTTCGGGCGAAGTGTGCTGCAGGCAGCAGTATAGGGCTTCTGGTCCGCAAGCGGCCTGTTTGATCTGTGTCTCCCCCCCTTCATATGAGCATTGCTCTGGGACGTCCCATTATGTAATGACTAGCTCTGTGTCCCGTGGTGTACGATAAAGAAAATAGGATTTTTATAACAGCTTACCTGTAAAATCCTTTTCTTGGAGTACACCACGGGACACAGAGGTCCCACCCTTCTTATGGGAACCTTACTGCTTTGCTACAAAACTGAGGTACTTCCCTGATGGGAGGGGTTATATGGAGGGGAACTGTCTTCCATTGGTTGTGCCAGTGTCCAATCACCGCTGGTGACCCTTAACCCATTATGTAATGACTAGCTCTGTGTCCCGTGGTGTACTCCAAGAAAAGGATTTTACAGGTAAGCTGTTATAAAAATCCTATTTTTTGGGGTCATTTAAATGCCACCCTTGATGACTTGGAGGAGGCCATGCATGCATTTTGGGGCAATTAAAGTGCCAGTTTTGGGGGGGTTGGAGGAGCTAATGCATGCATTTTGCGGTAAATCTAGTGTCAACCTTGGGAGCTTGGAGGAGCCCATGCATGCATTTTGGGGTATTTCAAGTGCCACCCTTGGGGGCTTGGAGAAACCTATGCATGCTTTTTGGGGTAATTTAAATGCCACGCTTGGTGGCTTGGAGGAGACCATGCATGCATTTTGGGGCAACTAAAGTGCCAGTTTTGGGGGGGTTGGAGGAGCTAATGCATGCATTTTGGGGTAAATATAGCGTCAACCTTGGGAGCTTGGAGGAGCCCATGCATGCATTTTGGGGTAATTCAAGTGCCACCTTTGGTGGGGTCTGGAGGAGCTTATGCATGCATTTTGGGGCAATTAAAGTATCAACCTTGAGGGCTTGGAGAAGCCTATGCATGCATTTTGGGTAAGTCAAGTGCCAACTTTGGGGGCTTGGAGGAGCCAGTGTATGCGTTATGGGTTAATTCTAGCGTCAACTTTTGAGGGCTTGAAGGAGCCAATGCATGGTTTTTGGGGAAATTAGAGTGCCAACTTTGAGGGCTTTAACAACCCTATGCATGCATTTTTGGGTAATACCAACAAAAACATTGAGGGCTTGTGGAATGGATAAGGGGTGTTGGAACCCTAATAATATCCAGGGTGTTTGGATTTTGGGTTGGAGGCTTACACACCAAATGATCTCCACAATGTCCTTGGGTTTTTATGGCAGCTGAGTGGATCCACGATTGATGTGCTACTCCACAGATTAAACGTTTTTCAATGTAGAAGATGTTATGAAGGAACTGACGCGTTTCGGGGGCCAGAACTCACCCCCTTCAGGTCTTAAACATGGAAACCGTACATATGGATTGAATACAAGTTGCAACAAATGTGATATTTTAACCAAACAAAGTAATGAAGGATACTGTTTACCTGGTTGCAGCTGTAGTGGAAAGTTGCATAATAAAGTGGTGGACTTTGGGGAACAGCGGATAAGGGACTTTTTTCTTAAACGTCACTCTATACATATTGTTTCCATTTCTAAGCCCTAATGGGGGAGGCGAGTTCTGGCCTCTGAAACGCATTGGCTCTTTTTTATATAGTCTTCTACTAAATCTTACATTGGAATAAATTTATATCTGAACTATTAATCTGATATGTGGCACTACAATTTGAGTGCTGGCTGAGGAGCAGTAATCGGCAGACACTCTGCTATGCGTTAGAAGTCTGTTGCCTACATGGGGGAGGATGCAGGGTGACCCAAGTGAACAAGTCCAAGTGAATGTACCATAGTGTTAGAAAATCCCACGCCTGTGAGAGCTAGGGATGAGCTTTATGTTCGACTCGAACATTGCCTGTTCGCCCGTTCGGCGAACAATTTGGGGTGTTTGCGGCAAATTCGAAAAGCAGCGGAACACCCTTTCAAAGTCTATTGGAGAAATCTAAAGTGCTAATTATAAAGGTTAATATGCAAGTTATTGTCATAAAAAGTGTTTGGGGACCCGGGTCCTGCCCCAGGGGACATGTATCAATGCAAAAAAAAGTTTTAAAAACGGTCGTTTTTTCAGGAGCAGTGATTTTAATGCTTAAAGTGAAACAATAAAAGTGAAATATTCCTTTAAATTTCGTACCTGGGGGGTGTGTATAGTATGCCTGTAAAGTGGCGCTTGTTTCCCGTGCTTAGAACTGTCCCTGCACAAAGTGTAATATCTGAAAGAAAAAAAGTAATTTAACCACTTCCATACAGGGCACTTATACACCTTCCTGCCCAGACCAATTTTCAGCTTTCTGCGCTGTTGCACTTTGAATGACAATTGCGCGGTCATGCTACACTGTACACAAACTAAATTTTTATCATTTTTTTTCCCCACAAATAGAGCTTTCTTGGTGGTATTTGATCACCTCTGGGATTTTTATTTTCTGCTAAAAAAAAATAAAAAATGACCAAAAATTTTGAAAAAAAAGTATTTTTTTTGTTTCAGTTACAAAACGTTTTAAATAAGTAAGTTTTCTCCTTCACTGATGGGGCTGCACTGACGGGCACCGATGAGGTGGCACTGATGGGCACGGATGATGGGCACTAATATGCGGCACTGATAGGTGGGCGCGGATAGGCGGCACGGGTGGGCGCGGATAGGCGGCACGGGTGGGCGCGGATAGGTGGCACGGGTGGGCGCGGATAGGCGGCACGGGTGGGCGCGGATAGGCGGCACGGGTGGGCGCGGATAGGCGGCACGGGTGGGCGCTGATAGGCGGCACGGATGGGCGCTGATAGGCGGCACGGATGGGCGCTGATAGGCGGCACGGATGGGCACTGATAGGTGGCACGGATGAGCATGGATGGGCACTGATAGGTGGCACGGGTGGGCACTGATAGGCGGCACTGATGTACTGTAATGGATGCCAAACAAAAATGCCTGCCAATCAGTGATGCCCATTGTGGGCACTGATTGGCATCCATTGTGGGCACTGATTGGCATCCATTAGGGGGCAGTAACTGGCATCCCTGGTGGTCTAGGGTGGCATACCTGGTGCTGGCATCCCTGGTGGTCCAGTGGCATCCCTGGTGGTCCAGTGGGGGCATCCTCAGGGGGGCTGTGCTGATAATCGATCAGCACAAACCCCCCCCTGTCAGAGGAGCAGCCGATCGGCTCTCCTCTACTCGCGTCTGACAGACGCGAGTGAGGAAAAGCCGATGACCGGCTTTTCCTGTTTACACTGTGATCAGCCGTGATTGGACACGGCTGATCACGTGGTAAAGAGTCTCCGTCGGAGACTCTTTACCTAGATCGGAGTTGCGGGGTGTCAGACTGACACCCCGTAGCAACGATCGCCGCGATGCGCGCCCCCGGGGGCGCGCAGCGGCTCAAAATCCTGAGGACGTCATATGACGTCCTGTCAGGATTTTGCAACCACTTTGCCGACGTCAATCCGCTATAGGGCGGGCGGCAAGTGGTTAAAACTCACTCGCAGCTTTAATGAATTGTCGGCTCCCGGCAATACAGAAAAAAGTCATTGAAAAAAAAAAATGCGTGGGGTCGTCCCCCAAAGTTCCATTAACAGGCCCTTCAGGTCTGGAATGGATATTAAGGGGAACTCCACCCCAAATTAAAAAAAAAAATGGCGTGGAGTTCCCCCAAAAATCCACACCAGACCCTTATTGGAGCACGCAACCTGGCAGGCCGCAGGCCCATCAGTACATGACTGTGATTTTGTATCAGCCACTTGCTGCAGTTCCTGAACAGCAAAGAAATCGAAAAAACAAAACAATGTACATGGGTATACAGTGGGGGAAAATGATTTGATCCCCTGCAGATTGTGGAAGTTTGCCCACTTACAAGGAAATGAAGGGTCTATCATTTTTATCATAGGTGTATTTTATATGATAGAGACAGAATATCAACCAAAAATCCTGAACAAACACAAATGATACAAATGTTATAAATGGAGTTGCAGTTCAGTGAGTAAAATTATTTGATCCCCTCCCAACCAACAATAATTCTGCCCCCCACAGTCTGGCTACAGTATTAGTCCTGTCAATGTAAGAAGGAGCTCTTAACGACCCCTCGTTATGTGTATAAAAGACACCTGCCCACAGAATCTTTTTCTTCCATACAAACCTCCCCATCATGCTGACGCGTTTCACACCAAAACTCAGTGCTTAATCATGGCTATGAATAACCACTTAAGCCCCGGACCAATATGCAGCTTAAAGACCGGGCCACTTTTTGCGATTCGGCACTGCGTCGCTTTAACTGACAATTGCGCGGTCGTGCGACGTGGCTCCCAAACAAAATTGATGTCCTTTTTTTCCCCCACAAATAGAGATTTCTTTTGGTGATATTTGATCACCTCTGCGGTTTTTATTTTTTGCACTATAAACAAAAATTGAGTGACAATTTTGGAAAACAAAATGCAATATTTTTTACTTGTTGCTCTAATAAATATCCCCAAAAAAATATATAAAAAAACTTTATTTTTTTTTCCTTAGTTTAGTCCGATACATATTCTTCTACATGTTTTTGGTAAAAAAAATCGCAATAAGCGTTTTATTGATTGGTTTGCGCAAAAGTTATAGCATCTACAAAATAGGGGATAGTTTTATGGCATTTTTATACATGTTTTTTTTTTTTTTGTTTTTTTACTAGTAATGGCGGCGATCAGTGATTTTTTTTTTTCGTGACTGCGACAATATGGCGGACACATCGGACACTTGGCACTATTTTGGGACCATTGTCATTTTTACAGCGATTAGTGCTATTTAAATGCCCTGATTACTGTGAAAATGACACTGGCAGTGAAAGGGTTATCCAGGAGGCGGCGCTGTAGGGGTTAAGTGTGCCGTGATGTGTGTTTCTTACTGTGGGGGGGGTGGGCGTGGCTTGGCGTGTGACGTCACTGATCGTCGTTCCCTGTGACAGGGAACAGACGATCACTGACAGGCTCACTAGGAAACACGGGGAGAGGTTTGTTTACACTTACCTCTCCCCGTTCTTCCTCTCTGTGACCTGATCGCGGGACACCGGCGGTGATCGGGTCCGCTGTTCCTGCGGGGGACGGTCACGGAGAAGAGGACCGGGTCACGAGGGGGGACGTACCTGTACGCCCTTTTGCCCAGCCGTGCCATTCTGCCTATGTACATCGGCGTGCGGCGGTCCTCAAGCGGTTGAGCACTGAGTTTTGGTGCGAAACGCGTCGGGCGGTATCCTTTTTGCTGTGACATGTATGCTGTGATTTTATTTTTACAATAAAAAGCAATATTTTTGGAATGCGGCTGTCCAGACATTTCCCCTTTTATTTTGGACTTTTACTTTTATCTTTAAAATTCAGCCAGTTTTTTTCAGCAGTTCTTGAATGTGCAACCACGCCGGTGGATATACACATTCCCTCTATGGTCCCATATTAATCCTTTATGGATTGCACAGTGCAATCAACCATTATCAGTAGTATGATGGACCATGATGAAGTGTGACTGCTTGGCGAATGGATGCGAGCGCAGCTGATACCCTCCCCTAGACAACGTTGTCTTTTTTTTTTTATTTTTTTTTTATGTCATTTCGTAACATTCTTTCACAATTTTGTTGGTGTTTAAATATTATGGTGCTCTTTCTATAAATAAACCAAATATATTTTTATTCAACGGCGGGGGTTCCGCAGAAGTGACCTTCTTGGTAGGATTCCTTTTCCTCCTCCTTTTTTACAAATGGTCTTTTGGTCACGTGGACTGCGCCATACGTGATCGGCATATGGTGATTGGTTGAGCGATTTTTATTTATAAGGTTATACACACTGATTGTCAGTTTAGCGGTAGATCCAGGCCTTTTTGATTTATTTAAAGGTATTTAAAGGTCCAGGCCGACTTTGGCGCATTGAGGGGTCAATGGACGGGGCCCATGTATCGTAAGATCTTGGAGGAGAACCATCTTCCCTCGGCCAGAACACTGAAGATGGGTGGTGGATGGGTCTTAAAGAATGACAATGACCCAAAACTTAACGCCAAGGCAACAAAGGAGTGGCTCAAGAAGAAGCACAATTAAGGTCATGGAGTGGCCAAGCCAGTCTCCAGATCTTAATCCTAAAGAAAATTTATGGAGGGAGCTGAAACTTTGAGTTGTCAAGCGACAGCCAAGAAACCTTTAAAGTGGAATTCCACCCAAAAAAAAAAGAAAAGGCATTACTGTGCATGAAATAATATTAAAAATAAACATTTGGATATTTTTTTTTTCCACTCACCTTTAAAGCGGAGCTCCACCGTAAAAAAATATTAAAAGCCAGCAGCTACAAATACAGCAGCTGCTGACTTTTAATATTAAGACACTTACCTGTCCTGGAGTCCAGCGACGTCCGCAGCAGAGGATGAGCGATCACTCGTCACTCTGCTGCCCCCACCGCCATCATGGGTGAGGGAATCAGGAAGTGAAGCGTTGCAGCTTCACTTCCCGGTTCCCTACTGTGCATGCGCGAGCAGTGCTGCGCGTCTTTCACTGGTCCCCGTTGTGTCCTGGGAGCCGTGTGTTTCCCAGAACAGAACGGGGGGGGGACGACGACCGGGAAGTGACGCACTACCCACAGTCTGGATTCCCGGAAGTGGGTGCAAATACCTGTCTTAGACAGGTATCTGCACCCCCCCTCCCCCCTGAAAGGTGCCAATTGTGACACCGGAGGGGGGGGGGGGGAGAAATCCGGACAGCGGAGGTTCCACTTTAGGGTGGAGCTCCGCTTTAAATGGCTGTTGCTATGCGGTCCCTTGAAATCTTCCTTCTTCCTCAACTAGGCTCCTTGCGTCACTTCCCTCGGTGCCTCCGCCCGCTACTGCTCCTGGGAGATGTGTGTCATCATTTTCCAGGACTCAGTTGGGCAACGCCGAGGGCTAGGTTGCCATAACAGCAGGGCGGGCACTTGCGACGTCCGTTGTTATGGCAACCTGTATACTTTACAGCGCCGCTACGGCGCATTACTGCGCATGCGCGAGAACGGGGCGGTGCATGCTGGTCGCTCAGCTGCACCGTATCACCGAACTAAAATGCTTGTGGGCTTCACGTGCCCACAAGCAAAATGATGACGGCCAGCAATGAATCGTATAAGTTTATTTTGGGCTATTAAACGTGACATTGGGGAACGAATTCATCCAAAAACTTGAGTATTAAATAGCAATGTCATTACCTAATGAAATGTTTTTTTTTTTTTTTTTTTTTTCAATTTCTTTATTTTTCACTTTTTCAATTATACAGGGAACCAAATCGCATTGACATGTACAAAATAGAGTAGATAAATCCGTCTCGTATAAACTAAACATATATCCTCCTACACTTCATATTACTGAAGATAAATTGATGCATTCAATTTTCACCCTTCCCACCAACTCCCTCCCCCACCACCCCCCCCCCCCCCCCAAGATAATATCTACTCAGGGCCAGATGGGGCTAGTGGGACTCCTCGTCTGGGTCACAGTAATCAATGAGGTGGGTGTGAGAGGGAAAGCATAAAAAAAATAAAAAAATAAAAAAAATACAATCATAACAAAACTACAAAAAAAAAAAATGTTTTTTATTTTTAACCACGCAAGGACCGCCGCACGCCGATCTACGCCGGCAGAATGGCACGGCTGGGCATAAGCACGTACAGGTACGCCCCCTTTAAGATCCCAGCCATGGGTCGCGAGCGCGCCGGCGGCGGTGCGCTCGCGACCCGGTCCTCTTCTCCGTGACTGACCCCCGCGGGAACAGCGGACCCGATCGCCGCCGTTGTCCCGCGATCGGGTCACAGAGAGGAAGAACGAGGAGAGGTAAGTGTAAACAAACCTCTCCCCGTGCTTCCTAGTGAGCCTGTCACTGATCGTCTGTTCCCTGTCATAGGGAACGACGATAAGTGAAGTCACACGCCAAGCCACGCCCCCTTACAATAAGAATTACTCCCTAGGTCACACTTAACCCCTACAGCGCCCCATCCTGGTTAACCCCTTCACTGCCAGTGTCATTTTCACAGTAATCCGTGCATTTTTATAGCACTGATCGCTGTAAAAATGACAATGGTCCCAAAATAGTGTCAAAAGTGTCCGATGTGTCCGCCATAATATCGCAGTCATGATTAAAAATCGCTGATCGCCGCCATTACTAGAATTTTTTTTTTTATATAAAAATGCAATAAAACTATCCCCTATTTGGTAGACGCTGTAAATTTGGCGCAAACCAATCAAACACTTATTGTTTTTTTTTTCGTTTTTTTTACCGAAAATATGTAGAAGAATACGTATCGGCCTAAACTGAGGGAAAAAATTGTTTTTTTTTTTATATATTTTTTGGGGATATTTATTATAACACAAAGTAAAAAATATTGAATTTTTTTCAAAATTGTCGCTCTATTTTTGTTTAGAGCGCAAAAAATAAAAACCGCAGAGGTGATCAAATACCACCAAAAGAAAGCTCTATTTGTGAGGAAAAAAAGGACGTCAATTTTGTTTGGGAGCCACGTCGCACGACCGCGCAATTGTCAGTTAAAGCGACGCAGTGCCGAATCGCAAACAGTGGCCAGGTCTTTAAGCTGCCTAATGGTCCGGTCCTTAAGTGGTTAAATTACTAAATGTAGTTGGAACTCCACTTTAAGGATTTAGAGAAGATCTGTAAAGAAGAGAGGAGAAAAATCCCTCCTGAGATGTGTGAAAACCTGATCACCACCTACAAGAAACGTCTGACCTCTGTGCTTCCCAACAAGGGATTCTCCACCAACTACTAAGTCATGTTTTTGCTTGGGGATCAAAGTACCGTATATACTCGAATATAAGCCGAGGCACCTAATTTTACCACAAAAAAAATGGGAAAATGTATTGACTTGAGTTTAAGCCTAGGGCAGTGATGGCGAACCTTGGCACCCCTGATGTTTTGGAACTACATTTCCCATGATGCTCATGCACTCTGCAGTGTAGATGAGCATTATGGGAAATGTAGTTCCAAAACATCTGGAGTGCCAAGGTTCCCCATCACTGGCCTAGGGTGTCCATCTGCATGCCTCACTGTGCCCATGCCTCTCTGTGCCCATGCCTCTCTGTGCCCATGCCTCTCTGTGCCCATGCCTCTCTGTGCCCATGCCTCTCTGTGCCCATGCCTCGACTGACATTTTAACATGGGAGTCTATGGAAGGGGTGCCCAGCTTTGAAAAATTAGTGCTCCCAGACCGTAGGTCCCCCAGACAAAAATCTTTGCACACTTGTAGAGGAGAAATGGGGCTACACGTGTGCCAGGTTACGGGTCCAGAGGACCTACGACCGGCCAGTACTGGGTCCCCAAAGTCACCAGAGAAATTACCGTTTAACATGGGAGTCAATAGAAGGCGTGCCTGGCTTTGAAAAATCTGTGCTCCCTGGCCGTAGGTATCCCGGACAACAATCTTCCCACACTTTTAGATGAAGTGTGGGGCTACATGTGTGCCAAGTTTGGGATCCAGGGGACCTAGGGCTGGCCAGTCCTGGGTCCACAAATCACTGGAGAAATTACAGTTTAACATGGGAGCCTATGGAAGGGGTGCCCGGCTTTGAAAAATTGGTGCTCCCCAGCCGTACGTCCCCCGGATAACAAACTTTGCACACTTGTAGAGGAAAAGTGGGGCTACATGTGTGCCAAGTTTGGGGTCCAGGGGACCTACGGCTGGCTGGTACCGGGTCCCCAAAGTCCGGGAGATCAGGCGCAAAAAGGTGACTCGAGTATAAGCCGAGGGGGGCATTTTCAGCACAAAAAAAATGTGCTGAAAAACTTGGCTTATACTCGAGTATATACGGTACTTATTTTACTCGCTGAATTGCAACCCCATTCATAACATTCATTTCATATGCGTTTTTTTTCTGGATTTTTGGTTGATATTCTGTCTCTATCATATAAAATACACCTATGATAAAAATTATAGACCCTCCATTTCTTTGTAAGAGGGCAAACTTCCACAATCTGCAGGGGAGCGGATCATTATTTTCCCCCATTCTACCTTTAGAGACCATGTACTGTATGTAGGTCACTTTTTGTGTATTTAGCTGTTTGCCTGGAGTTCAGTTTTAAGTCGGCAAACTTTGTGTTGTGAGCGTTTCATGTGGTCAGGATGTGACACCTCTCTGCAGAGCGGCCCACATACTGTACAGTCATTTGTAGGGTCGCTATGTGCCGGGCATGACGCGCCTGCTGAAGGTTTGTGTTCTCACTTAAGTGGTTACGATGGATAAATGACCTCCGAGACTCCGCCCTGAAAGCCAACTAAAAAATAAGCCGGCTAAATTTAATTTCAGTTTAATTCCCCTAAATTCATTCCAGCTGCATCAACGCAATAGATGTGCAAAAAGCGTTAGACTTTATTTTCTTTAGAAAGCAGCCACTGCCCGAGTAGAAAGGCCTGTCCCCTGCCAGCATGCTGTAGAGAAGGACCCCTGTGCTCTTTCTGTGGAAGCAGTGGTCTCTCTGCAGAGGTCCAGCACACTCCTTTGCTGAGTTAGACCGATGGCTGTACAGTCAGTAAATCTCACACTAACATTCTCACGCATGGTTGTATGTGAATAGGATTTCGTAAATTTATTTGTGTGTAGAATGTTCATGAGGAACGTTTTGGATTAGATCAGGGGTCTCCAAAGTGCCAGTGTACTGTCCTTCAGACTTTTTCAGGGGGCCAGATTGTGGACAGAGGGAATAGAAAATGTCCCAGTATCGGTGAGAGTGAACAATTCCTCAGGTGTGGTGTTCAGTTGCAAAGTGCCTATGGTCAGTATGAGAAGGAGTAGTGCCCCATCATTGGTGTCAGTGGGAGGAATAGTGTCCCATCATTGGTGTCAGTGTGGGGAATAGTGCCCCATCATTGGTGTTAGTGAGAGGAATAGTGCCCCATCATTGATGTCAGTGGGAGGAATAGTGCCCCGTCCTTGGTGACAGTGGGAGGAATAGTGCCCCGTCCTTGGTGACAGTGGGAGGAATAGTGCCCCATCATTGGTGTCAGTGGGAGGAATAGTGCCCCATCATTGGTGTCAGTGGGAGGAATAGTGCCCCATCATTGATGTCAGTGGGAGGAATAGTGCCCCGTAATTGGTGACAGTGGGAGGAATAGTGCCCCGTCCTTGGTGACAGTGGGAGGAATAGTGCCCCATCATTGGTGTCAGTGGGAGGAATAGTGCCCCATCATTGGTGTCAGTGGGAGGAATAGTGCCCCGTAATTGGTGTTAGTGAGAGGAATAGTGCCCCATCATTGATGTCAGTGGGAGGAATAGTGCCCCGTAATTGGTGACAGTGGGAGGAATAGTGCCCCGTCCTTGGTGACAGTGGGAGGAATAGTGCCCCGTCCTTGGTGACAGTGGGAGGAATAGTGCCCCATCATTGGTGTCAGTGGGAGGAATAGTGCCCCATCATTGGTGTCAGTGGGAGGAATAGTGCCCCATCATTGATGTCAGTGGGAGGAATAGTGCCCCGTAATTGGTGACAGTGGGAGGAATAGTGCCCCGTCCTTGGTGACAGTGGGAGGAATAGTGCCCCATCATTGGTGTCAGTGGGAGGAATAGTGCCCCATCATTGGTGTCAGTGGGAGGAATAGTGCCCCGTAATTGGTGACAGTGGGAGGAATAGTGCCCCATCATTGGTGTCAGTGGGAGGAATAGTGTCCCGTCATTGGTGTCAGTGGGAGGAATAGTGCCCCATCATTGGTGTCAGTGGGAGGAATAGTGTCCCATCATTGATGTCAGTGGGAGGAATAGTGTCCCATCATTGGTGTCAGTGGGGGGAATAGTGCCCCATCATTGGTGTTAGTGAGAGGAATAGTGCCCCATCATTGATGTCAGTGGGAGGAATAGTGCCCTGTAATTGGTGACAGTGGGAGGAATAGTGCCCCATCATTGGTGTCAGTGGGAGGAATAGTGCCCCATCATTGGTGTCAGTGGGAGGAATAGTGCCCCGTAATTGGTGACAGTGGGAGGAATAGTGCCCCATCATTGGTGACAGTGGGAGGAATAGTGCCCCATCATTGGTGTCAGTGGGAGGAATAGTGCCCCATCATTGGTGTCAGTGGGAGGAATAGTGCCCCATCATTGGTGTCAGTGGGAGGAATAGTGCCCCATCATTGGTGTCAGTGGGAGGAATAGTGCCCCATCATTGGTGTCAGTGGGAGGAATAGTGCCCCATCATTGGTGTCAGTGGGAGGAATAGTGCCCCATCATTGGTGTCAGTGGGAGGAATAGTGCCCCGTCATTGGTGTCAGTCGGAGGAATGGTGTCCCGTCAGTGATGTCAGTGGGAGGAATAGTGCCCCGTCATTGGTATCAGTGGGAGGAATAGTGCCCCGTCATTGGTGTCAGTGGGAGGAATAGTGCCCCGTCATTGGTGTCAGTGGGAAGAATAGTGCCCCGTCATTGGTGTCAGTGGGAGGAATAGTGTCCCAATCATTGGTGTCAGTGGGAGGAATAGTGCCCCGTCATTGGTGACAGTGGGAGGAATAGTGCCCCATCATTGGTGACAGTGGGAGGAATAGTGCCCCATCATTGGTGTCAGTGGGAGGAATAGTGCCCCATCATTGGTGTCAGTGGGAGGAATAGTGCCCCATCATTGGTGTCAGTGGGAGGAATAGTGCCCCATCATTGGTGTCAGTGGGAGGAATAGTGCCCCGTCATTGGTGTCAGTGGGAGGAATAGTGCCCCGTCATTGGTGTCAGTGGGAGGAATAGTGTCCCGTCATTGGTGTCAGTGGGAGGAATAGTGTCCCGTCAGTGGGAGGAATAGTGCCCCGTCATTGGTATCAGTGGGAGGAATAGTGCCCCGTCATTGGTGTCAGTGGGAGGAATAGTGCCCCGTCATTGGTGTCAGTGGGAAGAATAGTGCCCCGTCATTGGTGTCAGTGGGAGGAATAGTGTCCCAATCATTGGTGTCAGTGGGAGGAATAGTGTCCCAATCATTGGTATCAGTGGGAGGAATAGTGCCCCATCATTGGTATCAGTGGGAGGAATAGTGCCCCATCATTGGTGTCAGTGGGAGGAATAGTGTCCCAATCATTGGTGTCAGTGGGAAGAATAGTGCCCCGTCATTGGTGTCAGTGGGAGGAATAGTGTCCCAATCATTGGTGTCAGTGGGAGGAATAGTGCCACATCATTGGTATCAGTGGGAGGAATAGTGTCCCATCATTGGTGTCAGTGGGAGGAATAGTGCCCCGTCATTGGTATCAGTGGGAGGAATAGTGTCCCATCATTGGTGTCAGTGGGAGGAATAGTGTCCCGTCAGTGGGAGGAATAGTGCCACATCATTGGTGTCAGTGGGAGGAATAGTGCCCCGTCATTGGTGTCAGTGGGAGGAATAGTGTCCCATCATTGGTGTCAGTGGGAGGAATAGTGCCCCATCATTGGTGTCAGTGGGAGGAATAGTGTCCCAATCATTGGTGTCAGTGGGAGGAATAGTGCCCCATCATTGGTGTCAGTGGGAGGAATAGTGTCCCAATCATTGGTGTCAGTGGGAGGAATAGTGTCCCAATCATTGGTGTCAGTGGGAGGAATAGTGTCCCAATCATTGGTGTCAGTGGGAGGAATAGTGCCCCATCATTGGTGTCAGTGGGAGGAATAGTGTCCCAATCATTGGTGTCAGTGGGAGGAATAGTGTCCCAATCATTGGTATCAGTGGGAGGAATAGTGCCACATCATTGGTGTCAGTGGGAGGAATAGTGTCCCAATCATTGGTATCAGTGGGAGGAATAGTGCCCCGTCATTGGTGTCAGTGGGAGGAATAGTGCCACATCATTGGTGTCAGTGGGAGGAATAGTGTCCCATCATTGGTGTCAGTGGGAGGAATAGTGCCCCATCATTGGTGTCAGTGGGAGGAATAGTGCCCCGTCATTGGTGTCAGTGGGAGGAATAGTGCCCCATCATTGGTGTCAGTGGGAGGAATAGTGCCCCTTCATTGGTGTCAGTGGGAGGAATAGTGTCCCATCATTGGTGTCAGTGGGAGGAATAGTGCCCCATCATTGGTGTCAGTGGGAGGAATAGTGTCCCAATCATTGGTGTCAGTGGGAGGAATAGTGCCCCATCATTGGTGTCAGTGGGAGGAATAGTGTCCCAATCATTGGTGTCAGTGGGAGGAATAGTGTCCCAATCATTGGTGTCAGTGGGAGGAATAGTGTCCCAATCATTGGTGTCAGTGGGAGGAATAGTGTCCCCATCATTGGTGTCAGTGGGAGGAATAGTGCCCCATCATTGGTGTCAGTGGGAGGAATAGTGTCCCAATCATTGGTGTCAGTGGGAGGAATAGTGTCCCAATCATTGGTATCAGTGGGAGGAATAGTGCCACATCATTGGTGTCAGTGGGAGGAATAGTGTCCCAATCATTGGTATCAGTGGGAGGAATAGTGCCCCGTCATTGGTGTCAGTGGGAGGAATAGTGCCACATCATTGGTGTCAGTGGGAGGAATAGTGTCCCATCATTGGTGTCAGTGGGAGGAATAGTGCCCCATCATTGGTGTCAGTGGGAGGAATAGTGCCACATCATTGGTGTCAGTGGGAGGAATAGTGCCCCGTCATTGGTGTCAGTGGGAGGAATAGTGCCACATCATTGGTGTCAGTGGGAGGAATAGTGCCCCGTCATTGGTGTCAGTGGGAGAAAGGAGGAGCTCCTCTGAGCCACGATTAACTGAACTGAATTTATTTTGGCTGAGAAGCGTTTTAATGGAGGAGTCTCCTTTTTTTTTATTTCTGCTTCTGCTTATCTCAGAGAGCTTTTCCTGAGATGAGTGACTGCAAGAGGAATGCAGAGACAGGCGGCTGACCTCCCCCTGCATTCCTCTTGCCAGTCCTTGTATTGTATAGAAGTGCTTGGAGCCGGAGATGAGCGATCAATGTAGCAGTCTCCTTCCTAGCTGTGTTGTTGGATGGACGTTGGTAGAGGAGGGCGTCCTGTCCCCTGCGGGTCAGAACACTAGAATAAAAGAAACAAGATTTCTTTTTCTCTTCTTTTTTAAAGGGTATCAGCTGTGAGTATTGCGCTCTGTATATGGAGGTTTTCAGATTATTTATTGTATCTATTGGTTGAATTTTGATATTAATATTATAACTTTGTAATAATGTAACAGTGTGCCCCTGAGTGACGTCTCTGCTCTTCATTCCAGGGGCCATCCCGGAGATGCTGAACTGCAACGATCGGCCGGTCCTGCAGGCCATATTCCTCAGCAATAACTGCTTTGAGCACATCATCCGCCTCATCCAGAACAGCAAGGTAGGCGCTAAGATTTCCTACTCCTAGCCCCTCCCAGAAGGCGGTCCTAAAGAGGCAACATTCCTGAGCTTTTTTTTATTATTATTACTAATTTACAATTCATGATTACAAACAAAGTACCTGGAAAGCTTATCTGGGCCATTTCCAAATTTCTGTTTGACCTAAAATATTAAAATGATGTGAAAAGGGCCAGAGTGCAAAAGACAAGATATAACGCGAGTCCAGTAAACCTTTATTGATTACAAGAAAAAAAATCTGACACGTTACGGGGGCTCAATACTCCCCCAGGAAATAAATTATTTTAGATAAGGATCTAATTAAGAAGGTGTATTTTAGAAAGAAGTTGTACTGAGCCTCCGAAACGCGTTGGATTTTTCCTGTTGACCCCCCTGTCATGAATAGTAAAGGTTTTCTAGACTCACATTATATCTGTGGTTCTCAACCCAATCCTCAAGTACCCCCAACAGGCCATGTTTTGTGATATGCTCTTAGATAAAATAGCTGTCCAAAATACCAAGCCATTGACTCTGATGTAAAGCACCTGTGCAAGATAAAGGAAAACCTGCAAACATGGCCTGTTGGGGGGGTACTTGAGGACAGGATTGAGAACCACTGCTTTAGAGCAATATTTCTCAACCTCTGGTCCTCAAGTACCCCCAAATAGGTCATGTTTTCAGGATTTCCCTTAGATGAATCGGCCTGTGGTAATTACTAAGACAGCAAAACTGATCAAATAGCCTGTGCAAAATAATGGAAAGCCTGAAAACATGACCTGTTGTGGGGGACCTTGAGGACTGGAGTTGAGAAACATTGCTTTAGACCAGTGTTTCTCAACTCCAGTCCTCAAGGCACCCCAACAGGTCATGTTTTCAGGCTTTCCATTATTTTGCACAGGTGATTTGATCAGTTTCACTGCCTTAGTAATTACCACAGCTGTTTCATCTGAGGGAAATCCTGAAAACATGACCTGTTGGGGCGCCTTGAGGACTGGAGTTGAGAAACACTGCTTTAGACTACCCAGTTTACTCCAAGGCTTCCCCTGGTTGGAAGAGATCTGCCTCTAAAATGTGGATTCAATGTCTTATCCCTCCCGCTTTAGGTCCGGCACTCTACAAATGCTTCTATCATCCAACATATTACTGACTCTATCAATCTATAGGAATTGTTTTACCTTCTAAAAGAATGAGTGGTGAATGGCCAGTTTAATGAAATCTTGTTACAAAGCAAGGTTCCCGGAGTGCGAAACCTCAGCTGGAAGCTGCTATTGTGCCAAACCATAGATGGCGACGGCACCTCAGCCATAGTTTCAGCTTCACTGCTCCAGAACTAGCTTTGTGTTTTGTCTGCATTGTTACTTCTGCTAACAAAAGAGCGACTTTAATATGCTTTTTTAATGCCAATGTCTGTCTGTACATCTTAACAACATAAAAAAAAAAAAAAGAGAGCGTTGTTGCTTTTAGTCTCTGTTATTGACGTGTCTTCTGATGTATCTGTGCTGTGTATTATTCTTCATTCCTTTGTCTGGGGGGGGGGGGGGAGAATTAATAAAGAGGTTGCAGATTTCGCCTCTTACTGAACAGGAGCAGAGTGAGAATAGTTGGTTTGGGGGTGTCTTTACTCAATTTCTCCCTCTAGTGCAGTGGTTCTCAACTCCTGTCCTCAGGACCCACTAACAGGCCAGATTTTAAGTATTACCTTGGTGAGATGCAGACTAGAATACTGCAATCCCTGAGCAGCAAATTATATCACCTGTGATGCATTTCAGTTATCTTGCAAACCTGGCCTGTTGGTGGGCCCTGAGGACTGGAGTTGAGAACCACTGCTCTAGTGGTCAGAGTGCCAAACTGCACACCTTGGGCGTAAAAGGTACGGCCAAAATAAAACTTCACTGAATTACCTTTTGGCATCTCCTGTATGCCCTCTTCTTCTGACCCCCCAATCTCTCTTACATACTCTGTAACCAGATCATTTTTACTATAGGCTCGATCCACCAAGCTCCAGAACAAGGATAAGGATCCTAATTTTCAAAAATAAAACGCGACTGTTCCTTTCAGCCCAAAGAGATTCAAAAAGGGCAGTCCTGTGGCTATGGGGGGGGGGTCTTTGTTTTCAACCATATAACTCTCTCTGCACCGAAAACAACTGTCACTTTTTTGACAATAAGGATCCTTATCCTTGTACTGACCCTTTATGATAAGATCAAAGGAGTGTTCTTTTGATCTACACATAGGGTGAGATTTACTAAAACTGGAGAGTGCAGAATCTGGGGCAGCTCTGCATAGAAACCAATCAGCTTCCAGGTTTTATTGTCAAAGCTTTATTGAACAAGCTGAAGTGAGAAGCTGATTGGCCGCCATGCACAGCTGCACCAGATTCGGAGTGCTCCAGTTTTAGTAAATCTCCCCCATAATGTCAATTGATGTAACATTGCAAGCAAATAAACATCTTACCCCCCCCCCCCCCCCCCCAGGTATCTTTTTTTCCTTTTTTTTACTGGCTTTATTTTTCATACTTCTATACTGTTCAATTTTTTTTTCCTATTTTTTTTCTACATTTATTTCATTTGCTTTTTGTTTATGTATCATAATGCTAGTGGTTTTAAAACGCTAGTGTAAAAAAAAAGTGTGTGTATGTATGTATGTGTGTGTGTGTGTGTATGTGTATGTGTATGTGTATATATATATATATATATATATATATATATATATATATATATATATAAAATCTCTACCTCACACACACATTTTATTTTATTTATATATATATATATATATATATATATATATATATATATATATATATATATATATATATATATACATACATTTTTTTTTTTTTTTTAAGACTGGATATTCTATCTGCCATACTACCTGTATCTGTCCCTGCCCACCTTTTGGGTGTTTCAACTCCTTCTGTTAGACTTTTTATTTCATTAACACTTTTCTTTTAAATATTTAAAATGTTAAAAACCAAGTCCCCCCCCCCAAAAAAAACCCCCAAAACATTAATTTGTAAATTTCTGCACCATGCTTTACATCAGAAATGTAATTGTAGTGTCGTCATAAACCGGACAAATCACAAAACATTTGTACTTTTTGTGTATCGTAATACTAGTGGTTTTAAAACCCTGGGCTAAGAATTATTTTTATTTTTTTGAATGTTTGCATGGAAAATAATCATTTTAATATATAAATAAAACCACATTATAATATTGAGCTGTATCACCCGTGCTAATGATATAAAACAAAAATGTATAACAAAATCTTCCCCCAAACCCCCCCCCCCTCCCTCCCTTCTTTGTGCTTACAGAACAAATTTAATAATTTTTAATAAAAGTTGAAAAAGTTGAATAACAGTTGAAAAGGTTGAATAATAAAACCCCTGAAAATTGATATTAATAACTTAGGCCAGTCTTAATACTGTTGTTTTATCAATTATATATAATACATACATACATACATACATTTTTTTATTTTATATTATTAATAATATATTATAATTGTATTTATTTTTAAATATAGAATTATGATTTTTAATAATAATTTTTTATCATTTAAAAATAATTTTATAAAATTAAAAAAATATATATTTTTTTTGAAAGACCACTCTAGTAAAACAAAAGCCACAAAACACTTATTAAAACCTTGCTGATGTTTTTATGTTACACTGTTGGGTTTGGTAATTTACAGAATGATACTGTCATTCTAGTTAGAAGAATTTCTAGGAAAGCTGGAAACTTAGAAGGCAGAACTCCCAACTTCGGCCCCTTTTCTGGTCTTCTTGGCATGTCGAGATTTTACCGCCAGTGCCATCTGCTGGTGAAATCTGGTATTGATTGTATGGAGTACAATATTACAGGCAGTCCTCTCATTCACTGGCTTTGGTCGGTTGAGTAGTTTTAGGGAGCAGTGAGAGGCGGGCCCTAGTGTGGAGGGTAGATGAGAGATTTAGGTCTCTTCAACTACCCTGGGGGTGGTCTTTAGTGTTAAAAAATTCCCATATATGTTTCTTGCAGTGCTTGGCACCTGCTTTGATAAATTTCCTCCTCTGTGTCTCCACTCCTTGCTGTTGTCGCTCCACCTTTTGTGTTTTTGTATTGGAACTCTACACAACTTAGTTGGGTGTCATACGGCTTATCTGTGATGTAAACTCCCTCTGGGGGCACATCTATACATTTCTATGCAGAATCCACTAGGGGGCAGGGATGTCAGTATTAGAAAGATGTCAGTCGCCCCCTTGTGGATGGAAATATAGGAATAAAGTTAAGATGGGAAGTCACCGAAGAGCCTTGCTTGCCATGATCCACCCTGGGGGGGGGGGGGGGGGGCATATTCCCGATTGGACAAAAAGCCGAAATAAGTTATGTAGAGTCCCGGTATGGTTCAGTTCATCTCCGCCTTCATGTAACTTTTCCTAATCCCATTTTGACAGCTTTATTTGTGCAGTGGTCGCAGTGCGGAGGAGACCGATCTGACCACTCAGTTACTGACCGAGCATGACATCATGAAGGTATAATATTGGTCTTTGTTTTCTCATGTGGGGCCCTTCAAAACATGTGCAATGGGGATTTGATAAAGCTCACTGGTGGACAAGCTCATGGGGGAGGTCATGTTAGAATCTGGCAAGGGAAAGGAGGATGAGCCTCGGCCGATCGAAGCTCATAACTCATTGCCCATTGGCTCCCAGCTCTTGTCCAGCTGTGCCTAAAGGGTCACTCCAGCCAAAAGTAACATTTCAGTTAAAGTGGTGGTGGGTGGGCTAAGTGCCTACCATTTTTTTGAAGAACTATTGGATATTCTACCTGCCATGCTACCTGGTGTTCCTTTTGGGTGTCTCCGCACACCACTATGTTCCAACTCCTTCTGTTGCATTTACCATAATATATGGTAAAAATCGAGCAGGAATAATGGAAACCTCTCATAATGGGCACAGCAGGTGTACAGACCCGGGAACTCAGCACAGGGATGGTGGGAACACCTCATGATGGGCATAGCAGGTGTACAGACCTGGGAACTCTGCACAGGGATGATGGGAACCCCTCATGATGGGCACAGCAGGTGTGCAGACCCGGAAACTCAGCACAGGGATGGTGGAAACACCTCATAATGGGCACATCAGGTGTACAGACCCGGGAACTCTGCACAGGGATGATGGGAACCCCTCATGATGGGCACAGCAGGTGTGCAGACCTGGAAACTCAGTACAGGGATGGTGGGTGGTGGGAACCCCTCATAATGGGCACATCAGGTGTACAGACCCAGGAACTCAGCACTTGGATAGTGGAGGACCCCTCATAATGGGCACAGCAGGTGTACAGACCCGGAACTTGGCACAGGGATGGTGGGGACCCCTCATAATGGGCACAGGTGGTGTACAGACCCGGGAACTCTGCACAGGGATGGTGGGAACCCCTCATAATGGGCACAGCCGGTGTACAGACCCAGGAACTCAGCACAGGGATGGTGGGAACCCCTCATAATGGGCACAGCCGGTGTACAGACCCCGAAACTCGGCACTGGAATGGTCGGAACCCCTCATAATGGGCACAGCAGTTGGGTACATTACACCAATAATCTAGCTGAGAGATAAAGAAACAAATTGTTGGGGGTTAACGCTCCAGTAGACGCCAAACACTGAAATATTCCTGCTTGGATGGACTGACCCTTTAGTAAGTTTGCATTGCCCAGGATTTGGTGACTACGTTTTTTTATTTAGATTTTTTTATTTTTTTTACTAGGTGTAAACTTACCTGTTTAATGTGTGGTACAGATCTGCAAATATCTGCAAACATTGTTGTTTAAGCCGCTAATGAGCACTAACAAGATGTGGCTTTGACTGAGCGTCTGCGGTGTGCTTTGCATGGTGTCTTTTAATTGTCATTGCTACTAAGTAAAACGCATTGCTGTTTCTTGAAGGTGGTCAGGGGAGTCCGGGGGGGGGGGGGGGGTGTCTGCAGCTCTATGCTGGTTTTACACCCTGCAGCTCTCAGCTCTTGGATTACATTGGGGGGTCATTTAGACAAAACGAATTCTAGGGAAGCAATTGCATTATGTGTAGCACCACTTTGGATTGTCGGTGTCACTTTCAAGGAAGGTACGGATCTTCATTCTTCATCTTCATTCTTCATCCAGGTGGCTGAACCCTTATTGGTGTTTGGAGTGAATCATCACTGGGGTTAAAGCTAGCCCTTTGGATACACCCACACTAACTGCCGCAGTTAAGTGGACACTCTCTCCCCAAGTTTTCTAACTATATTAATATTTCCGGGTTGACCATGTTTTAGACCCCTTTCACACTAAGGCGCTTTACAGGCGCTATTGCGCTAAATATAGCACCTGCAATGCGCCCTGAAAGATCCGCTCCTTTGTATCCAGTGTGAAAGCCCGAGGACTTTCACACTGGAGCGGTGCGCTGGCAGGAGGGTAAAAAAACTCCTGCCAGCCGCATATTTGAGGCGCGGTAGGAGCGTTAAAAATACCACTCCTATAGCGCCCCTGCCCATTGAAAACAATGAGGTAGCGCTTCCAACCCGCCCGCAAAACGCTGCAAAGCGGCGTTTTTTGTGGGCGGGTTCAACCCTTTTTTGGCCCCTAGCGTGGGGGTTAAAATCACACTGCTAGCGCCTGCAAATCGCGGCAAACACGACGGTAAAACGCTGCTAAAAATAGCGGCGTTTTACCGCCAGCGCTTCAGTGTGAAAGTAGCCTTAGAGTCCTACAACCGACATATTGCTGCACAGAATGAAATTATGATTTGTCGCATACCTCGCACAATACGAATCCTATGGTACTGTATGTCCTTCTCAGACGCAGTCCCTTCGCCTTTCTGCCCCTTGCAATATGCATGTTGGGCATCTGCTTGATGGTTTTATTTCTTATACGTTTGTTATGAATGTTACTTTATCATAGCAGGAGTTAAGGACAGGGTGTTGAATTTAGCCTTCAAATTTAACTGGTTCGATCTCGGGTTAAAAAAAAAAAAAAACATATACAGAATGTTTGTTGTTTTTTTTTTCAGCTTGTCTGTCAAACTATTTACTTCAAGCCATTTAGGACTTGACTCCATTAAGGGGCTTTCCCTTTTCTTAATATTATTTATAATACCACTGGAATTTTTACAACCCAGTGCCCGGCAAATAACTTTATTTGCTTTCCATCTTACTCTGGGGCTGGTTTCTGCAGATTGTGCTGTAAAATGGAAAAATGTTTAAAGGGTGCTTCAGTCTGGTCTGTGGCTTTTTTTAAATGGTTGCTTGTCTGTCACAGACCTAAGATTCAAATCTGACCGTCTGTGTCACTGACTTGGGAATTCTGGAGAAATGAATGCGATGGTGTGGTGTTCTTTACGGCTTCCCACTATCCGCCCGCCCCCCCACCCCCCCCCCCCCCCCCACTGGGTGTTCAGCAGACCTTGTTATCATCATCTGAATGATCTCGGGATCTAAACATGGGGAAATGCAGCCACTGGTATCCCAGATGTTATCTCCTATCTCAGGGGTCTTGAATTAGAATTTACGGGGGTCCGGTAAGCAAATTTTAATTCTGGCAGAGGTCCGAATCTCGTTAACACTATAACACACAATGGTCCCACCTGTACATCATCGTTTTCAGCGTACCTTCCATATCGTAATCACCTTTACATCACAGTCCCCTCCTTAAGTCCTACGATGTCCTCCATTTCCCTTTACAATACTGCCCCCTTTTACATTGTAGTGACCTTTACACCACAAGGCGCCCCTTTACAGCCCCTTTGCACCGTGCCCCTTTACAGCCTCTTTGCACCGCGCTGCTTCCCTTTGCACCGCGCTGCTTCCCTTTGCACCGCGCTGCTTCCCTTTGCACCGCGCTGCTTCCCTTTGCACCGCGCTGCTTCCCTTTGCACCGCGCTGCGTCCCTTTGCACCGCGCTGCGTCCCTTTGCACCGCGCTGCGTCCCTTTGCACCGCGCACCCTTTGCACCGCCCCTTTGCACCGCCCCTTTGCACCACGCAGCGCCCCTTTGCACCACGCAGCGCCCCTTTGCACCACGCAGCGCCCCTTTGCACCACGCAGCGCCCCTTTGCACCACGCAGGGCCCCTTTGCACCACGCAGGGCCCCTTTGCACCACGCAGGGCCCCTTTGCACCACGCAGGGCCCCTTTACAACAGGCAGCGCCCCTTTACACAACCCCTTTGCACCAGGCAGCGCCCCTTTACACAACCCCTTTGCACCAGGCAGCGCCCCTTTACACAACCCCTTTGCACCAGGCAGCGCCCCTTTACACAACCCCTTTGCACCAGGCAACGCCCCTTTACACAACCCCCTTGCACCAGGCAGCGCCCCTTTACACAACCCCTTTGCACCAGGCAGCGCCCCTTTACAACCCCTTTGCACCAGGCAGCGCCCCTTTACAACCCCTTTGCACCACGCAGTGCGCCCTTTACAACCCTTTTGCACCACGCAGTGCCGCTTTGCACCATGCCGCGCCCCTTTGCACCCCCTTTACACCATGCCGTGCCCCCTTGACACCATGCCGCGCCCATTTAAACCCCCTTTACACCATGCCGCGCCCCTTTAAACCCCCTTTACACCATGCCGTGCCCCTTTTAAATACAAGCCTCCCCTGCACAGTCCTATCGCCCTTTTGCACCACGCAGTGCCGCTTTGCACCATGCCGCGCCCCTTTGCACCCCCTTTACACCATGCCGGGCCCCCTGTACACCATGCCGCGCCCCTTTAAACCCCCTTTACACCATGCCGCGCCCCTTTAAACCCCCTTTACACCATGCCGCGCCCCTTTAAACCCCCTTTACACCATGCCGCGCCCCTTTAAACCCCCTTTACACCATGCCGCGCCCCTTTTAAATACAAGCCTCCCCTGCACAGTCCTATCGTACCTTTGGCAGGGCAGAGGCACTAATCATCCTGGGGGTGTTATTTTACCCTTCAATGTTCATTTATATGTGGTTATTTTCTGCAGGTTTTCTGCTTGAATCTTTGATCAATAACGCCAGTCAGCTTCCAGCTTTCATTTTTGCTTTCTAGCGGTGTGTGTGGGAGAAGGAAAGGATTATTTGCTTTTGCAGCGCCAGTTTTCCTTTCCTTTTGGAGCTTTTATAGCACTCCCTCCCTTCCTCATAGCTGGCTGGGCGGGTGGCGGTAAACACGCAGTGTAAACAGCTTGTTATTTGGGTATGGCAGGCCAGGCTCATATAGCATGTCCTCTGGGTAATCCTGAGTCACTATCACCAACCGGCCGGACTGGTTCTGTGCGGTAACCTCTGTGTGACTCCCGGGCAGATCCCAGGATTAGTGATGCTTGGCGGCACTTTGTTTTTTGGTGTCTTGTTTTATCTTTGATCTGTCTCCATCCTGCAGAATTAGCGCCATGTGATAGTCTTTGTGTACTGTACAGCGCCGGCGGTTCTGTGCCGCACCCGCTATCTCCTGTACCTGCTTTGTAATCCAAAACCACTTTTGTTGTATTTAAGTAGCGATAACCCCAAACTGGATGACCTTTTTAGTTTGCTAAAGCACGAAGCATCATAATCCCTTACCAAATTTCTTTTTTTCTCATGCACTCACTTCAGCTGCAGGTTATTGCTCTGGACCAGCTTCCCAATGGTGACAATGGTGGACCATGCTTGGGCAATGTGTGTCAGTGCAGCCTCTTGTAGTCCCCAGCAGGTGCCACAGATGACAGATCATCGCCAATTCTAGCACCTTTAGACCTCAGATCACCCCCAATTCCTACATCTTCAGACCTTATATCACCCCCCCCCCCCCATTTCCAGAACCTTTACTTCTTGTAATGGGCATCACTGGGGTCATAGAGGTTCTTGTAATGGGCATCACTGGGGTTGTGGAGGTTCTTGTAATGGGCATCACTGGGGTTGTGGAGGTTCTTGTAATGGGCATCACTGGGGTTGTGGAGGTTCTTGTAATGGGCATCACTGGGGTTGTGGAGGTTCTTGTAATGGGCATCACTGGGGTTGTGGAGGTTCTTGTAATGGGCATCACTGGGGTTGTGGAGGTTCTTGTAATGGGCATCACTGGGGTTGTGGAGGTTCTTGTAATGGGCATCACTGGGGTTGTGGAGGTTCTTGTAATGGGCATCACTGGGGTTGTGGAGGTTCTTGTAATGGGCATCACTGGGGTTGTGGAGGTTCTTGTAATGGGCATCACTGGGGTTGTGGAGGTTCTTGTAATGGGCATCACTGGGGTTGTGGAGGTTCTTGTAATGGGCATCACTGGGGTTGTGGAGGTTCTTGTAATGGGCATCACTGGGGTTGTGGAGGTTCTTGTAATGGGCATCACTGGGGTTGTGGAGGTTCTTGTAATGGGCATCACTGGGGTTGTGGAGGTTCTTGTAATGGGCATCACTGGGGTTGTGGAGGTTCTTGTAATGGGCATCACTGGGGTTGTGGAGGTTCTTGTAATGGGCATCACTGGGGTTGTGGAGGTTCTTGTAAAGCACACCATTGGGTTCACGAGGCTCTTGTAATGGGCATCACTGGGGTCACAGAGGTTGTTGTGATGGGGCATCACTGGGGTCACAGAGGTTGTTGTGATGGGGCATCACTGGGGTCACAGAAGTTGTTGTGATGGGGCATCACTGGGGTCACAGAGGTTGTTGTGATGGGGCATCACTGGGGTCACAGAGGTTGTTGTGATGGGGCATCACTGGGGGTCACAGAGGTTGTTGTGATGGGGCATCACTGGGGGTCACAGAGGTTGTTGTGATGGGGCATCACTGGGGGTCACAGAGGTTGTTGTGATGGGGCATCACTGGGGGTCACAGAGGTTGTTGTGATGGGGCATCACTGGGGTCACAGAGGTTGTTGTGATGGGGCATCACTGGGGGTCACAGAGGTTGTTGTGATGGGGCATCACTGGGGGTCACAGAGGTTGTTGTGATGGGGCATCACTGGGGGTCACAGAGGTTGTTGTGATGGGGCATCACGGGGGTCACAGAGGTTGTTGTGATGGGGCATCACTGGGGTCACAGAGGTTGTTGTAGTGGGCATCAGAATTTTATAATTTTTGTTTTGAACTTTTATGATCTGGAGAATAAATGGTAGAAAATGAAGATGAATGTAGCAAAGTGCGGGAATGTTTAAATGCAAAAGAAAAATGGATACAATTTGTTTCCTTCTTCAGAGTGTATATGTTCCTGCACCTACCAGTGGCGATCATGGGGCCACATTCATGGAGTGCAATGACACAAAGACCAACTTGTTCTATACCGCGTACCGCACTGTCCTAGCAGTCTTCACATCCCGTAATCGGTTTATGCCAAGCTCTTTTTACCTCTGCCAGTTATCCGCTTGTTGGAAGTGTCAGACTCCTCTCCAGCCCCAGGAGATGTCTCCTCGTCACCGTCCTTGTAGTCTAGTCTGTGACACCATGGGATGCGAGGAGAATAGATGGATACCCCCCCACCTCCCAAGGGGGGCAATTATCCACTCACCAGATGTGCCAGTCACCGGAATTCCCAACCCTCCAGCATACTGTCCTCCCCGTGTGTACCCGTCATGTCATCTATGTGTTTTCATCAAATACCGCTCTGCCGGGGGGGCCATCCAGTGATCACAGGGATCGGTAACAGTTGTGAGCCAGCTATTTATAAATGTACACAATTTATATAGGAGAAGGAAAAGGGAAAAAAGTGCTATAGCCATCAGATTGAATGAAAGGTAAAATATATATATATTTTGTGTATGTATAATATATACAGGTTTACAATAGTGTGTTCTAGCATACAATATGCAAAGCAAATCTGGACTCGAAAGCCCTCACCAACATAAAGGAAGCATGAGCCGTGATCTTATGCTATACTCAAATAAAAGGAGAAATTAAAAGAATCCTTAGGACCAGATGGTCTAGAACCCGGGCCATGCCCGGCTGTCTGTAAACTTGTAGAATGAGTGTACAATACACAACAATAGAACCTGAAGGTTTGCATCCTTTAGAAAGGAAAGAAAGGGACTATGAAAGAGTGGAGAAAGAGAAAAAAAAATGGAGCAGAACGAGAAGACGAGTAGAAGGTGAAGAGGGAGGAAAAGAAGAGGGGAGTAGGAGGTCCACGCGGTGCGCGTAAGTTGAGTCCTATAGTGATAGTAATGCAGCGTCAAACCTAGAAGGGTGGTAGTATGTGATCCAAGGTTGCCAGACCCTAAGAAACTTGTCATGCGTATCAGAAAGAATAGCCGTTAGTTTCTCGTTGACCATGACATCGCTCAGGCGGTTTTTGACTGCCTCAAAGCTGATTGTGGGGGGTTTTCCATGCTCTGGCAATTATCAACTTAGTTGCAGTAAAAAGATGCTGGGCTAGTTGCCTTTCTGGATGCAGTAATTCCACAATGGGCTTACCAAGGAGAGCTACATAAGGGTCCCTTTTGATATTAATCTGAAATAGATTGCGGAGGAGAGTGTATACCCTAATCCACAGTCTGCACGCCCGCGGGCATGACCACCAAATATGTGCGCTGGAGCCCTCCTGGGAACACCCCCTAAAACAAAGCGGAGAATAATTTGGAATAAAGCGAGCCAATTTCGCTGGTGTGTAGTACCACCTATACAATACTTTATAGGCATTTTCCAAAATGAACACATTACGTGAGCACTTGGACAGAGTTAGTATCATCGCCTGCCAGTCCTCAGGGTCCAACTGCTTCCCCTACGCTTTCTCCCATTGAAGGTGGTAAGGCCTCAATGGGGGTCTCTTTGTAGATATCACAGTCGAATATATCTGTGATATCAGGCCCGGGGTATGGGGTCTGGCTCTACAAAGGGCCTCAAAGGGGGTCAAAGTATAAGGGGTAGATTGAGACTTAATAAGACTCTGAAGGAAGTGGCGAAGTTGTAAATAGCGATAGTGCTCATGCAAGGGACTAGCGTAAAGCGTTAAATGCCAAAATTCTAGTAGGGCTTAACAGTGAGTGAACATCTGTGAACCCGTTCGTGGTCCACCATGAAAAGTGGGAGGGATTATCACAACCTGGAGGAAATAGCGGGCAGTGTAAGAGTGGGAGATGAGGAGAGATCAACCCTGCAGAGTACTTTACCAGGTCCCATATTCGCAAGGAGTGGGCCAAGCAGGGCCCCATAACCGCTGGACGGTGCACAGGAGTGAGCCAGGGCATTGAGGAGATGGGAATAGGGTCGATGTCAACCAGGTCAAGCATAGCCCAAAGCGGAAGCTGATAGGTCTCATGAAGGCACGAAAGTGGGGCTATGTTAGTGGCTATATAATAGGCCAGTAAATTAGGAACTGAGTGACCACCATTGGTTCGCTTAGCAAACAAAACCTTTTTGCCGATTCAAGGGCGGGTCGAACCCCATATAAATTGCATAATTCTACGTTGATGTATGCGTAGGATATGCAAGGGAACCCGAACAGGCAAGACACAAAAAAATATAGCAGTTTCGGGAGATAGGACATACGAATAGCTGTTGTTCTGCCGAACCAAGACAAAGGCAAATGAGACCAAGACAACAGCATATCCGTTAGTCTTTTGAACAAGGGTGGAAAGTTAGCCTGATACAATCCGGAGTACGTAGGGGTAAGGTGGATTCCCAGATAGGGTAGCGAGGAGACCCATTGGAAGGATAACGTCGACTGTAAATCCCTCAACAAACCAGGAGAGAGATTAACCGATAATGCTTTCGATTTGGAGATTTGGAGGGATTAACCCGGAGCCCCGAAAGGGAAGCAAAGGTATCCAAAAGGGATTGTAAGTTTGGTAAATAAATTCTGGGGGAGGTCAAATTTAAGAAGGATATCATCGGCAAATAGGGAAATTTTATGGGGACAACCTGCTATTTCGATGCCTCGAATGTCCGGGAGCGAACGAATCGCCTGCGCCAGGGGTTCCAGAGCCAATACAAAAAGAAGAGGTGATAGGGGGCACCCCTGACGGGTGCCCCTCTTGATATTAAAGAGGGGAGATTCGAATCCATAATACTTAATTTTTGCTTTAGGGGAGTCATATAAGACAGACATCCAGTGCATAAACGAAGACCCAAAGCCATAATGCCGAAGAATTGAGATGAGATAAGGCCACGACAGAGTGTCAAAGGCATTGTTTACGTCCAGAGACAAGAGCATGGATTGCAGCGAGCGGGTATGAGCTATGTGTTGCAATATACGCCAAATAGCATCACCAGCCTGTCTCTGAGGTATAAAACCGACCTGGTCCTTCCCGATTAACCGAGGGAGAAAAGAGTTTAGGCGATTAGCCAGAATTTTGGTAAAAATTTTCATATCAATATTAATTAGGGAGATAGGCCTGAAATTGGCCCAGGAGGAATGATCGCGATCCGGTTTAGGGATCATCACAATGTTTGCCGTTAAGAGGTCCGGGGTAAAGGAGCGACCATCTTTAACAGAGTTATACATGGCCCTTAAATGCGGAGCTACCACAACGGCCAGTTTTCTGTAGTAAAGTGCCGTAAAGCCATCCGGCCCCGGTCGCTTTCCCACCTTAAGATCTTTTATACCTCGGAGGACCTCCTGAAATTTGTATGTCCCGGTCCATGAGAGTACCATGTGCCTCCGTCAGGGACTGGAGCGGGAGACAGCTGAGGAAATCAGCAGTGTCCTGAGCGTTAAACTGCTCCGGGTTTAAGTACAATTTAGTAAGGCGGAATCGAAATTCCTCCAACGTGCGCATCGGATTACCCATAAGGACATTGTTTCGGTTGCGCAAAGTGATGGGAGTGAATTTAGGAGCGAAAGTCCGGAGTCTGTTGGCCAGCATTCGATTCGGTTTGTTCGCCCTGGTATACCACCTCTGGCAGGACCAACGTAAGATGCGTTCAGCCCCCTCGGTGAGGCAAAGATCTAACTTCGAACAGGCCTGCTCCAAGAATTTACAGTTGCCAGAGGTGGGGGATTGTTTAAAAACCGCAGATAACGCCTCCAGACGGGTCTCCAGGGCCCTTTGTTTCAGACCCCGTTCCCGCTTACGGATCGACGCCAGACAAATAATGTGGCCTCGGAGTACCGCGTTATAAGTTTCCCAAAGCATTACAGGCGATGCAACCGACCCTTGATTATCGCGGAAATAGTCCTCTGAGGCCTTGAAAATATCTTCCTGGACCTCTTTAAGCGATAGGAGCGAATCGTTCATCACCCAGGGCGAGAATTGGGGTCTGTCCAAAATAGTGGCAGACCACCAGACCGGGGTTGTGATCAGACCACGGAGCAGCCAGAATAGAGGCCGTGACCACCATAGGAAGGTGGCGTCTTAGCATAAACATATGATCAATTCTGGAGTGAGAGTGATGAGGGTGGGAGTAATGTGTATAGTCCTTACCCTGAGGATGGCATTCCCTCCAAAGATCGACCAGATCATGTGATTGTAAAGAGCGAGCAAATTTTTTAGCTTTGGGCGAGGGAGCAATTCGCTCCGAGGGGTATTTATCCAGCGAGGGATTCAAAACTAAATTTGAATCACCCACAAGGAAGAGAGAGTACCCTTGTGGTGGGATGCTAGCAGGGTGCAGACGTGAGTCAAGAAGGGTCCAGGGTTAGAATTTGGTGCCTAATAAGTCATAATGGTGACCTCTTTTTCCTTGGATAGTGCCTTGTAGCAAAACATATCTGCCATCAGGGTCTGGAATCTGTCTAGTGCAACTAAATGAGACCGACTTGCGGAAAGCTATGAGCACCTCCTTTTTGCTTGGTTGGAGCCGTGGCCAAAAACACCTGAGGAAACTGAGCATCAAAGTATTTAGGGCAGGAAGTCGCCGAAAATTGGGTTTCCTGTAAGCAGGCGATGTCAATCCGCTGCTTCCTAAGATACTTGAAAACCTTCACACTTTTCTGAGGAGAATTCATACCCTGAACATTCAGGGACAGCCAATTAAGCGTCATAGTAGATCGAACAATAGGCAGAAGACCATTCCCCAAAGCACACACCCCCGCGGACCTAGTGGAGGAAAAAAAAAGATAAAAAGACCAGAAAGTCAAGTAGGGAGAAAGTTAAAGGAATCCGATCAAGAAAAACAAAAAGACCATAGGTGTGCTCACAGGGTGTGCCACGTGTGCCTGGGCACACCCTAATCACCTCATGCAGTGCCGATTCCTTCTGCTTCCTTGCACCCTGTCTCCCCCCTGCAGTGCTGCCAGCTTCCCTCCTCTCCCACCGGCTGCTGCGGGGGATGTTTCAGGATGGAGAGCGGGGAAGGGGCCGATAAATATTTCATTTATTACCCCCTTCCTTTTCTGGGTAAACACAGTGAGGGATGTGTACTAATAATTTCTGTGTTCATTCTTAACTGAAGCATAGTAAACTGTTTGCCATGCTTCAGTTTGTGAATGAACAGGAAGCTGCTCAGTACAACACTTCCCATTCCTTCACTGTCCAGTGCAGCTGAGGCTGCAGAAAAGGGGACTGGGGAATCTCTGTTCTCTGTCCCTTTCTCTGTCTCAAATGTGAGACATCAGGGGTCTGTTTAGACTCTTAAAATGTCACCAAAGCCCCCCAACAGGGCTGCTTAAAAAAAAAAATGTTAAAAATAAAAAATAATATTGTAAAAAATGTTAAAAATAAAAAACTACTGACACTGTCCACTGCCCTACTAACACCAATCTCTGCTCTACTGACACCGTCCACTGCTCTGCTCATATACATGTGTGTTTGTGCTCTGGGGTGCACACCCTAATGCAATAGGCTGTGCACACCAATGAAAAAGACCGAGTATAACTCGGAGTAAAAACATTCCAGTCATCAAGGTTGCAATTGGTAGTGGGACTGAAAGCCCACTGGAGGGTCGGAAAGTTGGCCAAATCTTTTTTGTTCGGGCCAAGTTCCGATACAAGGGGGGAGCAGTGGTCCGTCGGAAACCACTCGGCATGGTTTTAAAGTAGACTGAGTATTGAGATCAAATCAACAGTGGCACAGAGTAAGTAGAAAAACATGTTTGATGGACACCACCTAAATAAAGATTAAAGCGGTCTTAACCAAAATTATATGTAGCGGCCTCACCCCCTTCACATGTTTATCGGTTGTCCGAAAGCTCCTGTCTAGGGGTACCTGGGTTTCGAGAGTGAGGTGCGCTACGGCCCATGTCCTCCCCATGGCTGTGGGTGAGGTGAAGGCCAGTATCAACATCTTCCTCGGGCCAAATGTGCATTGGGTTGCGGAACTTAGCCCTGCTATGCTGGAATCTCCCTTTGCTCCCATCAACAGTCCATACACCGATCACAGTCCAACTGTTAGTTTTATTTCGTAGCTCCACAACAAACAATATATGGCAGGATACGGTGGGATGAGCAGGCCGAGGCACTATCCGGATTGTAGTCCCTACACCTCCTGTGCTATGACCAGGGGTTGCAGGAGTCTTGATTAGAACAACTTCGCTGCGCTGCGGCCCCTATCAGGGGAAGACGACCCTCCAAGGGAGTTACCGGAGGCCCGTCCGTCACCGGGTTGACGCTGCTCCGGAGTCTTCAGACGGGTGACCTCCCCAGCCTCCTCACCTCAGATGCGGGTCCCCTCGCAAGGGGCACCCTGGAATCACTTCACCCTCGCGGGACCCGGTCGAAGTCACCAGGTCCCAGGCCTTCTACAAAGTACCTCACCCCAGGCTGAAGGTGCCTGGGATGGACTCCAACTCCAGCTTCATTCCGGCCAGGCCTAGGGTGCCCAGGCCGTAACCTTGAACCGCCCGTACCCAGGCCGAGGGCGCCTGGGTACGTCAAGAGATGATCCCCCAAAAAGACCTCGTGGCGAGGGCGTCTCCCCCTTTTATCTCCTCCCATCGACACCACGGCGGGTTCCCCGCCCCAGCCGTACCATCTCCAGGAAGGGACAAAAAGGGTAACACTGTGGTAGTGATTCTACCTCGAGCCTGTAGGTACCTCGCCACCCACAGGCCAAGGAGAATATTGCACCACCCAATCCTCCACGAATAACAAAAAGGGGTCTAATCCCTGACATAATTACACACCTGGGTCTCTCTACCCCCAGGTGTATCCCACTAACTTTGAAGACCCCGCTACATATATAACATTTCAATTTAAACTGTAAACGGTAAAGTGTAGGCCGAGGCCAACCTCGCATCCCAGAGCCCCCATCCAAAGTCCCCAGGAGTGCAAAACATTCTTTGTTATACACTGTACTGGTGTTCTTATAAAATGTGTTTTATATTATATATGTTATACGCTGTAGTGGTGTTCTTACAGTACAGGTGTTTGTATATTTTATATTATATACCGTATATACTCGAGTATAAGCCGAGATTTTCAGCCCTTTTTTTTTGGGCTGAAAGTCCCCCCCCCCCCCCTCGGCTTATACTCGAGTCGGTGTACCTTGAGTGTCCATTTTTTAAATTTCGCGCTCCCTCCTGGTCCCGTGCGGTTCCGTGATATGCGATTGACACTGTGTTTAGTGATCCGCCAATCACGGACCTTCTCCTCTTGTTCGAGGATGAAAGAACGTCCGTGATTGGCGGATCACTAAACACAGTGTCTGCTGGGGAAGTCCGGGGATGAGAAGATGGCCGTGATAGGCGGAACACTGAACACAGTGTCAATGGCCTATCACGGAACCGCACGGGACCAGGAGGAAGCCGCAAATTTTAAAAAATGGACGCCCGCAGCGCGATGGACATGGGAAGGTGATCATTAGAAGCCTGATCTTCGCTGTAGCAAGCAGAAGGTGAGTGTGGAGGGTAATGAGGTAATGGGCACAGTGAGGTAATGGGCACAGTGAGGTAATGGGCACAGTGAGGCAATGGGCACAGTGAGGCAATGGGCACAGTGAGGCTGCAAATGGGCACAGTGAGGCTGCAAATGGGCACAGTGAGGCTGCAAATGGGCACAGTGAAGCTGCAAATGGGCACAGTGAAGCTGCAAATGGGCACAGTGAAGCTGCAAATGGGCACAGTGAAGCTGCAAATGGGCACAGTGAAGCTGCAAATGGGCACAGTGAGGCTGCAAATGGGCACAGTGAGGCTGCAAATGGGCACAGTGAGGCTGCAAATGGGCACAGTGAGGCTGCAAATGGGCACAGTGAGGCTGCAAATGGGCACAGTGAGGCTGCAAATGGGCACAGTGAGGCTGCAAATGGGCACAGTGAGGCTGCAAATGGGCACAGTGAAGCTGCAAATGGGCACAGTGAAGCTGCAAATGGGCACAGTGAAGCTGCAAATTGGCATTGTTGACCCTCTTTTCCGCTTACAGTAGCTGCTGCATTTTTACCCTAGGCTTATACTCGAGTCAATAAGTTTTCTCAGTTTTTTTGTGGTAAAATTAGGGCCTCAGCTTATACACGGGTCGGCTATACTCGAGTATATACGGTAGGTTATACACTGTAGCGGTTGTTCTTATATTCTGTTATATATTGTAGATTATAACGAACACTAGCACAGTGTATCACATATATAAAAATGATAATAAACACTACAGTGCAGAACATATATATGTAATGTATGCCAGGAAATCACCTTGTAGTCTATGTATAGCTGCACTGCTTGTAAACATAGGCCCCCCTCCCCCGTTCCCCATGTATAATCCTCTGATGAACTTTAGATGGTGTTTTGGGAACACCTTATGAGACCTACCTAAATATTCATCAGGTCTGGGATTCCCATATTGGAAACTCTCTGCAGTAGTTCTCATCCGTGTCTCCACCCACATTACAGAAAGTGATGCATAATGTAGATATGGGGGGGGGGGGGATGGGGGATGGGGTAGTGACTGGGGCTGCAGTCCCGGCATGGCTTCTTCAGTCCTAAATAGGAACAGATATATACATGAATGGGTCTTGGTATCTGGAGGTGTATTTAGGATTTTCCTACTCTCATGTTATGAACGGTTGGTGGGTCCATGGTGTTGTATTACGAGGTGGCATGGTTTGCATGTGGCAGTGGGTGGAGCTCAGCGGGGGGGGGGGGGGGTTTGTCTGATTTCTTGTGATGGTGGGGTGTTTCGGCATGTTGCTTGATCTAGAATGGGGGGTGGTCTTCCTGAGTCACTAAGTAGTCCTCTTCAGGTCGGTTATTTCTCCTCTGTTTACTGTTTAGGTCATCGACTCCGATTCAGATTCCATCACAGTTAACGCCATCAGCGTTCTGACCTCCATCATGAGGAATTCTCCATCGGCCAAGGTGAGTCTGTCAGGTGTATGTGTGCCAAGCCAAAATTCCACCCCGAGACAGCTTGACTAGGTTCCCACGTAGTAGTTTGTGTCTCTGCCCCTCCCACAATGGGGAGATTTCCTGCAGTAGTTTGTGTCTCTGCCCCTCCCACAATGGTGAGATTTCCCTGCAGTAGTTTGTGTCTCTGCCCCTCCCACAATGGTGAGATTTCCCTGCAGTAGTTTGTGTCTCTGCCCCTCCCACAATGGGGAGATTTCCTGCAGTAGTTTGTGTCTCTGCCCCTCCCACAATGGTGAGATTTCCCTGCAGTAGTTTGTATCTCTGCCCCTCCCACAATGGTGAGATTTCCCTGCAGTAGTTTGTGTCTCTGCCCCTCCCACAATGGTGAGATTTCCCTGCAGTAGTTTGTGTCTCTGCCCCTCCCACAATGGTGAGATTTCCCTGCAGTAGATTGTGCCTCTGCCCCTCCCACAATGGGGAGATTTCCTGCAGTAGTTTGTGCCTCTGCCCCTCCCACAATGGGGAGATTTCCTGCAGTAGTTTGTGTCTCTGCCCCTCCCACAATGGTGAGATTTCCCTGCAGTAGTTTGTGTCTCTGCCCCTCCCACAATGGGGAGATTTCCTGCAGTAGTTTGTGTCTCTGCCCCTCCCACAATGGGGAGATTTCCTGCAGGTTTTTGTGTCTCTGCCCCTCCCACAATGGGGGGATTTCCTGCAGTAGTTTGTCTCTGCCCCTCCCACAATGGTGAGATTTCCTGCAGTATTTTGTGTCTCTGCCCCTCCCACAATGGGGAGATTTCCTGCAGTAGTTTGTGTCTCTGCCCCTCCCACAATGGGGAGATTTCCTGCAGTAGTTTGTGTCTCTGCCCCTCCCACAATGGGGAGATTTCCCTGCAGTAGTTTTTGTCTCTGCCCCTCCCACAATGGTGAGATTTCCCTGCAGTAGTTTGTGTCTCTGCCCCTCCCACAATGCTGAGATTTCCTGCAGTAGTTTGTGTCTCTGCCCCTCCCACAATGGGGAGATTTCCCTGCAGTAGTTTGTGTCTCTGCCCCTCCCACAATGCTGAGATTTCCTGCAGTAGTTTGTGTCTCTGCCCCTCCCACAATGGGGAGATTTCCCTGCAGTAGTTTGTGTCTCTGCCCCTCCCACAATGGTGAGATTTCCCTGCAGTAGTTTGTGTCTCTGCCCCTCCCACAATGGTGAGATTTCCCCGCAGTAGTTTGTGTCTCTGCCCCTCCCACAATGGTGAGATTTCCCGGGAGAAGTTTGTGTCTCTGCCCCTCCCACAATGGTGAGATTTCCCTGCAGTAGTTTGTGTCTCTGCCCCTCCCACAATGGTGAGATTTCCCCGCAGTAGTTTGTGTCTCTGCCCCTCCCACAATGGGGAGATTTCCCTGCAGTAGTTTGTGTCTCTGCCCCTCCCACAATGGTGAGATTTCCCTGCAGTAGTTTGTGTCTCTGCCCCTCCCACAATGCTGAGATTTCCTGCAGTAGTTTGTGTCTCTGCCCCTCCCACAATGGGGAGATTTCCCTGCAGTAGTTTGTGTCTCTGCCCCTCCCACAATGCTGAGATTTCCTGCAGTAGTTTGTGTCTCTGCCCCTCCCACAATGGGGAGATTTCCCTGCAGTAGTTTGTGTCTCTGCCCCTCCCACAATGGTGAGATTTCCCGGGAGAAGTTTGTGTCTCTGCCCCTCCCACAATGGTGAGATTTCCCTGCAGTAGTTTGTGTCTCTGCCCCTCCCACAATGGGGAGATTTCCTGCAGTAGTTTGTGTCTCTGCCCCTCCCACAATGGGGAGATTTCCTGCAGTAGTTTGTGTCTCTGCCCCTCCCACAATGGGGAGATTTCCCTGCAGTAGTTTGTGTCTCTGCACCTCCCACAATGGGGAGATTTCCCTGCAGTAGTTTGTGTCTCTGCCCCTCCCACAATGGGGAGATTTCCCTGCAGTAGTTTGTGTCTCTGCCCCTCCCACAATGATGAGATTTCCAGCAGTAGTTTGTGTCTCTGCCCCTCCCACAATGGGGAGATTTCCAGCAGTAGTTTGTGTCTCTACCCCTCCCACAATGGGGAGATTTCCTGCAGTAGTTTGTGTCTCTGCCCCTCCCACAATGGGGAGATTTCCTGCAGTAGTTTGTGTCTCTGCCCCTCCCACAATGGGGAGATTTCCCTGCAGTAGTTTGTGTCTCTGCCCCTCCCACAATGGGGAGATTTCCCTGCAGTAGTTTGTGTCTCTGCCCCTCCCACAATGGGGAGATTTCCTGCAGTAGTTTGTGTCTCTGCCCCTCCCACAATGGGGAGATTTCCTGCAGTAGTTTGTGTCTCTGCCCCTCCCACAATGGGGAGATTTCCCTGCAGTAGTTTGTGTCTCTGCCCCTCCCACAATGGGGAGATTTCCTGCAGTAGTTTGTGTCTCTGCCCCTCCCACAATGGTGAGATTTCCCTGCAGTAGTTTGTGTCTCTGCCCCTCCCACAATGGGGAGATTTCCTGCAGTAGTTTGTGTCTCTGCCCCTCCCACAATGGGGAGATTTCCTGCAGTAGTTTGTGTCTCTGCCCCTCCCACAATGGGGAGATTTCCCTGCAGTAGTTTGTGTCTCTGCACCTCCCACAATGGGGAGATTTCCCTGCAGTAGTTTGTGTCTCTGCCCCTCCCACAATGATGAGATTTCCAGCAGTAGTTTGTGTCTCTGCCCCTCCCACAATGGTGAGATTTCCCTGCAGTAGTTTGTGTCTGTGCCCCTCCCACAATGGGGAGATTTCCTGCAGTAGTTTGTGTCTCTGCCCCTCCCACAATGGGGAGATTTCCTGCAGTAGTTTGTGTCTCTGCCCCTCCCACAATGGGGAGATTTCCCTGCAGTAGTTTGTGTCTCTGCCCCTCCCACAATGGGGAGATTTCCCTGCAGTAGTTTGTGTCTCTGCCCCTCCCACAATGGGGAGATTTCCTGCAGTAGTTTGTGTCTCTGCCCCTCCCACAATGGGGAGATTTCCTGCAGTAGTTTGTGTCTCTGCCCCTCCCACAATGGGGAGATTTCCCTGCAGTAGTTTGTGTCTCTGCCCCTCCCACAATGGGGAGATTTCCTGCAGTAGTTTGTGTCTCTGCCCCTCCCACAATGGGGAGATTTCCCTGCAGTAGTTTGTGTCTCTGCCCCTCCCACAATGGGGAGATTTCCCTGCAGTAGTTTGTGTCTCTGCCCCTCCCACAATGGGGAGATTTCCTGCAGTAGTTTGTGTCTCTGCCCCTCCCACAATGGGGAGATTTCCCTGCAGTAGTTTGTGTCTCTGCACCTCCCACAATGGGGAGATTTCCCTGCAGTAGTTTGTGTCTCTGCCCCTCCCACAATGGGGAGATTTCCTGCAGTAGTTTGTGTCTCTGCTCCTCCCACAATGGGGAGATTTCCTGCAGTAGTTTGTGTCTCTGCCCCTCCCACAATGGTGAGATTTCCCTGCAGTAGATTGTGCCTCTGCCCCTCCCACAATGGGGAGATTTCCTGCAGTAGTTTGTGTCTCTGCCCCTCCCACAATGGGGAGATTTCCCTGCAGTAGTTTGTGTCTCTGCCCCTCCCACAATGGGGAGATTTCCCTGCAGTAGTTTGTGTCTCTGCCCCTCCCTAAATGGGGAGATTTCCCTGCAGTAGTTTGTGTCTCTGCCCCTCCCACAATGGGGAGATTTCCTGCAGGTTTTTGTGTCTCTGCCCCTCCCACAATGGGGTGTGACTCCATCATTTGGCTTAGGGATGCTCTCAGTAGATAGGTAGGACTGGAAATGGATATCACTAACTTTTCTTCTCCTCTATAGGAAGTCTTCAAAGAGCGGATTGGCTACTCGCATCTCTACGAGGTTCTGAAGAGCCGTAGTCAGCCGGCCAGGCCCCTCCTCCAGCAGCTGCTGAGCATGGTAATTATTGGGGGTTGTAATGGAGACCACAGTGTGCACCACAGGAGTGACATGGGCCGGTTTTATCTGAACGATGTGATTGAGTAATGGACAAACCTATCCTCGGCATCCCTTTAGATGTGCATTGTAGTACGGCAATTATAGAGTAAAATTAGGTGGTGGGGAGGCAACATATCGCCTCCTCACTGCCTGACCCTGTGCCTTCTGCACATCTGAGCCGTTTTGAGTGTAATCCATCAACTGATCAGCAGATTGCACAGCTTGAATCTGCAGTACCCAAAAGAGAGCAGGGATGCAAGTCTAAAGGGATGCTGAGGATGTGTTCTTTCATTCAGAAAGAACCAAATTCTGGGAAGACCGGCAGACAAGACCCAGTGATGATGTCCCAAAGTGGGTCCTCTGCATAAGGAGCTGTACAGGAGCCACAGATGGCAGAACACTTTGCTGGTGCGCCAGTTCATTAGGCCTTTGTCTCTCTGTCTCCCCCTGCAGGCCCTGGAAGGTGTTTACAATCCGGATTACATTGGCTGCATAGAGAACGAGCAGCCGCTCCTCATCCTGGTCCAGTGGATCCCAGAACTGGCTCCCAGGGACCTCCAGATTTTGGTGTCGGAGAGGCTGAATCAGATCTGCGACTCCTCCCTGCGGAACCGCATGACGTGCGTCCAGGCCGGGATGGTCGGCCACATCCTGGCGGCGCTGGACAGCGGGAAGGAGCTGGACGCGAAATGCGCGGAGAACCTGATCCGCCTCCTGCAGGTGCTGGGCCGCCTGTCCATCAAACCCACCGAGCTCCGGGAACTCCTCAAACTGCTCCGAACCGAGGGCAGCGTTGCCCACCCCTACGCCGCGCCCGTCATCCGGGCGCTGTCCGCCATGGCCAGGAGGGACGGGCCGGATCGGGCGCTGCAGTATTTCGATTTGACCCCCAGCATGTCCGGGATCATGGTGCCCACCATGCAGAAGTGGCCGGGCACCGGCTTCGCCTTCCATGCCTGGGTGTGTCTGAACGACGACTTCAGGGAGGAGCCAATGACGGGGAGGAAACGCAAACAGCTCTATAGGTAAGGGAGCAGCTGGGGCGCTGTACTGGCCCTTTAAATGTGTTTTATTTTATTAACCATTTCTGGAAATATTGCTTTTCTATTCATTAAAAGTGGGGAGGGCTGAATTCAGGTTTTTTATTTTGTTTGTTTTTTTGCTGTCTTGTGTCTGTTGGGGAGATTTACCTTCACTTCCTGTTTTTAAAGACACAACAGAAAGTGAGAGAAAATCCCTCCAAAATAATAATACTGATAATATTTAATAATAATTCTAATGATGATAATATATAATAATAATAATCTTAAAAATAATGATAATTATATTCATAAAAATTAAGGATGATATATAATAACAATAATTTATTAGTAATTTTAATAATAATGATGATACATAATAAACCAATAATAATAGTAATAATGATGATGCATAACAATATGAATGGTGATAATACATAATAATTATCACTAATTAATAAATAATGCTAAAATATAATCATAATAATAATAAAAATAAATAAATATATATATATATATATATATATATATATATATATAATAAAAATAGTTATAATAATGATAATAATACATAATACGAATGATAATACAATAATAATAATAATAAGAACTATTAATATGAATAATAATGAAATTAATAAATGGTAATTAATAATAATAAAAAATTATGATAATTTTATTCATTAACAATATATAATAAAAATGATAATACATAATAATAATAATAAGCCTAATAATGTTGGTAATTTTAATAATAATGATGATAATACATAATAAACCAATAATAATAGTAATAATGATAATGCATAACAATGATATGAATGATGATGATAATACATAATAATAATTATCACAAATTAATAAATAATGCTAAAATATAATCATAATAATAATAATAATATATATATATATATATATATATATATAATAATACAGATGACCAATGATACTAATGATAATGCATAATAATAATAACTATTAATATCAATAATAATGAAATTAATAAATACAAAATAATGATAATTATATTCATTAATAATAATATATAATAAAAATACATATATAATAAAATAATAATAAGCCTAATAATTTAATAATGTTGGTAATTTTAATAATAATGATGATAATACATAATAAACCAATAATAATAGTAATAATGCATAACAATGATATGATTGATGATGATGATGATAATACATAATATTAATTATCACAAATTAATAAATAATGCTAAAATATAATCATAATAATAATATATATATATATATATATATATAATAAAACAATAAGAATAGTTATAATAGTAATAATGATAATACATAATACCAATGATACGAATGATAATGCATAACAACTATTAATATCAATAATAATGAAATTAATAAATGATAATATAATAATAATAAAAATAATGATAATTATATTCATTAATAATAATATATAATAAAAATGATAATACATAATTATAATAAGCCTAATAATTAAATAATGTTGGTAATTTTAATAATACATAAAATAATAATTCTAATACATAATGATACAAATAATACATTATTATAATAATTATCAATAGTAATGAAATGAATAAATAATGATACATAATAATTATGACTTATTATAATTATGATATTAATAATGATACAACGGTGATGAATAATAATAAAATATCAATAATTAAATTGAATAAAGATATAATGATTATAATACATAATAAAATAATATCGGTAATAATACACGATGACTGGAAGATTCCCCACCACTTCCTATTTTGATGACAGTCTCTTAAATCCTCCCTCCCAGCCTCCCCCTCACTCTTGCAGTCATCCTGGCTCCTCCCCCTGCACTGAGACGTCTTCCTCTGATATCACTGCACACTGTGAGCTTTTACCAATGTGCATTAGAAGCTGCAGCAAGTCATTTCCTGGCTGGAGGACACCCGGCATCTAGACCTTTCCTCCCCAGCCTGACTGTCCCTTGGGTGTTACCCATTGAAATCCAGCCTGCCTAGGAACGCCCACTCCTCTAGACTGACAACCATTTATTAAGGCATTTTTACATTTGCACAACTCCTTCCACTGCTTGCATCAGGACTGAGGGCTCTTGAGAGGAGTACTGAGGCCGGGTGATGGGATGTTTTCAGGAAGCTGTGACGGCCCCTCCCACCAGCCATGATCTGCATGCATTGCATAGAGAAGCACAGAGACCCAGTGATGTCACTGGGTCCAAAATGAGGAATGCAATTAAAACAATGGAGGGGGAGGGGGGCGGAGGGAGAAACCAGGGAAGGCAAAATATAACCAGATTCAACTTTTGGATTTCACTCTCCCAGGGACAACGATCACCAGTGCAGATTGGCTGAACCTCCCCAAAGGGGACGCGGGCGAAAACGAGCCCCGACAGCTGTTCTAATCCTTGTATTAGACATGTGCAATTCGTTTTCTCCCGAATTCCACAAATTCTCGGAAATATTTGAATTAACGAAAACCCGTTACATTTTTCTGGAATTTGAAAATTCAGACCTTTTAAAAAAAACGTAAATCCGAAAGTAAGAAAAAAAAAAAAAGAGCGTAAATCCGAAAATTGAAAATCTGAAATAACTAATAACTATTGCTAACCAATAAATTATAAATATTGGAATTTCCTTTCGGATTTTTCGAACTTTCGTTCTTATTTTCGGATTTCTGTTCTTTCAAATATTTGGATTTTCTTTCTTATTTTCGAATTTTCGGATTTTGAAAATTCACATTTTTCAGAAGTTAGGAATTTATTCGAAATAACGAATTTCGATCATAATGAATGACCTGGGGAAAAAAAAAAAGAACCCCGCGAAAACCCCCCGAAATTAAACGAAAATGAAAACCAACAAATTTTCGGCAGTGCACACGTCCACCTTTGTATATTACACCAAAAAGAAAGAAAAATAAGACTTTTACTATTAAAATAGTCATTCCTGGCAAATTCAGGTTTTCATGCCATCACTCACCTTGATTAGTATTTCTCCTTTTATTTGTCTCCTTTAGGTCAGTGTTGCTCGGGCCTGAAACCTAATGGGTGATATTCCTCTGGACTGGGCTCTGACTACAGGTCATGGTGACCCCTCCATGTGGCCCCCCAGAAGTGTCCTCTGTAGCAATACGCTTCATTCAGCTCCTCTTAGTAGTTTTTTGGGGGTCTTTATTTTAAATTTTTTTTTTTTTTTTTTAGAGCTACAAATCTTAGGAAATGTGTTGGGATTTCTGATTAGCAGCATTCGGGGTATATGGGGTATACGGGGTATATGGAGTATACGGGGTATACGGAGTATATGGGGTATACTTGTATAGGGTATACGGGGAGTATACAGGGTATATTTGTATAGGGTATACGGGGGGTATACGGAGTATATGGGGTATACTTGTATAGGGTATATGGAGTATATGGGGTATACAGGGTATATGGGGGGTATATGGGGTATACGGGGTATATTTGTATAGGGTATATGGGGGGTATACAGAGTATACAGGGGGTATACAGAGTATATGGGGTATATATGGGGTATATATGGGGTATATGGGGTATACGGGGTATACTTGTATGGGGTATATGGGGGGTATATGGGGTATACGGGGTATATTTGTATAGGGTATACGGGGGGTATACAGAGTATATGGGGTATATATGGGGTATATACGGCGTATATATGGGGTATACGGGGTATATTTGTATAGGGTATAGGGGGGGGTATATGGAGTATATGGGGGGTATATGGGGTATACGGCGTATACGGGGTAAATTTGTGAGTGGCCACGCTCTAGTGGAAGTGAGAGTAATAATTACCCAGCTAAACAAATTCCCATTTATTACATATATAAACCAGGAGCGGGGGATGGGATTCCGCTATAATCCCGATGCCATCTACATTGCAGACTTTTCTTCAACAGCCTCCCCAATAGGGGGCCCTCTTCCACCCCCAGGGGCCCGATACAAGACGCGGGAGGCTTCCTGAAAAAAAATCAACAAAATTTCACCAAATTTATGTTCCGAATGTGAAGAAAGTGAGCAGATGGATTGCCATGAGGGGCTTTATAAACCGGTAGAAATGCCAAAATCAATATCCCCCCCCCCCCCCCCCAAAAAAAAAAAACTGAAATTATCAATTTAACCTTAAAATAGACCCTCCAGAGTGAATGCTGCTTCCTGCTGGTCAGCTGAATGTAAGAAGGAAGATGGCGCCACCTTGTGGCCTTTTGGTGTATTGCAAGTTTACACTTTTTTTTTAATATTTGCTACATTATTGTTACTATCTGCAACAATGTATCTGTGATTGGTGATAGATACCTCTGAGAAGTTGTAGATCGGTACAGAGTTGTGCATGCACTGCTGTTCACTGAGGTTATGTCTAGGTCAGAGGTCATGTAGGAGGTACTGAGCTGTGTATGGGATGGGGTGCAGTGCCTTGAAAAAGTATTCATACTCCTTGAAATTCCCCACATTTTGTCATGTTGCAACCAAAAACACAAATGTATTTTATTGGGATTTTATGTGATAGACCAACACAAAGTGGCACATAATTGTGAAGTGGAAGGAAAATAATAAATGTTTTTTAAAATGTTTTACAAATATGTGAAAAGTGTGTGTGTGTGTGTGTGGGGGGGGGGGGGGGGCATTTGTAGTCAGCCCCCTTTTACTTTGATACTCCTAACTAAAATCTAGTGAAGCCAATTGCCTTCAGAAGTCACCTAATTACTACATAGAGTCCACCTGTGTGCAATTTAATTTCAGTATAAATACAGCTGTTCTGTGAAGCCCTCAGAGGTTTGTTAGAGAACCTTAGTGAACAAACGGCATCATAATGCAGGTCAGGGATAAAGTTGTGGAGATGTTTAAAGCGGAGTTCCACCCAAAAGTGGAACTTCCACTCTTCTGATTCCTTCCCCCCCCAAAAAGGTGCCAATTGACATGTATCCTTCCCCACTTCCGGGAGCCTCAGCCGTGGGTATTGACTTCATGGCTGGGGCTCCCTCCTCCTCCTCCCTCCTCTTCCCCCGTCGCTGGGCCAGTAGGAGAGAAGAGCGGGCCTCACGCATGCGCAGTAGGGATCCCGGCGTGAAGCCGAAAGCCTACACTGCCGGGTACCCCTTACCCGCAATGGCGGCGGTAGCACCCGACAGCTAATGGAAACATCAGCTGCGGTGCTGACATCGCTGGACTCCAGGACAGGTAAGTGTCCTATTATTAAAAGCCAGCAGCTGCAGTATGTGCAGCTGCTGGTTTTAAATTATTATTTTTTTTAGGCGGACCTCCGCTTTAAAGCTGGGTTAGGTTATAAAACAATCTCCCAAGCTTTGAGCATCTCACAGAGCTCTGTTCAATCCATCATCGGAAAATGGAAAGAGTATGGCACAACTGCAAACCTACCAAGACATGGCCGTCCACCTAAACTGACCCGGCCGGGCAAGGAGAGCATTCATCAGAGAAGCAGCCAAGAGGTCCATGGTAACTCTGGAGGAGCTGCAGAGATCCACAGCTCAGGGGGGAGAATCTGTCCACAGGACAACTATTAGTCGTGCTTCTCCACAAATCTGCCCTTTATGGAAGAGTGACAAGAAGAAAGACATTGGAGAAAGAAAGTCATAAGAAGTCCTGTTTGTGAGAAGCCATGTGGGGGACACAGCAAACATGTGGGGGACACAGCAATCATGTGGGGGACACAGCAGTCATGTGGGGGACACAGCAATCATGTGGGGGACACAGCAAACATGTGGGGACACAGCAAACATGTGGAAGAAGGTGCTCTGGTCAGATGAGACTGAAATGTAACTTTTTGGCCTAAATGTAAAACACTATGTGGGGGGAAAATTAACACTGCACATCACCCTGAACACACCATCCCCACTGTGAAACATGGTGGTGGCAGCATCATGTGGTGGGGATGCTTTTCTTCAGCAGGGACAGGGAAGCTGGTCAGAGTTGATGGGAAGATGGATGGAGCCAAATACAGGACAATCTTAGAAGAAAACCTGTTAGAGTCTACAAAAGACTTGAGACCGAAGGGAGGTTCGCCTTCCAGCAGGACAACGACCCTAAAGTACAGCCAGAGCTACAATGGAATGGTTTAGATCAAAGCATATTCATGTGTTAGAATGGCCCAGTCACAGTCCAGACCTAAATCACATTGAGACTCTGTGGCAAGACTTGAAAATTGCTGATCACAGACGCTCTCCATCCAATCTGACAGAGCTTGAGATATTTTACAAAGAAGAATGGGCAGAAATGTCCCTCTCTAGATGGGCAAAGCTGGAAGAGACATCCCCAAAAAGACTTGCAGCTGTAATTGTAGAGAAAGGGGGTTCTGCAAAGTATTGACTCCGGGGGGCGCCATACAAATGCCCCCCCCCCCCACACTGTCCACATATTTATTTGTATCATTTATCATTTTCCTTCCACTTCACAATTATGTGACACTTTGTGTTGGTCTATCACATAAAATCCCAATAAAATACATTTACGTTTTTGTTTGTAACATGAGAAAATGTGGAAAATTTCCAGGGGTATGAATACTTTTTCAAGGCACTGTATATGTAGGTCAGAGGTCGTGTAGGTGGTAGTGAGCTGTGTATGTGGCGGGCGGGAGACTGTGTAGGTCAGAGGTCGTGTAGGTGGTAGTGAGCTGTGTATGTGGCGGGCGGGAGACTGTGTAGGTCAGAGGTCGTGTAGGTGGTAGTGAGCTGTGTATGTGGCGGGCGGGAGACTGTGTAGGTCAGAGGTCGTGTAGGTGGTAGTGAGCTGTGTATGTGGCGGGCGGGAGACTGTGTAGGTCAGAGGTCGTGTAGGTGGTAGTGAGCTGTGTATGTGGCGGGCGGGAGACTGTGTAGGTCAGAGGTCGTGTAGGTGGTAGTGAGCTGTGTATGTGGCGGGCGGGAGACTGTGTAGGTCAGAGGTCGTGTAGGTGGTAGTGAGCTGTGTATGTGGCGGGCGGGAGACTGTGTAGGTCAGAGGTCGTGTAGGTGGTAGTGAGCTGTGTATGTGGCGGGCGGGAGACTGTGTAGGTCAGAGGTCGTGTAGGTGGTAGTGAGCTGTGTATGTGGCGGGCGGGAGACTGTGTAGGTCAGAGGTCGTGTAGGTGGTAGTGAGCTGTGTATGTGGCGGGCGGGAGACTGTGTAGGTCAGAGGTCGTGTAGGTGGTGGTGAGCTGTGTATGTGGCGGGCGGGAGACTGTGTAGGTCAGAGGTCGTGTAGGTGGTAGTGAGCTGTGTATGTGGCGGGCGGGAGACTGTGTAGGTCAGAGGTCGTGTAGGTGGTAGTGAGCTGTGTATGTGGCGGGCGGGAGACTGTGTAGGTCAGAGGTCGTGTAGGTGGTAGTGAGCTGTGTATGTGGCGGGCGGGAGACTGTGTAGGTCAGAGGTCGTGTAGGTGGTAGTGAGCTGTGTATGTGGCGGGCGGGAGACTGTGTAGGTCAGAGGTCGTGTAGGTGGTAGTGAGCTGTGTATGTGGCGGGCGGGAGACTGTGTAGGTCAGAGGTCGTGTAGGTGGTAGTGAGCTGTGTATGTGGCGGGCGGGAGACTGTGTAGGTCAGAGGTCGTGTAGGTGGTAGTGAGCTGTGTATGTGGCGGGCGGGAGACTGTGTAGGTCAGAGGTCGTGTAGGTGGTAGTGAGCTGTGTATGTGGCGGGCGGGAGACTGTGTAGGTCAGAGGTCGTGTAGGTGGTAGTGAGCTGTGTATGTGGCGGGCGGGAGACTGTGTAGGTCAGAGGTCGTGTAGGTGGTAGTGAGCTGTGTATGTGGCGGGCGGGAGACTGTGTAGGTCAGAGGTCGTGTAGGTGGTAGTGAGCTGTGTATGTGGCGGGCGGGAGACTGTGTAGGTCAGAGGTCGTGTAGGTGGTAGTGAGCTGTGTATGTGGGGGGGGGGGACTGTGTAGGTCAGAGGTCGTGGTCCAGAGTGATGGAGATATCCTCAGACACGAGAGCAGCTGGTAACATTCTACAAGAGAGATGTGCAGAACGGAAACATTTGTTTCATTTCGGATTCATTCACTAATAATTTAGTTTTGTCATATTTGTTATGTTAGAATGATTTGTTTATGGAATTTAATTTTGGATTCTCAGATTTGTTTCATATACCGTATATACTCGAGTATAAGCCGAGTTTTTCAGCACTTTCTTTTTGTGCTGAAAATGCCCTCCTCGGCTTATACTCGAGTCTGTGTCCATCTTCAACTTTGTGCGCCTGTTCCTGGCCAGCCCTAGGTCCCCCGGACCCCAAACTTGACACACATGTAGCCCCACTCTTTCTCTACAAGTGTGCAAAGTTTGTTGTCCAGGGGACCTATGTCCGGGGAGCATCGATTTTTGAAATCCGGGCACACCTTCCATAGACTCCTATGTTAAACGGTCATTTTTCCGGTAATGTTGGGGACCCGGTACCGGTCGGCCCTAGGTCCCCTGGATCCGGAACTTGGCACACGTGTAGCCCCACTCCCTATCTACAAGTGTCCAAAGTTTGTTGTCCAAGGCACCTACGGCTGGGGAGCACCGATTTTTCAAAACCGGGCACCCCTTCCATAGACTCCTATGTTAAACTGTAATTTCTCTGGTAATTTTGGGGACCCGGTACCGGCCCGCCCTAGGTGCTCTGGATCCCAATCTTGGCACACATGTAGCGCAACACTTCATCTACAAGTGTGCAAAGTTTGTTGTCCAGGGCACCTACGGCCGGGGAGCACGCATTTTTCAAACACGGGCATCCCTTCCATAGACTCCCATGTTAAACGTCAGTCTAGTCACACAGCGCAGTAGATCAGGTATGGAGATTGGGCACAGTGAGGCATGCACATGGGCACAGTGAGGCATGCAGATGGACACCCTAGGCTTATACTCAAGTCAATACGTTTTCCAATTTTTTTGTGGTAAAATTAGGTGCCTCGGCTTATATTCGGGTCGGCTTATACTCGAGTATATACGGTATTCCTTATTTTTAAATTGATTTGATATTCAAATTTCAGGAGGACAGCTATATTCAATCTATTGTGTTCTATTTTAATCTATTCGTTTTTTTTCCTATTCTCTTTTACTCTATTCTATTCTTTTCTATTCTTTCCTGTTAACTTCTATTATTTTCTTTAATAATTTATTATTTTATTTTCTATTCTATTTTGGGACCGTGGCTCCTCCTTAGGATTGGAGAAATTAGGTGTTGGTTGTATGGAATGCTGACATAGACCGTGGTGTGTGTCCATATCTGGATCTCTCATGAAGTCTCCCTGTCTTGTGTTTTTTTTTCTTTTTAGTTTTTTTGCAGCCAGCGGTACCGGATTTGAGGCGTTCTTCACCGGGGACGGGATGCTGGTGGTGGCGGTTTGTACCAAGAAGGAGTACATGACGGTGGCAGTCCCAGAATTACACTTCAATGACTCGGTGTGGGTGAGTGTCTCCCCTCGGCTGTCCACCCATCTCCTGCAGGGGGGGTAGCCGAGGCTACAGGGCTGACCCAAGTCCTCAGGCTGGTGACCACACACGTTCCAATGCGATTGTGCAATTATAATTAACTAACGATGTAACGCAAGAGGGGTCTATTTGGACACCAGTTGAATATGTACCGGTGTATCTCATCAAGGGTGCAGGTTGGGTTTGCCCCTGGGTACTGCGAATATGGGATGTGGTTTGTCCTGTACAATGTTTGAGTCCTCCTGAAGGTGTCGCCTCTTCTTCTCTGTCACTCAGCACTGCGTGGACATCGTTCATATCGCGGGACGCCGACCCTTTGGCCAGAATATGGTGAACATCTACGCCGATGGGCAGCTCAGGAAGGTGGCACAGCTTCGCTTCCCGTCGCTCAATGAGGTGAGATTTTACTGCATGTGTACGAAACGCCGATGACGGCCCAATCGCCGCCAATGTGAGCTGCAAGAGAATGAGATCTGCCGCCCCGTTAAAAAAAAAAAAAAAAAAAAAAAACATCTTCCTTCATTCTATAAATTTCAGCATGCGCTGGTCGGTGATGTCACAAGGGGGCGGTGCCACCAGGTGACGTCACCAGGTCGCTCCACCCAATACCTATTTAAGAACTGTCGGCGGTAAGCCTTTGTCGCGGGCAGAGGTTTTTTCTTTCTCTTTTATTGGGTGTGGCGTCATTGACAATGGATCTACATCGGGTGACGTTGTGTTTTTTTGATAAAAAAAAAAAAGGAATTGTCAAAAACTGTGTTTTTTTTTTTATTTATTTTTGACACTTTTTTTTTTTTTGATGATGAATGAGTAGGGGTAAAATTATACCCCATACTCATTCACCTGGTGGGAGGGATGGGATCTGGAAATCCGATAGACCCCCTGCCCACTGTTCCCCCCCCCCCCTGCCCACTGTCCAGGGTTGTGGGGATGAGGCCCTTGTCCCTATCAACATGTGGTCATGGTGCTTTGGGATGGCCTGCCGGGCTGCATGCTCCGATAAGGGTCTGGTATGGATTTTGGGGTGGACCCCAGGCCATTTTTTTAAAAAAATTGGCGTGGGAGTTCTCCTCCAAAATCTATCCAGACCTAAGGGCCTGGTATGGATTTTGGGGGGGACCCCATGCTGTATTTTATTTTTTAATTTAGACATGGAATTTCCCTTAAAATCCATGCCAGAGCCAAAGGGCCCCACGCTGTTTTTTTTTTTTGTATTTTTTTTTGCCATTTTTGAAAAAAAAAATTAGCCTTTTTTTTTGTTTTGTTTACATTCAGCTGTCTGTGGGTTGTATGCATGGGGCGGGGGACCCCACGCCCTTTTTTATTTATTTATTTTTTACATTCGGCTGTCTGTGGGGAAACCAGACAAATTCGTTAATTGTGAAATATCCAAATTTTATAATTTTTCAAATTTCCACATTTTTCGGAATATTCGGAAATTCGAAATTGGGAAATTCGAAATTGGGAAATTTGAAACCTCGAAATTTGAAACCTCGAAATTTGAAACCTCGAAATTTGAAACCTCGAAATTTGAAACCTCGAAATTTGGAAATTCGAAAATCTGAAAAAATAACTAACTAATAACTTAACTATTACTATTAAATTATAGGTATTGGAATTTCCTTTCAAATGTAGCTGTTAGTGAACGTAACTAATACGAATTTATCCGAAGTTACGAATTATACATAACAACGAATGCCGTACCAAAACAAATGGAATGTAAAGAATTAATAATAATAAATAACAATAATAAAACCATATTATTATTTATTATTATTTTGTTGTGTTCCATTTGTTTAGATGCGGCATTCTTTATTAAGGATAATTCGTAACTTCAGCTAAATTCGTATTCGTTACGCTCACTAACAAAATTTGAAAGGAAATTCTAATGCCTATAATTGAATAGTTGGTTATTAGTTATTATTTCAAATTTTTTGATTTTCGAATTTTCCTTTATTTTCGAATTTTCGGATTTCCAAAATTCCGAATTTTTCGGCAGTGCACATGTCTATCACCCATGTCACATGCTCCTTTGGTGGAGACTTCAAGTCATGCCGACGCGTATTGGTCATATATAGTCCTCCGTTGTCAGGCAGCTGGTACAGAGCAAAGATGTGTAACTGATTAGAAATGTGAAGTTTTCTGTAATCTAAATGTTTATTAATTAGAAATGCGTACGGGCTGAAACAATACGCTATATTTTCTTTTTTTTTTTTTTTTTCTGCCGTCACCCATAATCCTCTCTGTTTCTCATTTGGCAGTCTTTCACATCTTGCTGTATCGGGTCAGCCGGCCACCGTACCACCACCACCGTCTCCACCTCTCCATCCCATACTCCGGACCTCACCTTCGCCTCACACTCAGCGCTCAGCCGTTCCCAGTCCGTCCCGGCCACCTCCGCGGGGCACAGCTGGGGGCTGAGCGGCACACAGAGCCCACGGGAGGGAATGGTGTCCACCATAGTAGCTGGAACCCAGGACACGGAGTGGGGCACACCTACATCACTGGAGGGCCATCTTGGCACTGTATCCATCTTTCATGATACCATCCAGCAGTCTCATGTGAAGACCCTGTATTCGGCTGGTGGGTACCCAGTGTACATTATCTATGTTACTAAGCAATAAGATCGGATCTACCATCAAATATTTGAGTCCATTAAGGGAAACAGGACGTCATATACTGTCAGTTTCCAGGGGGTACAAGCTAGAGTTTTGCCCTTCCCCAGTTTGTTAGTGTAGGAATTACTGGTGCGTCAAAACAATGGAGATGTGCAGCTGCGTGTTCCTGATGTCCACCACAGAGGCCACAAGGTCTCCCAGATGAATGGAGGCTATGACAGACCTGGTGGACTCCATATGGGATTTCTAGACCTGGATGGGGAGAGTCAGTGTAGATGGTGATGGATGGGGTTCATGACAGACTTGGTGGATTCCATTTGGAATTTCTAGACCTGGATGTGGACAGTCAGTGTAGATGGTGATGGATGGGGTTCATGACAGACTTGGTGGATTCCATATGGAATTTCTAGACCTGGATGTGGACAGTCAGTGTAGATGGTGATGGATGGGGTTCATGACAGACTTGGTGGATTCCATGTGGAATTTCTAGACCTGGATGTAGACGGTCAGTGTAGATGGTGATGGATGGAGGCTATGACAGTCCTTCTGGAATCCATGTGGGATTTCTAGACCTGGATGCGGACAGTCAGTGTAGATAGTGATGGATGGAGGCTATGACAGTCCTGCTGGAATCCATGTGGGATTTCTAGACCTGGAAGTAGACAGTCAGTGTAGATGGTGATGGATGGGGTTCATGACAGATCTGGTGGATTCCATGTGGCATTTCTAGACCTGAATGTGGACAGTCAGTGTAGATGGTGATGGATGGGGTTCATGACAGATCTGGTGGATTCCATGTGGGATTTCTAGACCTGAATGTGGACAGTCAGTGTAGATGGTGATGGATGGGGTTCATGACAGACCTGGTGGATTCCTTGTGGGATTTCTAGACCTGGATGTGGACAGTCAGTGTAGATAGTGATGGCTGGAGGCTATGACAGTCCTGCTGGAATCCATGTGGGATTTCTAGACCTGGAAGTAGACAGTCAGTGTAGATGGTGATGGATGGGGTTCATGACAGACCTGGTGGATTCCTTGTGGGATTTCTAGACCTGGATGTGGACAGTTTGTGTAGATGGTGATGGATGGGGTTCATGACAGACCTTGAGGATTCCATGTGGCATTTCTAGACCTGAATGTGGACAGTCAGTGTAGATGGTGATGGATGGGGTTCATGACAGACCTGCTCGAATCCATGTGGAATTTCTAGACCTGGATGTGGACAGTCAGTGTAGATGGTGATGGATGGGGTTCATGACAGACCTGCTCGAATCCATGTGGAATTTCTAGACCTGGATGTGGACAGTCAGTGTAGATGGTGATGGATGGGGTTCATGACAGACCTGCTCGAATCCATGTGGAATTTCTAGACCTGGATGTGGACAGTCAGTGTAGATGGTGATGGATGGGGTTCATGACTGACCTTGAGGATTCCATGTGGGATTTCTAGACCTGGATGTGGACAGTTTGTGTAGATGGTGATGGATGGGGTTCATGACAGACCTGGTGGATTCCATGTGGGATTTCTAGACCTGGATGTGGACAGTCAGTGTAGATGGTGATGGATGGGGTTCATGACAGACCTGGTGGATTCCATGTGGGATTTCTAGACCTGGATGTTGACAGTCAGTGTAGATGTTGATGGATGGGGGCTTGAAGTAATTGATGGAGGCAATGACCGATCTGGTGGATTCCATGTGGAACCTCTGGGCTCAAATGAAGACATCAATGGCCATTTAGCAATATAACCAAACATTACCCTTGGTGGAATGGTTCACCTAATTGGTGATCGTAACTGATACAATACCTATATTATACCTATTAGAACCAAAGTCCTATGGAAATCGGAGGACGTGTAGTGGATGAAGGAGTCATGGAGTACTGCTGCTGCTTTATTCACCAGGATATTTTCCATTTGACCTGTATGACGGTTGGCATGGCCAACTTCCATGCCTTTGTTAAGTCTACTTGGCTTCTGTAAAAATAAAAGTTAACAATTTAAATTGGGTGTTGCTACATCCCTCTGGTTTTAGGCTCGGTAGGGCTTTCTAAGGGTTTTTTCAACAAACACAATCCCCATAGTGTCCCCCTAGACATATTATGACCGTGAGGAGCCAACGGTGTCTGTATCGGAGGTCTGTATGATCAGGAGGGGGATGGGATAGGCTACATGATTTTTTATTTGAAGTTCTTTAATATTTCATTGACCACTTCTTAATACTATACCATTGTCATCGCCAATTAGACAATGGACCATTCGATAGGGGTAGGTGTTGTCATCCCTCTTAAAATCTTCTTTCAAAGACCCATTTTTTTCCACAAATACCCCATGGAACAATGAATTACGTAATGTGTGTATCTAACTCAACTTTCATTCACTGGTACATTTTCCATTTGATGCATAAAACAGTTGGCACAGCCAGTTTCCATGTCTTTGCTATGTCTGCTTAGCTTGGTTAAAGTGATGCTAAACGGTTTAATTTACATTGTCAACAATGCTGTGTCACACCCTTCCAGCCTGTGTCTTAGAATAACAGGGAGGCGAAGCCTCCATCAATCTACATGTAATATCCCCGCACCTTTTGTGTTTAGCTGGTTAGTGGGCATGGAGGAGGAGGGAGGGATTGGTCTGTCATTTACCACTGGTGTATACGCCCACATGTGTGGCTCTATAGTCACATGGGCTGCTCAGATGTGATAGGGAGGAAATACTGAGCGTAGAAACTGAAAACTGAGCATGTGCAGAGCTGCCAACGCTGCTCTGCAAAATCCCCTAGCTGAATTGGGGGCCTGGACAGAAGGGGGAGATAGAGAGCAGCAGGATCAACCAGGATTTTTGCAGAATACAGAAAAGGAATCTCATAGTGACCGAGTATGAACGGCATGGAATTTATTTATTTATTCGTTTATTGATAGTTTTTTATGATATGGGTTAAAAGGGGTTGTAAGGGTAATTTTTTTTTTTTTTTTTTTAAATAACAAACCTGTCTATACGTGCCTACTCTGTGCAATGGAATCGCACAGAGCAGCCGGGAACCTCCTCTTTTCGGGTCCCCCGCTGGCGCTCCTGGCCCCTCCTCTGTCCAGTGCCCCCACGGGCAAGCCACTTCCCATGGGGGCACTGACACAGACAGCGGGCTTCGGCCCCCCCCCCCCGGTTCCTCGTCACTGGCTTTGATTGACAGCACTGGGAGCCAATGGCTCCCGGTGCCGCATCGAGACCCGGAAGTGAGGGGATAGAAGAGCTGCAGATGTGCACGCCACTGGATCGAATGAAGTCTCTGGTAAGTAAAGGGGGGCTGAGGGGGGCGATGCTGACACCTAAACATTTTTTACCTTAATGCGAGGAATGCTTTACAACCCCTTTTAATGACACTTTAAGAGTCTAAATTGGGTGGTTGCTATTAGACATGTGCAATGCCGAAAAATTAGTTGCTTTTAGTTTTCGTTATATTTAGTTTTTTTGCATTTTTAGAGAATTTGGAAATTTTGGAAATTCTGGAAATTCAAAATTTTGGAAGTTCTGGAAATTCAAAATTTTGGAAGTTCTGGAAATTCAAAATTTTGGAAGTTCTGGAAATTCAAAATTTTGGAAGTTCTGGAAATTCAAAATTTTGGAAGTTCTGGAAATTCAAAATTTTGGAAGTTCTGGAAATTCAAAATTTTGGAAGTTCTGGAAATTCAAAATTTTGGAAGTTCCGGAAATTCGGAAATGTGACATTTCGGAAATTCGGAAATGTGACATTTTGGAAATTAGAAATTTTGGAAATTAGAAATTTTGGAAATTAGAAATTCCGGAAATTTGGGGATTAACGAATTTGTCAAAATTAGTTAAAAAATGAATTGGGAACGTTACGAATTGCACATGTCTATTTGCTATAGCTTTCAGATTTTTAGGTCCAATAGGGCTTCCTAGGGGTGTTTCCCAGAGCTTCTACCCAAGACTGTATGGAGTTTGTTTTTTCAACTGCAAGGTAACAATATAGAATCTATAGACTGGATTTCCTGGGTCTGTTTTTTTTTATAGGTAAATGGACTGGAAAGCTCTCAGGTTTGTTTTTGGTCCCGAGGGGCGATCTACAAGAAGTAAAAAAAAAAAGTATACAGCCAACGGGAGGTGCAGACCATTTTAAGGTTATGACCATTGGTTGAGGATGATGAAAAAAATGTAAAACCAAATGAATTATCCGTATATGGGATAGGTGCAAAAAAGTCAAAAATATTTACTATATATGTCATATATAAGTAGCTGCACTGCTCAAGGTAGGTCCATGATACCTAATATAACAATCCTGCATGGGCGTAGCATAAGGGGTTGCAGGGGTCACAATTGCAACCCCACCCCTAGCTTCAGGGGGCCCCTGCAGCCTCCCTGTCATATTATCATATCCTCCACATAGTCCAGCTCGGATCTGCCCAAGGGCGCCACAGCCACGCTCCAGTACTGGGCTTCCACTTTGCCTTCCACAGTCCACACCCCACCGTTCTCATGGGCTGGGGCCAAGCTGTGAGCCGTTTCCTGAATGGAGAGGAGCACATGGTGAGAACAGCCCAGGGGCCAGGTCAACTTTTGCATTGGGGCCCACAAGCTTCAAGCTACGCCTCCTGCAATCCTGGTACCAGGTGCAAGCCCGGCTCGCAACCGAGAGTAAACTGTAAAACAAATAGGATGTAGGAAAGTCCTAAAAAGAGTTTATTGAAGTAAAATCCACATCATACAACACGGTGACAAGAGCAGGGAGAAAGATGTTAACGCGTTTCACCAAAGTGTCGCTGTCACTGTGTTGTATGGTGTGGATTTTACTTCAATGTCACTGAGAAGCTTCCCGGTTTGTAATCCGACCCGACCTTTACTGTGCTGAGGAGCTGCCATTTTCTCATTATACCAGGAGTCTCCAAACTGCGGCCCGGGGGCCAGATGCGGACTTGGCTTGCCTTTGTTCGGCCCTTGGGGGCATTTTTCCTTCCACTGACCTCAATAATGGGCCACTATGTCTCCCATTGATGCCAATGATGGGGCACAATTCCTCCCATTGATGCCAATGATGGGGCACAATTCCTCCCATTGATGCCAATGATGGGGCACAATTCCTCCCATTGATGCCAATGATGGGGCACTTTTCCTCCCACTGACGCCAATGATGGGGCACCATTCCTCCCCCCGACGCAAGGATAATTTCTACTTCCAATGACCGCAGTCCGGCCCCCGTAATGTCTGGAGGACAGTAAACTGGCCCTTAGTTTAGAAAGTTTGGAGGCCCCCGTCATATACCATCGATCAGAACATTTGCAGAAGCATTTCAAGGAACTTTAAAGGGTTTATTTCTCTGTCTTTCTCTCTCCATTTCATATCAAGTACCACTAATGGGGCGTGTTGAGATATTTTTGATGGTATCATTGTGTGTGCCAAGAAATGACCTTCATTCCTTTCTGCAGGACCGAACTACGTGACGCCTTTCACCCCGGACAGCGAATTTCCCGACCTCGGTGCCAAACTCCTCCTCTTCTATACGCCGCAGGTACAGGATTGGGAGCCTCATACCTGGTCAGATTCACGCACTTCCACTGCTTGCATTTAACACATTTAATGGAGTTCAGCTTTAAGTGGCTTTTTCTATTCCTCTATTATTTGGAAACCTTTTTGCATTAATCCGATAAAGACGGACTCTTGTAGCTGAATGATATTTGCAATCTGTTCTGTCATTTTCAGGCTTCCAAAAACAATATCTGCTTGGACCTTTCCCCCAGCCCTGCGTTGGACGGGAGGCTGACCGGTCACAGGGTCATCACCTGGGATGTGAAGGTACTTTTTAGCCCGTCGTCCATCTTTTAATAAACGTTCTGTGTGTGAGATTCGATCCTTCGCTCTTCCACTGCTCGCACGTTTCGGCAACAACTGTGATACGTTTTTGGTTGTTTTTTTTTTTGTTTTTTTTTTTCAATGCCTGTTTCTGGTTCTTGCTCTGGATGTTCCCCATTATATACTCTCTCTAGTAAAACCTTGGTTTGAGAGCGTTTTTGCAAGACCAGCAACATTTTTAAATCCATTTTGATTTGATATACAAGCGATGTCTTGATATACAAGCAGCGTCACGTCGCAACTGAGTATAAAAAGAGAAGAGAGGCGCCTCTAAGTGTAGCAATATGGTTACATTTAACCTCTTCAGCCCCGGACCATTTTGTAGCTAAAGGACCGGGCCCCTTTTTGCGATTCGGCACTGCGTCGCTTTAACTGACAATTGCGCGGTCGTGCGACGTGGCTCCCAAACAAAATTGATGTCCTTTTTTTTCCCCACAAATAGAGCTTTCTTTTGGTGGTATTTGATCACCTCTGCTGTTTATATTTTTTGCGCTATAAACAAAAATAGAGCGACAATTTTTAAATAAATTCAATATTTTTTACTTTTAGCTATAATAAATATCCCCAAAAATATATAAAAAAACATATTTTTCCTCAGTTTAGCCCGATACGTATTCTTCTACATATTTTTGGTAAAAAAAAAAATCGCAATAAGCGTTTATTGATTGGTTTGCGCAAAAGTTATAGCGTTGACTGTTTTATGGCTTTTTTTTTTTTTTTACTAGTTATGGCGGCGATCTGCGATTTTTATCGTGACTGCGACATTATGGGCGGACACATCGGACACTTTTGACACCATTTTTGGGACCACTGTCGTTTTTACAGCGATCAGTGCTATAAAAATGAACTGATTACTGTGAAAATGACACTGGCAGTGAAAAGGGGTTAACCACTAGGTGGCGCTGTAGGGGTTAAGTGTGACCTAATAAGTGATTCTAACTGAAGTGGGGCGTGGCTTGGCGTGCGACGTCACTGATCGTCGTTTCCTATGATAGGGAAGAGACGATCACTGACATGCCGCTAGGAAGAATGGGGAGAGGTTTGTTTACACTGACATCTCCCCGTTCTTCAGCTCTGTGACCCGATCGCGGGACACCGGCAGCGATCGGGTCCCGCGGGCGCGGTCACGGAGCTTCGGACCGGGTCGCGAGCACGACCCATGCACGGGTCGTTAAAGGGGACGTACCTGCACGCCCTTGTGCCTGTCCGTGCCATTCTGTCGACGTACACCGGCGGCGATCGGGTCCCGCGGGCGCGGTCACGGAGCTTCGGACCGGGTCGCGAGCACGACCCATGCACGGGTCGTTAAAGGGGACGTACCTGCACGCCCTTGTGCCTGTCCGTGCCATTCTGTCGACGTACACCGGCGGCGATCGGGTCAGGCGGGCGCGGTCACGGAGCTTCGGACCGGGTCGCGAGCACGACCCATGCACGGGTCGTTAAAGGGGACGTACCTGCACGCCCTTGTGCCTGTCCGTGCCATTCTGTCGACGTACATCGCCGTGCGGCGGTCCTTAAGTCGATAAGAGGAGAGGCGCCTCTAAGTGTAGCAATATGGTTACATTTAAGGAAGGTAACAACATTTAGCAACATATTGCCACACTCAGTGCCGGTACACACAGGGGCAACCCGACTTACAGCGCGACTTTGCAAGGCGGACTTCAGCGCGACTTGGAGAGACTTACAACGTGACTTTAAGTCGCCTCCAGGACAGGCGACTTTGGCTGTGGCCAATCACAGAATAGTCAGCTCTATGGGAGGGAGGGGGGGAGGGAAGGGTTTGCCTGGGTTAAGTATTTTCTCATCCTGTAAAGTTGCTTCAGTTAAGATGGAGATCCGACTTTGGAGGCGACTTCCATTGAAATTAATGGGTACGAGTCGCCTAGAAGTCGCCTTGAAGTAGTACAGGAACCTTTTCTGATGTCGGAGCGACTTCAGTAGTTACATTAAGACGGCTCCCATTCACTTCAATGGAATTTCTCATGTCGGGCGACACAAGTCGGGATCCCAAGTCGCTGCAGTGTGAACCGGCACTTAGAGGCGCCCTCTCTTCTCTTTTACACTCTGGAGCTCCTGCTGGATTTTGCTTCTAATCCCCTTGCGGAGGCTTCCATTTGTGGATGGACATTTTTATGGTTACACAACCAATCACATCGCTACAATTTTTTTAGATGGACTATAAACTGAAGGACCTAGGAATAAATGGAACGAATCATTTGAGTTTCCATTATTTCTTATGGGGAAATTCGTTTTGATATGCAAGTGCTTTGGATTACAAGCATGCTTCTGCAACGAATTATTTCTCGCAATCCAAGGTTTTACTATATTACCAAAAGTATTGGGACGCCTGCCTTTACACGCACACATGAACTTTGATGGCATCCCAGTCTTAGTCCGTAGGGTTCAATATTGAGTTGGCCCCGCCCCTTTGCAGCTATAACAGCTTCAACTCTTCTGGGAAGGCCGTCCACAAGGTTTAGGAGGGTGTCTATGGGAATGTTTGACCATTCTTCCAGAAGAGCGTTTGTGAGGTCAGGCACTGATGTTGGACGAGAAGGCCTGGCTCGCAGTCTCCGCTCTAATTCATCCCAAAGGTGTTCTATCGGGTTGAGGTCAGGACTCTGTGCAGGCCAGTCAAGTTCCTCCACCCCAAACTCGCTCCTCCATGTCTTTATGGACCTTGCTTTGTGCACTGGTGGGCGGTCATGTTAGAACAGGAAGGGGCCGTCCCCCAAACTCTTCCCACAAAGTTGGGGGCATGAAATTGTCCAAAATGTCTTGGTATGCCGACGCCTCAAGAGTTCCCTTCACTGGAACTAAGGGGTCAACCCCAACCCCTGAAAAACAACCTCCCACACCATAATCCCCGCTCCCTCCCCCCCCACACCATAATCCCCCCTCCCCCCCCCCCCACACCATAATCCACCAAATGATTTGGACCAGTTCACAAAGCAAGGTCTATAAGGACATGTATGAGAGAGTTTGGGATGGAGGAACTTGACTGGCCTGCACAGAGTCCTGACCTCATCCCGATAGAACACCTTTGGTATAAATTAGAGGGGAGACTGCGTGCCAGGCCTTCTCGTCCAACATCAGTGCCTGACCTCACAAATGTTGATATAGTGTGTGATCGGGGCAATCGGGTAAATTCTTACAAAATATTTCCGAGACCCAACAGCAAAAAACCAAAAACATTTTCATGCTTGTGTGCCCTTCTGCAGGATTAGAGGACACATGTAATTTTATATAAATACACACACACTGCCCCCAAATCATTGGTAACCATGGGATTGTGGCCCCCAGGGGAGAATGGCCCCTGAATTCATTGGTGTAGCGCTACTCCCATAGGATCTGCTGAATAGGAGGGGTCCTCTGTTCTTTGCCCCGACTTTCTCATGCACCTCCGCATCTCTGCCATACCAGGTTGAGTGTACAAGCAGAGAATATTACAGGAAATCACAGTCTTTTCCTCCATATTGCTGTAGCCCAGCATCTGGGATAGTGGTCCCTAGGGCAGAATAGTCTCCCCGGATTATGTCGGTGCAATAGTGGGCCCCAGGGGTGAATAGCCTCTCAGATCATTAGTGTCTCTGGGATGGTGGCCCGAGGAGGAAATTGCCCCCAAATGATTGCGGTCAGTGGAACGGTGACCCAGGAAAAAAGTATTTTAAGTCATTGGTGTCCGTTTGACTGTGGCCCCCAAAGGAGAATGCCCCATAAATCATTTGTGTTAGTGGAATGGTGGCCCCCAGGGAAGAATAGCCCCTCGGGTCTTTGGTGTCAGTGGGATTGTGGCCCCCAGGGAAGAATGGCCCCTCGGGTCTTTGGTGTCAGTGGGATTGTGGCCCCCAGGGAAGAATGGCCCCTCGGGTCTTTGGTGTCAGTGGAATTGTGGCCCCCAGGGAAGAATGGCCCCTCGGGTCTTTGGTTTCAGTGGGATTGTGGCCCCCAGGGAAGAATGGCCCCTCGGGTCTTTGGTGTCAGTGGGATTGTGGCCCCCAGGGAAGAATGGCCCCTCGGGTCTTTGGTGTCAGTGGGATTGTGGCCCCCAGGGAAGAATGGCCCCTCGGGTCTTTGGTTTCAGTGGGATTGTGGCCCCCAGGGAAGAATGGCCCCTCGGGTCTTTGGTGTCAGTGGGATTGTGCCCCCCCCCCTAGAATGGCCCCACAAATCTTTGACATCAGTGGGATCTTGGGCCCCCCAGGGGAGAATAGTGACTCAAATCATTGGTGTTGGTGTGATAGTCTCCCCCAGGGAAGTATATCTCCTCAAATAATTGGTATCAGTGAAATGGTGCCCCCCCCCATAGGATAATACCCCATAAATCACTGGTGCCAGTGGAATAGTGGCTCCCAAGGAAGAATAGCCCCTCAAATCTTTTGGTGTTGGTGGAATTGTGGCCCCCACAGTAGAATAGCCCTACAAATCAGTGGGATCTTGGCCCACAGGGGAGAATAGCCCCTGATATCATTGTTAGAGGAATAGTGGCCCAGAGGAAAGTCCATCCCCTCAAAACAATTGTACAAGTGAAATGGGGGCCCCAGGGGCGAATAGCCCCTCAAATCATTGGTGTCAGTGGGATGTTGGCCCCCAGGGAAAAATATGTCCTCAAACATTGGTGTCCGTGAGATGGTGAATCCCAGGAAATAATGGTCCTTCAGATCATTGGCATTGGTGGTCCCCAGTGGCGAAAAAACCCCTCAAATCGTTGGTGTCAGTAGGATTGTTGGCTCCCAGGGGAGAAGGGTCCCATAAATCCTTGGTGTAAGTGGGATTGTGGCTCCCAGGGGAGAAGGGTCCCATAAATCATTTTATATCAGTGGTTCTCAACTCCTGTCCTCGGGATCCACGAACAGGCAAGATTTTAAGTACTGTATATACTCGAGTATAAGCAGACCCGAGTATAAGCCGAGGCACCTAATTTTACCACAAAAAACTGGGAAAACTTATTGAATCGAGTATAAGCCTAAGGTGAGAATGCAGCTGCTACTTTAAGTGGAAAAGAGGGTCAAAAATGCCCATTTGCAGCCTCACTGTGCCCATTTGCAGCCTCACTGTGCCCATTTGCAGCCTCACTGTGTCCATTTGCAGCCTCACTGTGTCCATTTGCAGCCTCACTGTGTCCATTTGCAGCCTCACTGTGTCCATTTGCAGCCTCACTGTGTCCATTTGCAGCCTCACTGTGTCCATTTGCAGCCTCACTGTGTCCATCTGCAACCTCACTGTGCCCATCTGCAACCTCACTGTGCCCATCTGCAACCTCACTGTGCCCATCTGCAACCTCACTGTGCCCATCTGCAACCTCACTGTGCCCATCTGCAACCTCACTGTGCCCATCTGCAGCCTCACTGTGCCCATCTGCAGCCTCACTGTGCCCATCTGCAGCCTCACTGTGCCCATCTGCAGCCTCACTGTGCCCATCTGCAGCCTCACTGTGCCCATCTGCAGGCCTCACTGTGCCCATCTGCAGGCCTCACTGTGCCCATCTGCAGGCCTCACTGTGCCCATCTGCAGGCCTCACTGTGCCCATCTGCAGGCCTCACTGTGCCCATCTGCAGGCCTCACTGTGCCCATCTGCAGGCCTCACTGTGCCCATCTGCAGGCCTCACTGTGCCCATCTGCAGGCCTCACTGTGCCCATCTGCAGGCCTCACTGTGCCCATCTGCAGGCCTCACTGTGCCCATCTGCAGGCCTCACTGTGCCCATCTGCAGGCCTCACTGTGCCCATCTGCAGGCCTCACTGTGCCCATCTGCAGGCCTCACTGTGCCCATCTGCAGGCCTCACTGTGCCCATCTGCAGACCTCACTGTGCCCATCTGCAGACCTCACTGTGCCCATTGCAGCGTACCTGAAATTCTTGACAGGCTGCGGGTGTCCATTGTTTAAAAGTCGCGGCTTCCTCCTGGTCCCATCTCATTCCAAGATAGGCGTTTGACACTGTGTTCAGTGTTCCGCCTATAACGGACGTCTTCTCATCCTCGCACTCCGTTTCCCAGCGGAACACAGTGTCAAACGCCTATCACGGAACGGGACGGGACCAGGGGGAAGCCGCGACTTTTAAACAATGGACACCCGCAGCCCTTCAGGTACACTGACTCGAGTATAAGCCGAGGGGGGTATTTTCAGCCCTAAAAAAAGGGCTGAAAAACTTGGCTTATACTCGAGTATATACGGTATTACCTTGGGGGAGATGCAGACTAGAATACTGCAATCACTGAGCAGCAAATGATATCACCTGGGATGTATTTCGGTAATCTTGCAAACCTGGCCTGTTAGTGGGTCCTGAGGACAGGAGTTGAGAACCACTGAGTTATATCAATGGGATGGTGGCCCCCAGGGAAGAAGAATATCCCCTCAAATGGTTGGATAGTTGAAGGGAACCTAACAGCAGAGAAAACATGGCTGCTACCATCGTAAACCTACTTCCAAAAATGTATTTTAGGTTAAGTGACCGTCCCAATGCAGACTTCACAGGTGTGCCTCATTCCTTGATTCATGTTTTTGATATTTTCTATCTCTCCTTTTTGCTTTTTTTTTCACAGGACGTGGTGAACTGCGTTGGCGGGATGGGCGTCGTCCTTCCTTTGCTCAACCAGGTGGCGTTACAGACCAAAGACGCTCCAGATGACCAGGAGACCCATGACCTGGTGGGCCCTGAACTCACCTCCTCCCAGAATGCCCAGTCCATGCAGCTTCCTCTGGGGAAATCTTCAGGTGGGATATTTGTGGTATATACCTGATGGGAGCAGGGCCGACATCAGGAATTTTGGGGCCCCTTACCACAGCTTCAGGCATGGGCCCCCTGGAACAGAGAACCTGGGGGGGGGGTGCTGCTGCCGCCGCTAATTGAGAAGTTGGGGGTGCTGCCGTATGTCCCCCCCCCTGAGAATTAAGGTTGGGGGGGGGCTTTGGGTGCTGACGAACAAAAAATAAAATAAAAATGTGAAAAAAAGGGGGGTTGCCATTCGTGCCCCTGGGGACCTCCTGGCCCCTTACAAGAAAAATAGAAAATATTAAAAAAATAAAAAAGGGGGTGTTGCCATCTGAGCCCCTTACAAGAGAAAAAAAAGGGGGGGTTGCCATCCGAGCCCCTGGGGGACCTCCGGCCCCTAACAAGAAAAAATAAGAAAAAAATAAAATAAAAAAAAGGGGGGTTGCCATCCGTGCCCCTGGGGACCTCCTGGCCCCTTACAAGAAAGAAAAAATATATAATAAAAAAGGGGGTGTTGCCATCTGAGCCCCTTACAAGAGAAAAAAAAAGGGGGGGTTGCCATCCGGGCCCCTGGGGACCTCCGGGCACCTTACAAGAAAAAAATATATAAAAAAGGGGGTGTTGCCATCCGAGCCCCTTACAAGAGAAAAAAAAGGGGGGGTTGCCATCCGGGCCCCTGGGGACCTCCGGGCCCCTAACAAGAAAAAATAATAAAAAAATAAAAAAGGCGGGGTTGCCATCCGAGCCCCTTTCAAGAGAAAAAAAAAGAGGGGGTTGCCATCCGGGCCCCTTACAAGTAAAAAAAAAATATATAAAAAAAATAAAAAAGGGAGTGTTGCCATCCGAGCCCCTTACAAGAAAAAAAAAAGGGGGATTGCCATCTGGGCCCCTGGGGACCTCCGGGCCCCTTACAAGAAAAAAAAAAGAGGGGGTTGCCATCCGAGCCCCTGGGGACCTCCGGGCCCCTTACAAGAAAAAAATTTAAAAAATAAAAAAAAAGGGGGGGTTGCCATCCGGGCCCCTGGAGACCTCTGGGCCCCTTACAAGAAAAAAAAAATATATAAAAAAAAATAAAAAGGGGGGTGTTGCCATCCGAGCCCCTTACAAGAAAAAAAAAGGGGGGTTGCCATCCGAGCCCCTTACAAGAAAAAACAAATAGTAAAATATGCAAAAAAATAAAAAGGGTGGGTTGCCATACGAGCCCCTTGCAAGACAAAAAAAAAGGGGGGTTGCCATCCGGGCCCCTGGGGACCTCCGGGCCCCTTACCTGTGTACTGCCTGTACCCCCCTGATGGTGGCCCTGGATGGGAGGCTCGAGTTTCCAGTGGGTGGGATGAAGAATGCGTGCATTTATGTTCTCCATCATTTGAAGGACGCAACGCGTTCAGTTGTGGAGAAAAAGTTGCATAAACAACTTGCTGTGTCTTGTGTGCGTGTGCGTGTGTGCGTGTGTGTGAGAGAGCATGATGGTCTATTGTACTACTAGCGCAAACCGCAATTCCCTGAGATTAGAGGTTGTAAAAGTCCCGGCCGCACACCGGTATCATTTTTGGCTTAATTGGCAATAAGCTTTATTGACACCAAACAAGGCCAATCGGACCAAGGAATGGTGGGTGTAATGCAAGGTAGATTAATGGGTGCCGGTCACTTCTGTTCAAGAGAAAATAAATCTCTTTGCGTTCAAGAACTGTGGGAGAGAGGGGGTTTAGGGCCAGGACATCCCTTTAGTAGTTGCAAACTCAGAGATTTCTATAGGTAGACAGCCATGCAGGGAAAGGCACACAGCAGGACACCACGTTTGCATGTGTAGGATCGCTGTCTCCTATGGCAACAGTCTTATAACTGTTTCTAACACAAGTTGTAACGAACTCCTGTACTTCCTCTACAATCACTTCTTGTAGATCTTCTCTCCACTGAGCTCCCAGTCTCTCTCCCACTGCCACTGGATCTCCTGAGTTCTTCCAACCTTCTCACGGAGTATCTTCCTCGAGCGTCACCCCCACGTCCCTGCTGGGTCCCTAGCTTGGCACTCACAGATACTCCTCAAGCGTCGCCCCACTGGCCCGGCTCGGTCCCTGGCTTGGCACACAAGGCTGCTCTGCAAGCGTCACCTCCACTGGTTGGGTCCCTGGCTTGACACCTGCTGAAGTTTCCCGATTCTTCACCGTCCGCGGCTGGTGAGAATACTGCTCCAGTACTTGCTTCAGTTACTCACTGTGGTCCCTGGTAACAAGGTGACTGGTCCCTTAGTGGCGACAGCTTCCCCTCTACCTCCGACCACGACGGGTTCTCCGGCCGGCAGAACCGTCACTTCTGGTTGGAGTGCAAGCCGCAATCCCAACCCTGCGCTGCTCTCTTGCTTTTGGATAGGCCCTCAGACAGCCTAGCAGCCAGATGTCCCCCAGGGATAGGCCCTCAGACAGCCTAGCAGCCAGATGTCCCCCAGGGATAGGCCCTCAGACAGCCTAGCAGCCAGATGTCCCCCAGGGATAGGCCCTCAGACAGCCTAGCAGCCAGATGTTCCCCAGGGATAGGCCTCAGACTCTGGCCTAGCAGCCAGATGTCCCCCAGGGATAGGCCTCAGACTCTGGCCTAGCAGCCAGATGTCCCCCAGGGTTAGGCCTCAGACTCTGGCCTAGCAGCCAGATGTCCCCCAGGGATAGGCCTCAGACTCTGGCCTAGCAGCCAGATGTCCCCCAGGGATAGGCCTCAGACTCTGGCCTAGCAGCCAGATGTCCCCCAGGGATAGGCCTCAGACTCTGGCCTAGCAGCCAGATGTTCCCCAGGGATAGGCCTCAGACTCTGGCCTAGCAGCCAGATGTCCCCCAGGGATAGGCCTCAGACTCTGGCCTAGCAGCCAGATGTCCCCCAGGGTTAGGCCTCAGACTCTGGCCTAGCAGCCAGGTGTCCCCCAGGGATAGGCCTCAGACTCTGGCCTAGCAGCCCGGGGCAGTACAACACACGTCCACCCAGACAGCATCGCGGGCACCCTGGACAGGTAAGTGTCCATATGTTAAAAGTCAGCAGCTGCAGTATTTCGGCGGAACACCGCTTTAAGCAAAAAAAAAAAAAGGTTTAGTTGTGTGCAGCCCAGACTTTTACCTGGGAGGAGGCAGATCCTGGAAGCTGAGCACTTGCGGCCGATTGCTGTCTGGAGGTCGCCTGGTGTACAGTTATTTCTGTTTTTTGACAAAGCATGTATTAGCGCGCAAAATGCGTTAACCTTCCCCCCCCCCTGCCAATATGTCCTATTGTGTGTGTTTTTATTGATTTTCTCAATAAATAAGCTTTGATTTGCATTGTATGGATGTGCAATTATTTCTGTTTGAAAATGATGTCTGATGCCCCTGATGTTGCAGCTGCCAACATTATTGGCGCCAATTTATTATTTCAGAAATCGCATATGACATGAGAAAGCTGAATGGGGGGGGGGTGGATACTTCCTGTAGGTGTTGTATGTATTTGTGTGTTGAAGTCAGATAGACTGAGGGTCAGCCTCCATACCTGCCCTTCGCCATGACACCGTCTTCTTTTTTTTTTTATCTCTGCAGAGAGCCGGTTGGAGAGGAACGGAGTGGCGGCTTTCCTTCTCATGATCAAGAATTTCATTCAGCATCATCCAGCCAATCAGGAGAGCCTCCTGCAGTGTAATGGGCCGGCCATCATTGGGGCCCTTCTGCAAAAGGTGAGGAGTTGTGTATACGCCAATGTAACTTTTTTGTTGCATATAAAACAATCACTGGTTGGATCTCCTAGTTTCCGGTGTGGCCGAGTTCTTATGATGGTCTGTTAATTGAGTGAGTCTTTGTCATTACTTAAAGTGACATTAAAGCTTCATTTTTTGCTCTCGTGCACATCGCTGGATCGGATTGGGTTTGGGTAAGAAAAAGGAGGGGCTGGGGGGGGGGGATTCTGCAGAACAGAAGGTTTTTCATCTTTATGCATAGAATGCATTAACCGCTTGCCGCCCGCCCACGTCATATGACGGAGGGGCGGTGCGGCTCTCGTTCTGGGACGACGTCCTTTCACGTTGTCCCAGAACGGCCGCTCTCGCGTGTTGCTAGGATGCAGCACGACTCTGATCTATGTAAAGAGCTGCGGCTCCTCAACCATGTGATCGGCTGTGTCCAATCACAGCAGGTCACATGTAAACACGGAGATGCCGGGAATCGGCTGTCATCGCCTCACACTGACAGAGGCAGGGAACATCCAGACATGTAATCGGTGCCCTGATTACAATACTGCGCCACCAGTGCCAGAAATCAGTGCCCACAAGTGCCACCAATCGGGGCCCATTAGTGATGCCAGTCAGTGCTGGCTATCAGTGCCGCCTATCATTGCTGCCCATCAGTGCCACCTATTCATGCCACCTATCCGTTCCTGCCAGTGCCAACTATTGGTGCCCACCAGTGCCATCCATCAGTGCTCATTAGTGCCACATATCCATTCCCATAAGTAGGGCCGCCAACAGGGGGTACAGGCAGTACACCTGTAAGGGGCCCAGATGCCAACCCCCCTTTTTTTTTGTAAGGGGCCCAGAGGTCCCCAGTGCCCTGGATGGCAACCCCCCTTTTTTTTTTTGTAAGGGGCCCAGAGGTCCCCAGTGCCCTGGATGGCAACCCCCCTTTTTTTTGTAAGGGGCCCAGAGGTCCCCAGTACCCCCGGATGGCAACCCCCCTTTTTTTTTTGGAAGGGGCACAGAGGTTCCTAAGCCTCCGGATGGCAGCCCCCCTTTTTTTGCTCTGTTGTTTTTGCCCCCCCCCCCCACAATTTGCGGTGGCAGCACCCCCCCCCCCCCCACAGTTCTCCTCTGCTCCAGGCCTGAAGCTGTGTAAGGGGCCCCAAAATTCCTGATATGGCGGCTTTGCCCATAAGTGCAGCATATTGGTGCCTCCTCATCGGCGAACATCAGTGAAGGAGAAAAATTACTTATTTACAAAATTCACTGACAACTAAACTGAAACTAAGAAATACTTTTTTTTATTTTTTATTTTTTTCGCCCTTTTGTTTTTTTTGTAAAAAATAAAAAAAAAAACAGCAGTGATTAAATACCACCAAAAGAAAGCTTTTAGTGTGTGAATAAAATGATGGAAATCTCACATGGTTACAAAGTAGCATGACCGCGCAATCATCATTCAAACGTGACAGCGCTGAAAACGGGCATCGGCAGGAAGGGGGTGAAAGTGCCCGGTAGGCAAGTGGTAAAGGTGAAAAACCTTAAGAGTTTGTCTGTAAATAAAAAAAAATAATTAAAAGCCATCGGCTTCAAATACTGTAGCTGCTGGACTTTTAATATAAGGACACTTACCTGTCCTGGGATCCCTCAATAACGGCACCTCTAGCTGATTCGTCAATCGGCTTCGGGTGGAGGTGCCGGAATCTGTAGTAAGGGGAACCGTAAGTGAAGCCTCGCAGCTTCTCAGCCGGTTTTCTACTGCGCAACGCTGAGTCACTCTGCGCTTTCTGAATGGTCCTGCCGTCCTCTGTGTGTCCCAGAAGGCAGCGGGGGAAGGAGGAGGGGCCAGAAATATTCTAGATTGCCGAATGGGTACCTGTCAAAACCAGGTACCTCTCCCCCCACATGTGCAGTGGAGGGGGTGAGTGTGCAAACAAACATTTGGATGGAGCTCCACTTTAAGGCTTTGGACCTACTTTAAGATAAAGTAATGCATCAGGGTTTTTTTGGGGGTTTTTTTTTAACTAGGCTTTTTATTTATCTATTATTTTATTTGATATTTTTTGTAATTTTTTTATAAATCTCTTTTATATAGTTATTTTTGTATTTGTAAATCTGTCAACAGTAAGTGGATTTAAACATGCTTGGGATGAACTTAGTTCTGTACAAAAAATAGTTAATAATAAAAAAACAAAAAACATAAACTAAAAAAACAAAGGGTAGATTTGATTGACCATTTGGTCTTTTTTTTTTTTTTTCTTCCGGCACTTTTACTATGTTTCTATGTTTTTCTATTTGACAATATTGGCTTGCACAAAGTGTTTTATTTTCTAGGTAATCTATAGTCAAAAAATAGCGTTTTTATTCTGACCATTTAAAAAAAAAAAAAAAAAAAAGTACTGTAGCGGACTCACCCCTTCTCCCTTGCTCTATCGGTTATACGGCTGTTGTCTAGGGGTATCTGGGAGAGGAAGATGCGACGCACCACGGCCCATGTCCTCCATAACTAAGAGGTGAAGGCCAGAAGATTGGGCTTTTGTGTAGGTGTCCTAGAGTCAAGTCCAGTCCTTCGTCCCTGACTCCTTTGCTTAGTAACCCAAGTTCCACACAGTGAATAGGTCCAACTCTGTTTGTTTTATTGCTAGAATAAATCTCTTTTCTTTGGAAAATGGGGGACAGATCGAGGCACAATCCCTTCCCTTCTGCTGCCGCCCACTGTGCTGTCACCAGTGGTGAATAGTCACTGCCACTGACTAGGTAATCTAGAACGTGAATTACCTTCGCTCACTTTGCCCCTGTCAGAGGAAGAAATCCGTCGAAGGGAGAAGTGGAGGCCTCTCCGTCACCAGCGATGCCGCGCCGGGCTCTTCAGAGAAGTTCTGCACACCAGTCCTCACGAACTCAGACACGGGCACCCAAGGAGTTAGGGCCCCCTCGGATTCCTCCACCCTCGCGGAACTCAGTCGAAGGTACTGAGCCCCAGGCATCCGCCATACTACCTCACCCCAGGCTAAAGGTGCCTGAGATAAACTCCATCTCCGCTCCAGCTAGGCCAAGGGCGCCTAGGCCCGGAACGCCAGCACCCAAGCTGAAGGTGCCTGGGTGCGGCCGCATCCTCCAACTCTGCCCCCAAGGTCAGGGTGTCCGCCTCCTTTTATGACCTCTCCCTTCACGTCACAGCAGGTTCCCCGCCCCTCTGTACCAGCTCGAGGGGAGGACAAAAAGGCACAGTCTTGTGGTGCGAGCCCAACCCCGGTCCAAGGCAACAACGCCACCTGTAGGCCGGTGAGAACTTCACACCACCAGAGTCCTCCAAGACTCACAAAGGGAACCTTGAATTTCCTAACAATCAAGGCACCTGGGTTACACTACCACCCAGATGCTTATAGAGAAAAAAATAAAAAATATGGACAGCCGCACTCCAAAAAACCTTTCATGGTCGCCTTTATTGTAACAAATGGAAGATTACACCAAAAATCATCACAGCATAGCCGGGGTAACAGCTTACATGTTTCACACTGAAGGTCAGTGCTTAATCACTGATGATTTTTGGTGTGATCTTCCATTTTTTACAATAAAGGCGACCATCAAAGGTTTTTTGGAGTGCGGCTGTCCATATTTTTTATTTTCTTCTCTATATGCTACGTGCATTGCTGGCACCCACGGTAGTCCTGATACTACAAATTGCTGGAGCGGTAAAAATCTTTCTCACCACCCAGATGCTTCCCCTAAATTCAAGTACCCGCTACAGTAGTTTTACAGCAAATTAAAAAGTATACATTTTTCACTTAAATGATGTTTCTGGTACAAGCATAGCAAAATTATTTGCAAAAATATTTTTTTTTCTATTTTGTGACATTAAAAATAAAGAGGAAAAAAAAAAAAACGATGAGGCCAAAAAAATATTCATGTTGGAAAAAAAAAAAATATATATATACCGTATTTATCGGCGTATAACACGCACCCTAACTTTAAGAGGGAGGTTTCAGGAAAAAAAAACTTTACACCGCCCACTGCGTATAACACGCAGGCACAGTTTACCCTCTATGTTCAGGGTAAAAAAGCGGGTGTTATACGCCAATAAATACAGTGTGTGTGTGTGTGTATATATATATATATATGATAAAAAAAATCTGCAGAAAAGTTGTTCGCTATTGCCGTATATACTCGAGTATAAGCCGAGTTTTTCTGCAAATTTTTTTGTGCTGAAATTGCCCCCCTTGGCTTATACTCGAGTCACCTTTTTGCGCCTGATCTCCCGGACTTTGGGGACCCGGTACAGGCCGGCTGTAGGTCCCCTGAACCCCAAACTTAGCACACATGTAGCCCCCCTCTTCCTCTACAAGTGTGCAAGTGTTTTTTTGTCTGGGGAACTCACGGCCGGGGAGCACCGATTTTTCCAAGCCTGGCACCCCTTCCATAGACTCCCATGTTAAACGTCAGTCTAGTCATGGGCACAGTGAGGCATGCAGATGGTCACCCTAGGCTCATACTCGAGTCAATAAGTTTTCCTATTTTTTTTGTGGTAAAATTAGGTGCCTCGGCTTATATTCGGGTCGGCTTATACCCGAGTATATACGGTATTATTATATAAGGGAAAAGGGGAGGAATCGTTTAATTAGGGCTAATTGGGGTTAACTAACGGGAGGCAAGGGTTTACTAAGGCCCCTTTCACACTGACACGTTTTTCAGGCGGTTTAGCGCTAAAAATAGCGCTGCTATACCGCCTGAAAAAATCATGCCCTGCAATCTTCAGTGTGAAAACCCAAAGGCTTTCACACTGAAGCGGTGCGCTAGCAGGACTGCTCCAAAAGTGCTGCTAGTTGCATCTTTGCAGCGGTGAAGGAGTGGCGTGTTTACCGCTCCTTTACCGCTGCTGCCCTTTGAAAGCAATGGGAAACCACGGTAATACCGCCGGCAATGCGCCTCTGCAGAGGCGCATTGCCGGCGATATTAACCCTTTTTCGGCCGCAAGCGGGGGTTAAAATCACCCCGTTGGCGGCCGAATATCGCGGTAAAAACTACGGTATAGCGGCGCTAAAAATAGCTCCGCTATACCGCCAGCGCATCTCCCCACCCCAGTGTGAAAGGGGCCTAAGAGCTCTTTCACACGGAGGTCCGTTCAGGTCCGCCTGTCAGTTTTTTAGGCGGACCTGAAACGGATCCTCCATGCACCCCTATGGAAGCACGGATGTCAGCGGTGACATGTCCGCTGACATCCGCTCCGCTCCGAAAAAGTGTGACGGAGGAAAATCCTATTTTTCCTTCCGTCTGCGGAGCAGATCGGATGACAACGGACTCTACGGTCCGTCGTCATCCGATTCCCCATAGGGGAGAGCGGCGCTCTGACAGGGCGGTCCCTGCACAGTGTGCGGGGACCGCCCAGTCATCCGTCGGCTCAGCGGGGATCAACGGAGCGATCCCCGCTGAGCAAGCGGAGCTTCACGGGGCGGTTCTTCACGGATCCGCCCCGTGTGAAAGAGGCCTAAGGGTCAATCTGCTGATGTCATATGCAGAACAAAGGTCACACCTTTTGATGTACATATGATTAAAATAGTAGTTACAATGTAATTTATACATTGTTACACTGTTTTTAACGCAATGACACCTGAAGTCTATATTTATTTGTCATTTTTAACAGAGCGGCTGCATTTTGACATCCGTTTTTGATGGCGATTCCCAGCTGTTGTTTTTACAGCCGGTGATTGCCGGTAACAGCAGTTGGGGGAGATGGAAGAGGAGTTGAACGTAGCAGTTAGGTCCTGGAAGCTTCAGTGTTGTTTTTTTTAGATTGTATCTCCTATGTTTAAAACCCTTGTGTTTTGTTTTTTTTTTGTTTTGGATGGAGTGGTCAGATATTAAATCACCTCTGTCTATGTCCTTGCTGGTAGATTTACTCTCTCTAGAATAGATGTTCTGGTGATGGTGACCACTGGCAGCAGACTAAGGGGTGGGAAAATCCCAAAGGTTTTAATTTTTTCCCGCAACAACAGGACTAGCGGGGACATTTTCCATTGGGTACACTTGTTCCAGTAAAACAACTGTCTTGAGAGATTTCCATCATTTTGGGATTTCCTGGGACAGAGGACAGGGGGGGGGGGGGGGGGTGAAGAAAAGTCACCTTATTGGGACACACATGGCTTCTGAATATTCCCTACTCTATCCAAAATGCCTTTAGATATTCTTGATGGCCAACGTTGCTGAAGTTCCCTTTAAGTCAGGCCTCATGCACACTGGACGTTTTTACAGCTGCTGTTTTTGGCAGTAGACGTTTTTTTCCTACAGTCATTAAACTCTCCATCATGTTATCCTATGTGTCCATGCACACACAGGCTGTCATCAGCAGTTTTGGGCAGTGGCGTTTTTGAGCAGTAAGGCCCCATGCACACGGGATGCTGGTAAACGGACGTTCAGAGGCAGTTGGACACTTTTTTTTCAACTGCCCCTGAACACATTCAATGTTATCCTATGTGACCATGTACACAGTCTCGTTTATTGCTGTTTTTAGGCAGTTGCGTTTAACCTCGTTTTTCTGAAAGCAAAAAAATGGCTTCAGACGCCAAAGATTTCCACGTTTCAGACGCTAAACGCGGGTACCGGCGTTTTGCCACGTTTTCGTTTAAGCGTTTTTAAAGGTGACTTTTTTTTTTACATTGATAATCACAAAAATTATGATGAAAAACCATAAAACAAAACAAAAAAAAAAACGAATTGCTTGCATTGCATTGTGGACAATCCACAACTTGCGGCAGGTGACGTGGCAAGTGGACAATCCACAACTTGCGGCAGGTGACGTGGCAAGTGGACAATCCACAACTTGCGGCAGGTGACGTGGCAAGTGGACAATCCACAACTTGCGGCAGGTGACGTGGCAAGTGGACAATCCACAACTTGCGGCAGGTGACGTGGCAAGTGGACAATCCACAACTTGGGGCAGGTGACGTGGCAAGTGGACAATCCACAACTTGGGGCAGGTGACGTGGCAAGTGGACAATCCACAACTTGGGGCAGGTGACGTGGCAAGTGGACAATCCACAACTTGCGGCAGGTGACGTGGCAAGTGGACAATCCACAACTTGGGGCAGGTGACGTGGCAAGTGGACAATCCACAACTTGGGGCAGGTGACGTGGCAAGTGGACAATCCACAACTTGGGGCAGGTGACGTGGCAAGTGGACAATCCACAACTTGCGGCAGGTGACGTGGCAAGTGGACAATCCACAACTTGCGGCAGGTGACGTGGCAAGTGGACAATCCACAACTTGCGGCAGGTGACGTGGCAAGTGGACAATCCACAACTTGCGGCAGGTGACGTGGCAAGTGGACAATCCACAACTTGGGGCAGGTGACGTGGCAAGTGGACAATCCACAACTTGGGGCAGGTGACGTGGCAAGTGGACAATCCACAACTTGGGGCAGGTGACGTGGCAAGTGGACAATCCACAACTTGGGGCAGGTGACGTGGCAAGTGGACAATCCACAACTTGGGGCAGGTGACGTGGCAAGTGGACAATCCACAACTTGCGGCAGGTGACGTGGCAAGTGGACAATCCACAACTTGCGGCAGGTGACGTGGCAAGTGGACAATCCACAACTTGCGGCAGGTGACGTGGCAAGTGGACAATCCACAACTTGCGGCAGGTGACGTGGCAAGTGGACAATCCACAACTTGCGGCAGGTGACGTGGCAAGTGGACAATCCACAACTTGCGGCAGGTGACGTGGCAAGTGGACAATCCACAACTTGCGGCAGGTGACGTGGCAAGTGGACAATCCACAACTTGCGGCAGGTGACGTGGCAAGTGGACAATCCACAACTTGCGGCAGGTGACGTGGCAAGTGACGCTGCTACTCACTCTGGTCTCACAAAATGGCTGAAATGGTTAATAATACTGTTTTTTCGAGCTTAGGGAGGGTCCTTATGATGTTTCTTAACTAAACGCTTCTAGAAGCAAACGCCATAAAACGACGCTCAACGCGGCTTGCAAATGCGGCAAAACGGTCGTTTCTAAACGCTGGTTTCAACCTTCGTTCAGAAGAATTTGCACCAGCGTCCCGTGTACATGGAGCCAAAAATAAAACCCAAAACTAGTGGGTTCTGAGAGACGTATTTTAGCTGTAAAAACGCTCTAACGTTAAAAAAACGCTGATAAACGTCGATAAACGCAAAAAAAAAAGTCGCTCACCAGCGGTTTTTAACTTTTTGATCCATTGAATTAAAAAAATTAAAATAAAAATGTATTCAAGAAAAAACACTAACGCGGAAAAACGCTATTGCAAAAACGTTGAAAAAAGTTGAAAAACTCACTGCAAAGCTACTGGCGTTTTTATACCGTTTATTTTTACGTCTAGTGTGCATGAGGCCTAATAGTCATTGACACAAGGTCAGGTGGTAGAGAAAATGAAACTTGAGCTGAGAGCAGCCGGTCACATTTCACTTCCCTGAAGTCAGGTGAACCCTTATTGGTTGGTGGTTGTTGCCTTTTCTTGATGGAATGGGATAGTTTGGTCTGTGTATGGCGCAGTCTTTGATGTACGTTTTCTCTTCAGGTGCCCCCTCTTACCCTGGACATGAATGTGCTGATGGCATCTCAGATGCTGATGGACCAGATCTCATTGGAAGGTCACCATTACCTCCTCCATCACCTCTACCAGAACGTACTCTTCGACTTCCGAATCTGGTGCAACAGTGACTTCGCAGTCCGCCTGGGTGAGCCTTTCTGCTCCAATCCTTTTCTGCCTGTGTGGTGACATGAAGATATGTTGATCATCATTTCCTCTTTCTGCAGGCCACATCCAATATCTGTCTTCAATCATGAAGGACCACAAGCAGAGAATTTGCAGGAAGTATGGCGTGCAGTACATTCTGGACTCAGTCAGGAGGCATTATGGGTAAGCAAGCTGGTGACTTTCCTCCTCCAAACTATATGGCGACTAGTATGTGGAACCCCCTCCAAATGATGGGGGTCAGGTGTCTTCAGTGAAAGGTATTGGGAATCCTACAGCATACAAAGACATTGTAGACCTTTCTATCCTTGTGGCAATAGTTTGGTGAAGACCCTTTTCTGTTCCAGTATGACTGTGCCCCGTGTACGAACCCAGCTCCATAAAGATATGGCTTGACTAGTTTGGTGTGGAGGAACTAATTTTCCCAACTTCAGCCCTCATGCACCCCCAAAAGATTTTCAATCAATGTCAATGGATTGGTATTTATGAGAGTTATTTTATCTAATGGAAGTTTCCAGAATATGGCCTGTTGGGCGTACTTGAGGACTGGGGTTGGGAACCACTTTTATAGACACATGTGCTCTTCCAACCTTGTGGTACCAGTTTGGGGAAAACCCTTTTCTGTTCCAGCATGACTATGACTAAGCTAACTCCATAAAGACATGGTGTGATCAGTTTGATGTGGAGGAACTCGAGTGTCCTGCACAGAGCCCTGACCTCAACCCTACTGAACACCTTTGGGATGAATTGGAACACCATTTGTGGTCCAGGTCTTCTTATCCAACATCAGTACCTGACCTCACAAATGGGCACCAATTCCCATAGACACTCCCCAAATCTCGTGGAAAGCCTTTCCAGAAGAGTGGAGGATGTTATACCCACAAAGGGGATACAACTCCATATTATTGGTCATGGTTTTGGAATGGGGGGCAACTCCATATTAATGGCCATGGTTTTGGAATAAGGAATCCCCCAAGGACTTGCCCCATGTATCGTTTTCTGGCCCAGACACTGAAACAAATATTCCTTCTATTCAATTCATGGTTTTGGAATGGGGGGCAACTCCATGTTAATGGCCATGGTTTTAGAATGTGGGGGGCGGGCAACTTCATATTAATGGCCATTGTTTTGGAATAGGAGGCAACTCCATATTATTGGTCATGGTTTTGGAATTGGGGGGGGGGGCAACTCCATATTATTGGTCATAGTTTTGGAATTGGGGGGGGCAACTCCATATTATTGGTCATGGTTTTGGAATTGGGGGGTCAACCTAATGTTATTGGCCATGGCTTTGGAATAGGAGGCAACTTCATATTATTGGTCATGGTTTTGGAATGGGGGGCAACTTCAAATTACTGGTCATGGTTTGGGAATGGGGGGGCAACTTCATATTATTGGTCGTGGTTTTGAAATGGGGGGGGGCGCATTTCCACATTAATGGCCATGGTTTTTGAATGGGGAATCCCCCAAGGGCTTGCCCCCATGTATCATTTCCTGGCCCAGACCCTGAAACCATATTCCTTCTATTCAATTCATGGTTTTGGAATGGGGGGGGGGCGCAACTCTATATTATTGGTCATGGTTTAGGAATAGGAGGCAACGCCATATTATTGGTTGTGGTTTTGGAATGGGGGGGGGCTGCGGCGGCAACTCCACATTAATGGCCATGGTTATGGAAAGGGTCATTCCCCCAAGGACTTGCCCCATGTATCATTTCCTGGCCAAGACCGTGACACAATATTCCTTCTATTCAATTCATGGTTTTAGAATGGGGGTGGGCAACTTCATATTAATGCCCATTGTTTTGGAATAGGAGGCAACTTCATGTTATTGGTCATGGTTTTGGAATGGGGGGGGGGGAAACTTCATATTATTGGTCATGGTTTTGGAATAGGAGGCAACTCCATATTTTTGGCCATTGTTTTGGAATGGGGGGGGCAACTCCATATTGGCCATGGCTTTGGAATAGGAGGCAACTTCATATTATTCGTCATGGTTTTGGAATGGGGGGCAACTCCATATTATTGGCCATGGCTTTGGAATGGGGGGCAACTTCATATTAATGGCCATGGCTTTGGAATAGGAGGCAACTCCATATTATTGGTCATGGTTTTGGAATGGGGGGGCAACTTAATATTAATGGCCATGGTTTTTGAATGGGGAATCCCCCAAGGGCTTGCCCCCATGTATCATTTTCCGGCCCAGACACTGAAACAATATTCCTTCTATTCAATTCATGGTTTTGGAATGGGGGGGGGGGGGGGCAACTCTATATTATTGGCCATTGCTTTGGAATGGGGGGCAAATTCATATTAATGGCCATTGTTTTGGAATGGTGGGAGCAACTTCATATTGTTGGTCATGGTTTTGAAATGGGGGGCAACTTCATATTAATGGCCATAGTTTTTGAAT